>CM053759.1:1344203-1360423 GCA_028658305.1 Pachyuromys duprasi | reverse complement strand
CCCTGTGCTTGCTGCTAAGGGCTCTCCCCTGGAATGGAGATTTAGTGCCTCCTTCTGTGCCAGGGGCTGTGCACCACGGTCTGAGATGATATTTGGGGCACACACAGTGGGCTTGGGTTGGTGTGCATCCGCTGTATGCAAGCCTGTCTGAAATGGTGCCTGAGGCCTTCTCTGTCTGGCCTGTGGACAGACACCCGAACTGGGGTTTTTGCTGGCGGATGCATGCAGCTTTTGCCCTCAGTGTGCGGTCTGGTCAAGATGGTCCCAGGATCCTCTCAGCCGTGGGTTGAGGCAGACTCGGGTTCCTCCCAGACCCGCCGGTGGACTCACACACTGACTGAGTTTTTGCTGGTGGAAGTGTTCGGCACGTGCCCCCGCAGTGTGCGGACTGGTCAAAATGGTCCCCCAATCCACTCAGTCTGGGTTGGTTCTGGCAATCTGTTCGCGCCCGCCGCACACCGTGGGTTGAGGCAGAACTCGAGTTCCTCCCAGACCCGCTGGCGGACTCACACACTGACTGAGTTTTTGCTGCCGGAAGCATTAGGCGCGCGCCCCGCAGCGTGCGGACTGGTCAAAACGGTCCCCCAACCCTCTCAGTCTGGTGTGGTTCCGGTGATCTGTCTGAGCCTGCAGCACACCTGCGGGTTGAAGCAGAACCCGGATGCAGTGTGAGCTCGCAGTGTGCAGTTCAGTGAAAACAGCACCCGGTTCCTCCTGAGACTGCCCGCGAGACTGTGTGATTCAGTCTATAATGGCAGGTGCGGGCGCCCAGTGCGGCTGCTCGTTCAGATCAGAGCTGTGCGCCGCTGGTCACCCGGAGATTTTTTCCAGGTAATAACTGGGTGTCCTTAGGGTTTTCCCACTTGATTTTCTCACCGTAGGAGTTCCGCTCACCTGGCACTCACAATGCTGGCATTTTAGGTCCCAGAGTTCACTCTCCTGGTTGCTGCGTTGTTTCTGCTGTCCTACTCCTCAGACACAGTGTTCTCTCGTGGCAGCCATCTTGGATTCCCCTTATTTATTTATTTAATGTGTCAGTGCAGACCATTAAGATTTCTTAGGTCCGGTTCATTTCTCCACGTGGTTCCAAGACCTTTCCTCCAGCCTCTGCTCTCCCAGCTTCTCTCCTGCCGCTTCTCCTCTGCTTCCCACTCTTCGATGTCATACTCTTAATTTTTGAAGTTTCACTTTATTTTGTGAGTTTGCTTGTAGTGGTGAAATTAAGAAGTAAGAAACCTCCATGTTTTTTCTTTTTTCAAGTTTGTTTTACCTATTCTGAATTTCTTAAAATTTTTCATAATCTATGTTATTTTCTAATAAAGGCAAATTGGGTAGGAATTTCATTGAATCTGTAAATTGATTAGGATGTGCAATGTGCTGTCTGTTGACAATAACAAGTCTCTAGTCCATAAATATGGGCTGTTTTTCCATTTGTTTGGGTCTACCTTAAATTTTTTCAATAATGACTTTCTGTTTTTAATTTATACATCTTTTATATCTTTTGTTAATATGTTCGTTAGTATCTTATTCCTTTGAAGTTGTTGTCAATGGGATTGTTTTCTTGATTTCATATTTGAGTTGTTCACTGTGTAGCTTTTACATTAATTACATTAATTTTACTGTATCTTACAATGCGATTAATCAGAAGAGGTTAAAAAAAAACAGGTTTATACAAAGCCAGCACTGAAGGAGGCAGAGAGAACACATTCTTTTTTCAGGCAGCTTTAACAAGAGAAGAAAGTGGAGTTGACAAGGATGGTGTTCAGCCAGCCCATGGCTGGTACATAGTATGGCACAGTCGTGACCCACGACAGCCATGGTATCTTCTTCCTCTTATGGACTCTGAGAAGGTGGGGAAGAATCTTCATGAGACCCTGTTACAAAACTGCTGAAACTGTTTGCAGATACTATGTGCATTCCTTAATATTTTCTATAGAAGATTATTTTACTTTTCCTTTGTCTATATAACTTTTATTACTTTTTCTTGTGTAACTGCTATGGCTATGAACTCTAGTATGGTGTTGAATAGAAACAGCAAAGCCTGGGTTTCCTTAACTTACTCCTGATGTCATGGGTAAAGGATTCAGTCTTTTGCCATTAAGTATAATAATGCTTGCAAGTTTTACTTACATGCTCCTCATTGCGCCAGGCATGATGCCACATGCCTGTAAACAAGCACTCAGGGAGGCAGAGGCAGGTGGATCTCTGTGAGTTCAAGGCCAGCCTAGTCTACAAAACAAAGCAAAGCAAAACAAAACAAAACAAAACAAAAATTATATTCATCAGGTTGAGAAAATTCTCATCTAGTATCTGCCAAGTGGTTTCATTTTCTCAATGTAAAAAGGTATTGAATTTTGTTAAATTATGTTTATAATTATTATGACGATGATGGTATACTTTTTTTAAATGTGGTATACTTTTTTGTATTCCATTAATATGCTGTGTTAAATTGGTTTTCATGTGGTGAGCTAACTTTACAACTGAGACAGATACATTGTGGTCATGGTACAAAACATGGAGAGATACTCTTGAGAGCTTGGGCTGCCAAAGGTGTGAGCATTAAGTGTGTGTGTGTGTGTGTGTGTGTGTGTGTGTGTGTGTGTGTGTGTGTGACACACCTGTGTGTGCAGGTACTCACCTGTGTATGCATGGGTAGATCAGATAGAACTTTCAGGTGTCTTTGTCTATTGCTGTCTGCCTTATTTTTTGAGTCAGTGTCACTGGACCTGGTGCTTGCTGCTTTGGCCAGCCTGGTTGAATTCCCCTGTAGGCAGCTCCAACCCAGGAATTACAGGAGTATGGTGCCATGCCTGGGTTCACGTGTCTTCTGGGGATCTGAACATAGTCTTCATGCTTGTGCAGCAAGCACTTTACTGATGAGCCCTCTTCCTAGGCCAGGCTCTCTTCCTCTTTTAGAACCTCACTACTTCACTCACAGGGTCTGTTCAGCTTAAAGGGTGTCCATCTAAGCCATGTGGATGTAGACACAGTGACCTTGTCACTTAGTCTCTGGACCCCAGGCCTGAACATTAGGTGGGACATAGCAGGTGTGGTATGCAGCCTACTCTTTAGAATGATTCAGTTTATGCACACACAGTGATTTGTAAAATAAATGCTGTCTCTTTGAGCTCTGGATCCTGGAAGACTGTGAGGTGAGGTCCCAAAGAGGCAGCTGCGCCACAGAGGCACGGGGGCTTTACTGAGCACGGGATGGAACTCTTCCTCATGGTTGTTCAGGCTGATCTAGAGTGAAGAAGAGCAACCCAATTCAGTGAGCAGCAGTTTTCCTTAAAGATACTTAATCTGGTGTCTCTCTGTATGTATCTGAAATGCTAGATCAAAAGCAATCATTATTATTCCATTATGTGGCTTTTAATGGATTTTCTCAGCTTTTCACTTGTAAGAATGATGTCAACCTGAATGTATTATTCCTAAATGACTTGTGCTGCCCACAGCCTATGGCAAAGGTCTAATTAATATGTGTCAGATAAATAAATCAACTAGCATTTTTTTTACTTTATAGCCCAGGATGTCTTAGAACTCACTATGTAGCCCAGGCTAGCTTTAAACACTTGACAATCTACTAGCCTCTGTCTCCTAAGCGCTGAGATTATAGAAATGGATCACTACACCTCGTTTTAGAAAGAGAGGAAGATTGAATGAAAGATAAATAATCTAGAAGGGAACCATGGAGCAAGCCTTTTTCTGAGGATCAGAATAATCTAACATATTATGTCTTGAATCAATGCTCTTTCAGTTCCGTAGCACTCATTTTTAAACTCTGTTTTAGTAGGGTTCCTTGAAGCCTCTCCCTTCCAACCTCCAACCTTAAGTAGCAGAAAGAAGGTCCCAGCATGTTCTTTTTTTGGGGGGAGGGCAGGGGTCGTTTATACCAATCTCT
The DNA here is from genome assembly GCA_028658305.1 of Pachyuromys duprasi. Lineage (NCBI taxonomy): Eukaryota > Metazoa > Chordata > Mammalia > Rodentia > Muridae > Pachyuromys > Pachyuromys duprasi. Next base: position 1,356,522 of record CM053759.1, on the reverse strand, counting down.
GTTAGCAGCAAATGCAACAGATGCAGCAAGCAGTCTCCTCCAAGCTGCTGTGTTAAAACTTTTCTCTCTGCCTGCCTCCAAGCTGCCACACTGTCCATCTCTGATCTCTCCAAACTGCCACTCGCCACAGGACAGCATTGCTTGCCACACTTTCTTTTTCTGGGCTCTCATATACCTTCAGAACCTGAGACCACACCCCTCTCCATGCTGCACGAGGCAGGCCATTACCAGCTGGCAATGACCACATCTGCATGAGACAGTTATCGGCTTAGGAGAAACTAAAGTCCACACTAAAATCCCACACTTGGATTAAAACAAAAACATATTTACATAGCATAGCTGAGTTTTAAAAGAAACCAAAACTTCCATTACACTTTTCTTTACTGGAATTACCCCGAAATTACTCCATCTTTCTTTTGTTCATTCCAAGTTCCATCCTTGCTCTACAGAACCGTTCTCTTCAATACAGATCAGGTGGGTGAAGGAGAGAGCTGTTGGTAAAGTGCTTGCTACAGCATGAGGAGCCGAGTCTGAATTCCCAGCACTCGTGCCAAAAGACAGGCAAGACAGCATATTCCCTGACCAGCATGACTAGCCAATTCAGTGAACTTCAGGTTTAGTGAGGGGTCTAAACGCATAAGGCAGGGAGAGTTGGTCTTGGTCTGCATATGCACACGTACAAGTACACATGCACCTGCAAGACTTTCTCTAAAGGTCTTAATAATTTAACATATTAAGTCTTGAATCAATGCTGTCTCCTCTTTCATTTCTTTACTGGAATTACCCAGAAGTTACTCCCTGCATCTTTCGATCATTCCATCCCTGCATGTTTACACATGGTATGGACACGTGCAGGTGAATGTACAAGCACTCTCCGTCCAAGCCCTCCCCAAGACAGACAAGGTGTTAGGGTTCAGGTGTAATAGTTCAGCTGTGGTTTGTGCTCTCAAGGTTCCACAAGCCTTGCCCCACTTTAACAGTGCTGAAGTTGGTGAGAGCTTTAAGAGCCAGTATTGAGTTGGGAGGTAAGTGGACTGTGTTCCCTTGTGAGGAGATGAGCGAACGTTTGTCTCATGGGAAGCTAGAGTCTCACAGGAGCAGATGATGAGCTGGCTCTGCCTCACACTCTTGTTTCTTTTTTCCTTGAAGCTTCTCTTGCTTGCACTCCTGTCTTAGTGCAGCCTCTGCCTTTACTTCTGTCTCAGTGCAGCCTCTGCCTTTCTTGCACTTTTGTCTCATGTAGCCAGTGCCTAGAGTCTCCCCCCTTCAGGACTGAGCTGAGCAAACTTCTTTCTTGTGAGGCACCCAGCTTCAGCTCTTCCACATGGGCAACATAAAACAAAAACAATCAGAGCAGAATCTCAGTCTCTAATCCAGACAATAACAACAAATGTACACACACATCAAATGAACACACAAGAAGATGAGCTCTTGTTAAATAAATTTATCTAAAGTAGAAAAATGAACATTGAATAGAGGAAATTTAGAGGGAAAAAGCAAGAAAATGTTGTAAAGGCAGAGACAACAGAAGAACTGAGAAGGGTACCTGAAAGGACAGTGACAGGGACTGGGTGTATTTGGAAGAATTTCCTAGAGAAATTCTGTAACAGGCCTGTAACAGGGGTGCTGTTGGGGAGTGACAGTCAAGCAGATGAGAGGAGACTGACTGTGCAAATGGATCTGTAAACACGAGGCTCCAAAGCTATAACCTGAAGTCTGTGGAGCCTGTGTGAAGTTTGGATAGCCTCAGCCCAAGGCCAAAAGCCTGAGAAGTTGGAAAGTGGGTGCTTCTGGGCAGGCCCTGAGGTCGCAATGTCCAATAGCAAGAGAATGTCTCAGCAGCAGAAGAAAGTTATACCTCATCTTCCCTCTGTCTGCGGGCCACGTTGCATATGGCTATGATATGTCTTACTCCACTGATGATCTCAAACATCTTCCAGAAATGTCCTGGGCCACACCAGAAATATTGCTCCCCAGGCTTTCTGGGTACCCTTGAATTCACCAAGTTGGGTTCTAAAATTAACCATCATTCTGGGGTTGGTAGTGTGAAAATGGACTGTGTAGAAATAGGAAAAAGCAAAAAGCATGCTTACCTATAGCCCGGTGTTACTGTTGCCTAGCACTGAGAAAGGCAATTTTACTTAACAAGCTTGGGCTTGATTTTTCTTCCATGAGAAATACCCTAGGGACTCTTCTTATTGGACAATGGCAACAATGGGATAAGACAAGCTTTCCTGTCCAATTCCTTTGCAGAGAAAGAGATTGACAGAAAACAATTGGAACATCTTCCTGGTGCAGATGGGCAGTGTGCCTTGCCTTGGGTGGCTCCATCACACCTAGCACATTGGAGACAGTTCCAGAACCACATCAGACTTGTGTTAGGGAATGAAGAAGTTGGTTGAGAAGTGGGAATAGCATATAGACAAGCTGACAGCTCTCAAGGGAAAAATCAGGCAGAACACAAAGGGCAGTGGCCTGGCTGAGGCAGCATGAAGCAAATGGAAACTGATGGAGGATTCACAACACGATGACACCAGGAGATTTGCAGGAGACCAGCACGCTTGCATTCTTTCCTTTTCTTTTCCTTCTTTACACATTAAGCATTCTTCATCTTGTTGTGTGCACATTTCTTGTGTAAGGAATCAAAAAAGACAACTTGAAAATTGCCCGGAGAAAGACCACATTGTCTGTGCAAATCAAAGCAGATGACAGATGGAACGGAAAAGCATCACCCAGCCTCCTACCAGGTTGCTGTGCCTGGAACAGGCAGACATCGCTGTAGAGGGGCTTTTCCCCACATAGCACTGGGGGCTGTGGGGAGGGGTCCTGACTGTTTTTTCTCATTTGATTTGTGTGTACTGGGAGAAGTGCAGTGAAATAGCAAGATTTCAGCACCTTTTACCTAGATAAGGAACCCTGAAGATGATAATGTGTTTAAATGGTTTTTCTTTCTTCTTCAATAGATTCAAGTTGACAGGAAGTAATATCTTAAGCATGGCTCCTTTGCACCCCTCCCCTACTTCTGTCTTATTTCCTTTGGCTGCTCTAACAAAGCCCCTTCCTGGGTGCTGTAAGCACAGCAGGCAGGCACTTCTAAGGATTCAGAATGCTGGAAGCCAGAGTGCTTAGGTTAACTGTTGTTAGGCTCCTCAATGGGGGCACTGCTTCTCTCTCCTAGCATCTTCCTGTGGCACAAGTAGGGTGTTTGGCCTATGGTGGCTCTTTCCTGAGAGTGCTAGTTCTGTTTACGAGGGCCCCACCCTTGTGACCTAATCTCCAGTGTCATTATATTATTTCAATGCCAAGATCTGGAAAAGACACAGACCTTCAAGCTACAGCAGCAGTCCCACTTACAGGATGTTCGAGACATTTTGGGGACCATCACTGCCAGTGGAAACTGGCAGCTCCTGGACCTACTGAAATTTTAAAGCATTAACTTCCGCTTTGAAACGTCTACCCAGCTGTCTCTGAGTGCTGATGCCTCCCAGCAATTGTGTCTTGTCTGTGTTGTAGGCATCCTAGAGCAGGAGACAGCTGGCTTAGACCTCTGGCCACTGGTGAGCTCTGCTCACTCATTTCCTGCCCCTTCCATTTGAGTTTAGGACTTGTGTTTCCACTGAGCAGAAAGGTGGAGGGCTGAGGGTTTCTCCCTAGCACCTACTGTGTGCATAGGGCTTTCCTCTGGTCTTGTCAAAGGAACCCGAGGTCTCCCAGCAGGAATGAGAGGCTGAAGAACACATCCCGCCACAGATGCATTAATTTAATTTCACGGCCTGGCATCAGCTGCATCTCTGCACTTAAAAGGGACATTTGCACCCATCTGTCATCTCTCCCTTTCATTTTAGAATCTCTTTGCTCTTCTTTCTTTCCTTTCACTCCTCCCCCACCACAACTTGATGAAATAATGGGACACATTTTAAAACCCAAGCCTGCAATTCAAATTCTGAAGCAATGTGATTTTGTTCCACTCCAAGTCAACCAAAGGGTATCTTGGGAGGAGAAATCAAGGGGCCAAACAAAAGCCAGCCAGTGAGGGAAGATTTGAATGCAAATGAACCTCTTCAACCTATTTGAAACAACCTGCTGTGAACCGGGCCCATTATCACCTTGTTAGGTTGTCAGCTGGAGTGGCCTGGTGGGGCTGTAATGGGGAGAAAGTGCCTGGGACCCTTTCCGGCCCCAGCTTCAGGTATTTATTCCTCCCTATTCACTTCTAGGGCCCATGGGACAAGACTAAGAGTCGCTCAGAAGAAAAGGAAGGGGGAGCAGCAACATAATTAAACTTCTTAAATTCGGGGAGAAGAGAGCACCCCCTTCTGAGTGAAGCAGTGCAGACATTAAATTATGCAGGAGATAGATTTGGGGAACTCACTGAGGTGCTTGCTGCTATACTCATCTGAAGTCTGTAAAAGCACAAAGCATATGGAGGGCTGCATGTGAGAATCTGAACCCTCACAAAACACACTTGCAAATGGCTTCACAAACGCACTATTTCTGTGCTGGGAGACAGCTCAGCGGTAAAGCATTTGCTGCACAGGTGTGAGGATTTTAGTTGGGATCCTTAGAACCCACAGAAAGCTATCATCTGTGACCCTAAGCCTCCAGGGGCAAGATGGAGGACACAAGAGAACCCTCAGCTGCTTCTGGGCTGCTGGCTTGGGTTTCGCAGCAGTGAACAATGAGAGACACAGCTGCCAAAAAGATGGAAGGGGAGAGTGCAGGCACTCGGAGCTGTCCGGTGACCTTCATAAAAGTCCTGTGACATGCCTATGCTGGAAAACACACTCAAACACACACACACACGCACGCACGCACGCACGCACGCACGCACGCGCACACAGGCATGCTCCAACAAATGTTTAAAAGAACAGAAGAAAAAGAATGCATTGTTTGGATAAGGAGAAGCTTCTAGAATATGCTTAATTTCTTCTCTCTATAGTGCGTTGTTGAGAACTGACTTAGTGACAGTCACCCAAATACCTGCCATGCAGGTTGCAAAGAGGTTGTGCTGGTGACAACATTTATTCTTAGATAGTAATAACTTCAGAAACCCTATCTGTAGGCAGTATTTGTTTCTATGCTAAACATGAGACAAAGATTATGTACTTTTCTGTAAGTACATGGAGGAGTCTAAGGTCTTTAATTAGAGATGCAGGAGGATGGCATTGGGGTAAAGGGCCGTCACAGGAGTGTGGTGAGAACATCTGCAGAATCAGGTTTAGTGAGGCTGGACTCACTTAGGGTCAACGACCTGACCTTCCTGACTTAGGATCTGCATGGGCAAACACTAACCATGTATAGTATAGAGGCTGGGAATGGCACCTCACCCACATTTTCCATGAGGCACCCTGCCAGTTCCCAGCCGCGCTTCTTTGAAAGCATTTCAGAATTCTCCTGTCACCATTCCCTGCACACATTTAAGTGGTTTTGTTCCTTGTGAGAGGACAGCTTCACGACCTGTTCACGTTGTTAGAATGTTTCTTAGCTCTAGGTTTGCTTAAGTGGCAAGAAGAGAGAAATAATCTAAGGATATTTGTTGTGGTCCTTATTTCGGACTGGAAACAGGGACTGAGATTTACAAAACAAGAGTGATTGCTTTGACTTCTTGTGATGATAAAACAATATGTAACAAATAACTACATTATACTCAGTTTTATGAAGTGCAAAGTGAGTGCAAAGTTTTGTAGACGTTTAAATCGTGTAATGAGAGTGCTAGCCAAGATGGTCTCCGTGTCTCTTTCCCAGAGAGCTTTTTCCCACTGCTTTTTATTGGCAGGACCCCCAGTGCTAATTCCACACACTGCTTTTCTTAAGGAATATGGAAATTTTCCAGGGACAGCTGTGCTCCGCTGCTAGCAAAGGAACGTGCAAGGTTAATGAACATCCACAAAGATGGAGGAGAACAGGCATTCTGCACTCATCATGAGAACTGTATTCTCTCCTCAGAGGTGATGATGATGAGGAAGGTGCCTGGTAATCCAGGGGCAGATGAGGGCTGCAGCTTCTCCTGCCTCGAATGCTTATTAAAATTCATTTCCATTCAAATAGCCAAACTGCGACTCATCATCAAACAGGCACACGCTGTACATATTTAACAAGCAGGAGACCCCGGCCGAGTTCATGTCTTTTTGAAGTAAAGGCTTGTTCTCTAATGAGGGTCCACACTTATCTCTGTATGGAAATTTCCCCCCCCCCCCCGCTCTCCATCCCTCCTCCATTCACTACTGCCCCAGTTCTGGGATCTTTGATAGGCAGCCTGGATGCTTGTTATAATGATAATTCATATGGAGCAGAATGCAATCTTCTCTAGTCTAGCTCATTATAAAGGTGAAGCCCTCAGGAGGGCAGGCTGAGAATGAACAGGTTTACAGTGTTCTTATTGTTTGCTTGTTTAGTTGGTTTTTCCTCTAAGAGAGGCAGAGGCAGGATGTAACTTGCTTTCTAGCTTCTCTCAGCTTCGGGTGTATTTTCCTCTGAAATCGGCCCCAATTCTCAGACCTGGTGACTGTTCCTTTGGGACCCTGTGACACACACAAGGAGCATCTCCTGCAGTAAGGAGGTCCTACTGTTGTTACTAAGGGGCCAAGTGGTGAAATGCAAGTGAGATGTACTTCCGCCATCTGACATTTCATAACTGTTACAGTAGCATTGAAGATCCATTATAGGAAAGCTGCTGCCTCCGGGTAGAGACCTGCCATACTTTGTACCCTTAAAAATCAATACAGCTGGGTCAGCCAAGGAACTGTGCCTCAGGAAGGTCGGTTTTCCTTCTGCCATGTTAGAGATGGGAGGAATAGTTATCCCTTTAGTGAGATGATGTAGTTTTGCTCCCCGGACCACACACACACACATGCACATGCACACCCACACAGTTGAATCCCTGTGAGCCACCGCTATTTTCTAGGTCTCGTCACCTTTCTGACCCAGAGTGACTGTCTTTTTTTTTTTTTTCAATGTTGATCTAAAAATACTCTCTTTGGTACTTTGGGCTTTATCACTCTTTCTCTGAAGTTTTCCTAACCACCATGTGGCTTTTTGTCAAAAGTATGACTGATCTCCATGACTAATTCAAACTACATGGCCCTATTTTTTTTCTCGTAAGCTCCCACCTATGAATTTACAATAAGCTTCTCTTTAAAACTTACCCTATATGGTTCTGTGGATTTTTAACAAAAGTCACTACTTTAGGAGCAGATTTGGTGGTCTTTGAGCCATCAGGGACTCTAATCACTCTGTCCTTCTTTCTTTCTCATCTAGTGTTAGGGGAAGGAAGGGAAGAGGAAATATAAAAAGGGGGGTGATAGGATAAAAGGTACATCATTATATCGCTTTCTAAAAAAACCAGTTTCGGATATTTTTACATTGGCATGGATTATTGTATATTGCTAGAAAAATTAAGGTTATTTTGTTACAACATAAGGTATGTAAATGTTTCAACTCTTTCTTAAGGTATTTTACATATGCAACTTATTTTAAAAGGTAATTATAAAGTTCTAGTCTTATGGAAGCTGCTAGTATAAACTGTTTAGGATACTTAGAAATGCAAGTTAGTAGTGACCTATAAGTAATCTGACTTGTAGTCTTGTCAGGTACTAGTTTAGTTAATTACAGAAATAAGCTTTATTTAGCCTCCTGTATATGTTTTCAAAGTTAAGCAGAAAATAGCTAGAAACAAGCAACATTTGTTTATTCCAATATACTATAGATTAGTCAGAGATCTACATGATATGGCATTTAAGATGTTTTAATAATAAATGGCTTTTCTAACAAGAGATACATCTGTTCTTGGCAGCAACCCCAACCTACCTCTAAGAAGATGATGGGCACTGAAGAACCTCCACTTGGAGTTTGCTTCGACTATGTCAAAGCTAACCACTGAACAAAAACTGCCCTTATCTATATTGCTGACATGATGCTGTCCACACTGTGGACAAGCATGACACTGGGAAATCAACTCCCCAACTTTGCAGAGACAAGGTAGGGCTGTCCTTCAAAATTCCTGGTCTGTGGCTAAGTCTGCCAGACATTCTGGGCCTGAAGGCCAAAGACTGAATGCCTGAACCGAACCATACAGAGGAATCTTGGGTGACTGTCCAGGCAGTAAGAAGTGTCTGTCATTTCTACAGTTTTGGAAGCTGCTTGCTCTGCACTTCCTGTTTACTGGGAAGTGTAATATTCATCCGGGTTGTAGTTATTCTACAACTATCCTAGTAATAATTATCTAGTTGGAAACTAGATACTTGTAGTCTTACAGTTTTCCTTATTAAGGTTAAAGACATAAAAGCTTAAGTTGTTTGGGATCTAAGAAAGTGTTTTAGGATCTGAAGAATTGTTTTAGGTTGATAAGTATAAATTATAATAAGAAAGTGATTTTGGTACAGAACTTTGGACACACCAAGATAGAATAGATAGTGAAGTACTTTCTCCAAGGTTGCCAAATACGTATCGACTAGACATTGTCAATGAATTCTTATTTGATGGTTCTCATAATTGTTCTTATTTTATATTTTATTAAATTAGAGAAAGGATATTTTTTTTGGACTAAGGGGGAAAAGTACGAAGAGTTTTCGTTTCTTTAAAAGCCAGTTATCTTAGGTGAATATGTTTTTTGTCTTAATCTCAGGTGTGGACAAAAGGCTGCTTCACAGAAAGTGATTATGATTTGCCTTGCATGCTAGCAGGGGTGTGATCTTTGCCAGCTACAGATAGTCTCCACCCCCCGCCCCCCACCCCCGCCCCAGGAACTCTGGAGAGGGTATAAATGGGAGAGGATTGAGAAGAGCTGTGGCAGCTGCTGCCCCCTGCTCCCTCTCCCCCTCCTGCTGCCCTCACTGCTGCCCCCTGCTCCTCCACTGCTGCCCTCACTGCTGCCCCCTGCTGTTGTCAGTTCCTTCTGCTGCATTTGTTATTGTCAAGTTATTGGATTGCTAGATTGCCGGTTTGACAAAGATTGGACTTGCCCCAAGGAACCCAATGGCCCTAATCAGTAAGAAGTAGTCTAAAGTGGTCTATGTCCCCCTTTTCCCTCTAACCTTTCTTACTTAGTGTTACCTAGTTCTTACCTTGCTTACCTAGTGTTGGGGTCTTGGAAGGGATCCCAGTAGAGAAAGGTGATAGGTATAAGAACCTAAATAAAATAAGTAAACAAACAAACAAACAAACAAACAAACAAACAAACAAAAACTACCTACAGGAACTCTAATCCCCCAAGCCAAGAAAGTTTCCACCATTTTCAAAGAGGCCCTAGTATTTCTGTATCAGGGATACTAACTCAGTTGTGGTGTGCTATGTAGAGGTTGGCCTGGCAAAGTTTACTTTAGTATTATTAAATACAAAGAACATGATTTTCTCAGAAGATTTGGAAATCTCAGAGACAGTGACAAAGAAAGAAGACCAGCAAAGATCTCAGGTCAGCAGAGACAGTCCTGTTAGACTAGGGTCAGAGTTCACTTTCTAGTATGATACACTTAGTAAATTGTGGGAGTCTAACTAAAGGCCAGTTGGGGTAGATTACAAATGACTTTCTTCCATTCTTCCTTCCTGTCTTTTTCTCTCTATCTCTCTTTTGCTTTCTCACTTGCTTTTCTATCAATTGCCTTTAGTTAAAAAGAAAGAAAGAAAGAAAAATGCAAAAGTTTTCATATCTAAAATAACCTTACTCAGTCTTATGAACTGAAAATCTTTTTCTTTTTCTTCATTTATGAAGAGTCCCGATGGGGGAGAGTGGTAAAGGAAATTGGTTTTTACAAAACATATGCTGAACAAAATATAAAATAAGTGAAATTTTGGGTTAAGCAAAGAAAATATTTCTTGCTCAAGGTCTGAATCTCATGGTTTCTTTCTTTTGCTGAAACATATTGCGTCTCCTAATTTTAGAAATGTGATTATTTGTAGGAAGTTCATTTTGATGAAACTGTGTCTATATTTTTTTCACAAAGAGATTAAGTTCAAGACATTTTCTAACTTCATCTGACTGGTGAAATGAAAAGCTCACAGCATCTTTTGGTAGAATGCTAACTCTCAGGAGCCCCAAGACCCAACCGGCCCAGCATAACTTAGAAACCAACTAACCTGATGGCACCCACTTCTTTATTGCTCTGGCCACATTGTTTTTCACTTAGGGAATGCCACTCACTGCCTGTTAAGCAATAAGAATTAAGTCTCATAGGGATGCAGAATTCTTAGTGAAGCTCTTCCAGGCTCATCAATATCTAGGTTGGCAAACATTCCCCTTCTTATCTATAACAGGAGCCAAACAAGGCCCTGTGAAGGATTCCGGGAGAGGCGATAGGGATGAAACCATTTATAAGATTTATGAGAGCTGAAAGAAGGCATTGTGACTATCCATCTTCTGTGCTTTATTGAGAAAAGGCCCAGTGGCTCAGCATATCAGGACATATCTCTGAAGCAGAACTGAAGCCTTAACGTAAGCAGGAATGAGGATGCACCTTACAAGAAGGATGATGGCAGTAGTCGGAAGTGTACAAGACACCCAGATACACAGAGCACCAATCTGTGACCTTGCTCTCATTTCAGAAGGCTTTTAGATCTGTACATCTCTCTCCATCGGAAGCCATAGCTCCACATACTGGGAACAGCAAAAAAAAAAAAAAAAATAGTGACTTAGGTTATGTGGGTGCCTGTGTATGAATAAATAAATGGAACCACAAATTGTGCAAAGAAGAAATAAAAGCTGTTTTTGAGAAATGTTTTTGAGAAAAAATACATTTTTGAGAAATGGCACCAGGCAGCTAGCTGTGCACCTTTCCTGTAAGAAGGGCTGTCTGGGGGAAAACCTGCTCTGTGCTAAGTGTCCAGAGAATCTGAGTTCAGAGGATCAACAAACCCAAAGACACTTGCGTTTGAACTATGACCACAGGGCTTCCAAATGCCCAGCAAGGGTTTGTTTTTCATGGTTAGATGCTGACTTCTGATTTCTTTCTGGCTCCCGTTTCACCAATCAGAACTGCTTTTAAGCTCCATGTTTCAGTTACAAGCTATGTGATTTGGGAAGATCTAATTTGTCTTCTTCGTGGCTCGGTTTGCCAGTAAAATGGAAATAACAATAGCCCTGAATACATAAACGAAACTTCATAATGGTGAAAGTGACAAGATTGTTGCTCAATAATAAATGTTTGATGTTAATATTACTTAGAACAGCAGCTGACAGCAGCCTGGGCCATTCCAGAAATGAGCTATCTTCAGGCAGGGGAGGATTGTGGACCACGTGTTCTTCCTCTGACAGCTATAGAGAATTAAGGGTAAAATGTTAATTTCATTGAAAAAATATTCTAATAGTCAAAAACCTTGAAGAGTCTGTCTTCAGTGCTTTCCTGTAGACTGTATTTAAGAAATGAAAATAAACAAACATCTTTTGCTCAAGGCAAAAATGCTCATTTATTCAACAAATGTGCATTGACTGTCTGGCAATGCCTAGTTAGGTAGGAGATGCAGCAGGTGCAGCATGTGCAGCCAGGGCATGCGAATGAATGTCCTCCCAGGCTTTTATGACAAGATTACTGACTTATGAATGACTGACTTCTCCTCAGGTCACAGTGCCACTGACCTCCATCTGATCCACTTCTCCAAGTAGAAGACTACTAGGGTCCTCATTCTATTGGCAGATATCAGGAGACAAAATCTTAAAGCAGGAAGTAACACATCACTGTTTTTCAACTCTCCTTCATATTCTTTAAGCTTTCCAGTTTTACATCAAAACACTAATTTTATCCATATCCATATCTGTACTAGCAGTTTTCTTCCTGTCAGTGTAAACCTCCTTAGGGTTTTATTTTGTTTATTTTCTTAGTGTGTCTGTGCTAAGTTCTTCCGTATCCTAGAGCCTGTGCTCTATCTCCTTGCTGGCCTGTTTTGCACATTTTAGATCCTACCCCTTTATTTTTACTTTTATTGTTTAGCATGATCTTTCTGGGTAACAGCTCTATAGTATTCAAGATGGTTTATGTAAAGAAAATGAATCCAATTATGAAGAAGAGCAGAGGATACTGGCCTGAGCACTTCGGTCTCTTTAAGGGAAGAAAGTAGAAGTAGAAATAAAATGTTCTGCTCCTAAAATACAATATTACTGATTTAAAGACAATACAATTATTAGAAAATCTGGTGATACCATCATTTTAAAAAGTATTTGTTTATTGGAAAAACACATTTGTCTTTGGTACACTTGGCAGCTTCAAGTGCCCTGATTGATATCAATCTTCAGTGAGTCAGTGAGTTTTGAAATCCCAGCAGTGGGAACAAGCCAGATGCCAGCCTGGCCCCCCAAATGAAGATGAATACATGTGATAGTCATGTAGAATTT
>CM053759.1:1274190-1344103 GCA_028658305.1 Pachyuromys duprasi | reverse complement strand
GAGAGAGAGAGAGAGAGAGAGAGAGAGAGAGAGAGAGAGAGAGAGAGAGATTCCTGTCCGAGGTCCTGAAAGCCGCACTTACCCTCAGTAGGGGAAAATCAGAAAGGACTGTTTTAAGGCAAGAGTTCGGATTTATCTACACTTAGTTTCCCTTTAAAACTATTTTCCACAGCATGACTTACTAGCAGCCTTGTTTTAATTGTTGTTTTCTTTCTCAATTGATTATAAGTCATTGCAAGAAAATATCAGTCGTTTCACTCTGAAGGACTTTGTACTTCTTAAAGACAGAAGATTGAATTGTAGCTAGACTTTGCCATTTCCTGTTTTAAAATCTTATTTCAGAAATTTTATAATTCCACCATAAAAATCATACTGTTGGATAACACTGTGAAGAATAACAATGCTCCTACTAATTAGGGGGAAACCTATAAACTACAAACTTCTCTCATGGAAAATAAAGTAATATTAAGTGTTAGGTTTCTAAATACACAACACTCATTGTGTGAGATTGTGGCTGAAAATTGTTAACTAAATACTGGGTTAAAGACTTCAATTCTAGTACTGCTCAGCAGTAACCAGTGAGGTTCCGGGAAAGCATTGGCAACACTTCCAGGAAATGGTGGAGGTGTTGGAGCTCATGAGACAGCTGCTACACATCTGTTGTGAATTTTGAACCAATATCATTAAGGGAGGCTCAGCTGGCAGGAACACCTAGAGCCTGGCACTCCTGAAAGCACTGAGAGAGACGACATTGTTTGGATTGCGCCCAGCCACTTGAACTTTCAGACAGCGGGTACAGAAGTTTTTTAAGACTAGAGGAGAAAGGAAAGGTCAAAACATAAGATTTCTAGTTTCGTGCTATAAAGTGATCCATATATCTCTAGCTCCACAGAAAAATAAAGAAAAAGCATAATGAATTTATTTTTTCCTGCCACGGTAAAAAAATATGTAGAATTTTAATGTGAAAAATACTTGAAGTTTCTGATATCTCTAAAGATGAAAATGTTTGTTCTAATAGGTAAATCGCTGGTGTTTGGCTGCAGTGAGTACCTCACAGCTGGAAGTACTCAGACACAAGAATATAGAAGTGTCAACAGTCTGTGTGTGCTTCTCTCTTCTCCTGAGCTAACTTACTAAATGAAGCACATGGGCTGTGGAGTGGACAGCAAGGCCTCTCCTGCAAAGCTGTTGCCATTGCTGATGATGCCGTTTTCTTTTTTTACTGTTGTAATTACAACAGATAAGGTGCTTATCAGTTGATTGTAACCACCAGAGTTGCCTGGGAAATGCTCCCCTCTCTTCCTCCTCCTCATCCAAGCCCAGTATCACACATCTATCCTTCAGCGCATGTCTTGTGTTTTAATAAAACAAAAGTTAAATGTGAGAAGGCAAAATGCCACTGTGTATGCTCCAGTAGTGTCACAATGGTTGGTACCTCTAGTGTTAGATTGTTCCATCATCAAAGAAAAATTATTCCTTCCTCAACAGTAAGCTACTTTAATTTACATTTCTGCTCTTGTGCTTTAAGGGTATGGGAGATGGACCCTGGGACCTAATGCCTTGATTATGTTAATTATGGGTTCTATGGAGTAAAAAGGCAAGACCCTCGTTTTTGTCCACAAAAAGAACTTGTAGATGCTGAAATGGGTCTTTGAATAGACATCAGAGAGGAAAACACACTCAACAGTCTCCCACTAGAGGACCAGAGTGTTCCTCACAGGCCCCATGTCAGCTCAGTGTGAAGCTCCTATGTGCGTTTCCAGTGCCTTCCTCTTAGATGTTGTTATGATGGTTGTTTTTGTCAACGTGACTCCAGCCTACAGATATCTGGGAAAAGGGAATTTTAACTGAGAAAATGCCACCTAAAATTGGCTTGCAGGCCAGTCTTTAGGGCATATTAGACTAATATTCCATATTAGTCTTGATTAATGATTGCTGTGGGAGGGTCCAGCTTACTGAGAGAGTTTCCATCCCTAGGCAGGTGATCCTGGGCTGTGTAAGAAAGAAAACTGAGCAGGCCGTGAAGAGCAACTAGTAACAAGTGCTTCTCATGGCTTCTGCTTCAGGTCCAGCCTCCTGTTCTGCTTGAGTTCCTGCCTTAGCTTCTCTGAATGGACTGTGACCCAGGATATAAGCCAAACAAACTCTTTTCTCCCCCATTTGCTTTGGTCAAGGTGTATCATCACAGCAACAGAACCCTAACTAAGGCACCGGCTGCACTTGATGCTGCTCAGTTAGCCCTGGTGGGGCCTTGACTGCATGTGCAGTCATCCCCAGTGGGCCTTGTGGAGTGTGTCTACTGTGTGCGTGTGCTTAGTCATCCTCAGGACGTGTGTACCTGCTCCTTTCATTGAATGGAAAAGGGTATGTGTATGTAACTCAATAGAAAAATGAGTGTTTAGCATGTACCAGGTCATGGGTTCCACCCCTAGCTAAATGAATGAATGAATGAATGAATGAATGAATAGAAATGAAGTGGTATCAGGAGGAGGCATAGGAAGAGGAGGAAGGTCAGCATAACTTCTGTCTTTTGTCCCTAAGCCATGGCAGAACCTCTGCTCCTCCTGTGGAGCACTGTGCTCATGCTTCCTCTTGCTCCTGTGCGCTTTCACTCTTGCTCTCTGTGTAATGGAGGAGCTGGCACATTTAGTTCATGGCTATATTTTTTGACCGTTCTGTGTGATCCAGGCACCTTTAATATCTTCTATTTCCCTGCTCTTTGGTGCTTGGTTGCAGCCATCTTCTTTGTTTCTTTGAAAACTTCATTTGCTCTTTACATGTCATAATTCTAAAAACACCTCTGTTCATATCTGCTCTAGATGTGTGTCTTCCTACAACTATCAAATATGTACAATGGCCTTGTAACTTTCCTGTGTATGGTCCTCTGGAACCAGTTATTTCTTGTGGAGGTGTTTATGTCACTTAAGCTTTTGTTTGCATAGGTATACAAAGGTGACAGAGCCTATTCACATGTTTGACATTATTTTAAAAGACATTGTGTTATTATTTTTAAGTATGTGTATGGGGATGCATGAGGTGAGTGCAGAACCTGTGGAGGGCAGGAGAACATGTCAAATTCCTTGGAACTGGACTTCACAGTTGGTTGTAAGCTGCTCTACATGGGTGCTGGGAACCAAATCTCTTCTCTCAAAGAACAGCATATGCTCTTAACTACGAGCCATTTCTCTACCTCCACCTGATGTGTTTAATTCCATATTAATATTATAGTTTCTTCTGCCTTAGTGCAGATGACCACGATTTTGTACATTTGTACCACAACTTAGTAGAACTGATGGCAGTATCCATAACTCAGGTGACTCACACTAAAAGATTTACCTGGATCAATGTTCCACATCAGGTACTTTCTGCATTAAACATCTTTTCTCCAGTAAACAGATATTCAGCATTATTCATGATTTAGATATGCTGGCTTCATATTCTTTAGTCACTAATCAGAAAGTTCACATTCTTCTGCCACACTTAGCATACGTCTTGGCTTGGTATTATTTGTTTTGTAGGTATTTTATTTGTCTGTAGATCAGTATGACATGGAGATAAGGTAAAGGAGGGAAGATGTGTTCCTAGGCAGCAGAGATAAAGATAGTGGTGGTACCCCAAGGTAGCTGACTGGTCGGGGATCCACTGACTTCTCACATGCCTCAGGGCAGTTCTATAGATAAGTGCTTGGTGTCCACACACCTACATGATTCAGAAATCTTGCAAATGCTGCCAGTTCCAAGAAATTCACTGTGTTGCTCAGCTGTTTTAAATAGTCAACTGTTGAGTCTTTGGCTACCCCTGAATGTGGAGTAAGAAGATAATTGCTCTGATCCCAGGGTGAGCCATCTGCTGGTACAAATTGCTCTGCTCTCTGCTTCATTGAAACACTTGTGTTCATTATGTTATGTTGAGACGTTCACGAGATGTGGTTTATACTGAGCTGTGTTTCTGGAAATTTGATTCTATAAATGGGCAGAAGACTCTTAATTGCAAAGGCTCTTCTTTCTTTCTCTGGATTTCTAAGCTGCTTTTCTGATTTAATATGGGGCCCTGGAGAGTCAATTTATTTGCAATGGTGGCTGATTATTGACATCTGATCAGATACAGCAGTGACCATCTGGATTTATAGCACTCAAAGTTCTCTGAACCCTCTTTCAGAAAAAGACGTATCTGAAGAAGCTGGTCTCACAGCATTGTGCTCTCAGAGGGCCCAGGCAGAGCCTTGCCTGCCCAGCCTCACACTTGTGTGGCAGCGTAGTAGAGACAGCAGAAAAGATGAATTCCCACTCTCATGTTTTTCAGTGTTGGTGCATGTACCTGTTACTTTTCTTGTTGGTGTGATCAAATACCTTTCAGGAAGCAGCTTAAGGCAGGGATATGGTTTGTTTCCTGTTGCTGTGGTTAAACCACTTGAGGAAGAAAGGTCTTCTTCATGTTTACACTCCAGGTCAATACCCATCATTGAGAAAAGTCAGGAACCATGGAGGAAGGATGCTTACTGGCTTGAGCTCCCTCATGATCAGCCTGTTTTTGAAACAGTGTTTTAATATTTATTTTATGTGTGTGGATATTTTGTATCTCTGTGTGTATCTCTGTGCACACATGTGTTTCTGGTGTGAATAGAGCAGAAAGATGATGTCAGATCCTGTGGGACCAGAGTGGGTACTGAACTCAACCCAGATCTTCTGGGAGAGGAGCCAGTGCTCGTAACACTGGGCTCTTTCTTCATTTCCCATCACCTCTCCTTCTTATGCAGCCCAGGGATGGTACCACTCTCAGTGGACTGGGCCCTGCTGTATCAATCATCCATCAACACAATTTCTCACACACACATGACCACAGGACAATCAGATGGAGGTGACTCTTCAGTTGAGGTTCTCTCTTCCCAGAGGACTCTAGGTCATGTCCACTTGACAATAAACGCTAACCAGCATGTGAAGGAAGGGGTTATTTTGACTTACAGTTCAACGGGACATGACCTATCACAGTAGAGAAGACATGCTGACAGAAGAATGAAGTGTGTCTATGCTGTGTCTGCTTTGTGTCTACAGTGAGAAAGCAGAGACATGCAGGGAATGGTGCCAGGCTATAAAACCTCATGGTCAACCCCTAGTGACCTACATCCTCCATCAACACTCCATGTCCTAAAAGTTCCTCTTCTAACACAGTGCTCCTAGCTAGAGACCAAGTGTTCAGTGTGCCACCTGTGGGGTACACTTCACATTCAAACCGTGAAAATGAGCTAGTGCAAATGTAACGAGTGTGATGGCATAAGATGAGATGTATTGGGCTAGTTGCTTCTTCTGTTTCTCACAGATTTGAAAAATGTCAAAATAGGAGGGAACAGAATGGCTTAAGAAAGGGGTCAAGACAGATCTGCCAGCAAACTAACACTAACATTTATAGATGGAGTTTCTAGCTCTCTGTGCAGGCTTGTTAGACACAAGAGTGAAGACAGGCAAGAGACGATCTGTGGACTTTCTTTCTGTCTTGATTTTTTAAAACATACTACAAATACGTCTAACCATAGTGTGTTTATCCTTAAACTGTGTTTTTGTGTGTTTATGTGTGTGTGTAGGTAGACACACATGTGTATGTACAGGCATATAAGAATGTGTGGTGTACATGTGTGTGTGTGTGCCAGAGACTAACCTTGGTGTCATTCAGGAGCCGTTCACCTTGCTCTTTGAAGCTGGTCATTCAGGAGCCATTCACCTTGCTCTTTCAAACTGGTGCTCTTCCACCCATTCCTGTCTCCCAGGCCCTGGGATTACAAACATATACTGCATTCGTCTTTTCGCATGAGTTCTGGGGACTGGATTTAGGGCCTTATATTTACATGGCAAGCACTTTACTGACTGAACTATCTCCCTGCCCTTGAACTACGTCAGATTTGCTCAGATTGACTGTTCCAGTGACCTCCCGAGACCTGTTGACACTCTGTGGATATCGGGGAACCTGGACTCACCATGCTGGCATGCTCCCACCGGGTATCTGTGATCTAGGAGAGTCATATACAGCAACTGTTTCTTTGGGTAGAATGAAGCTTACTAATGATGGTGCAGATGCTGGGAACAAGGCTGAAACAAAGCTCCAGACATGGCTGATAGCTGTCTTCTACCTTTTGTAGTAGGCTAGACTATATAGGAGGCAGTTAGGCTCCTGTGTAGTAAAATTAGTTTTAATTCCCCTCCTTTATCTTCTGAGTAGCTTCAGACAGCCAGAAACAAGACCCAAGCTATTTATTTCAAACATCTCTTCTCTATTTTTCTTTTCTCTACCCTTCATCAGTTTGATTCCCTTTTTATTATCATTATTTATGTTTTATATAACTAGAAAAATAATTTGTCATAGATTACATCTTATTTGCAAGAGGCTCTGTTAAGATGGCAGCCAGGCACACACAATATATCATAATTTAGCAGGCTCTGCTGTAGCTATACTGAAGTAATGGTAGAAAAAATACATATAAACAAGTCTGTGGACAGATTTTGAATGATCCAGTAATTTTGATTTATACTTGGTAGTTGATGGAACTGTATTAGCAGTTAAAGTCAATGGCTAAATGATTCCCAGCACAAAATGAGCCAGAAGTACAAAAGAAGCCTTCTAACGCCTTCCTTAGTGAGCTGAGCCTCCCAGCTTAGATCGGCAAAGTGCACAGTAAATTACAGGCCTGGTTGTCACTCTTAACTAACAATTCCACCCAGTATGCTTTAGCTAGGTAATTTGTCCACTACGCTTTTATGAAGCAGTAAACAGCAGCTTAATTCCATTGGTTTTTCTGGAGCAAATTGCCTCATCCCTCATCCCCACTACAAGGAAGGAGTGAGTTTCCCACCTCTTATGGCAGTCAGCCTGCTCAGCAAACATGTGGGAACTGACACTAGGTAAGAGCCCTCCCTCTGGTTTGTCCGTGGCATAGGAGCTGGTTACCTTGAAGTGTCCTTGCTTCTCTAAGAGGCCTCATTTGAAGACTCCCACAGTCCTGGAATTGTTGTCCCTCTAATGGCCATTTGCGCTTTCCATGTTTCTGTCATGGTTTTTCTATCACAAAGGAGAAAGGGATGAGAGATTTGGAAACTAAAACCAGCCTACTAGTGACCAATAGAAAGAGAAAAAAGTTCCAGATGTCAGTAAGGAGGCTCCAAGCAGAACACGTAATTAGGTGAGCAGATGCCAGTTCAGCAGCATACGAGAGACTGATGTCTGTTGCCTTAGCTGACTCATTAACTCCGGACAAGTTCTGTGTGCATATGGTATTTGCTTGTTTATTTTGAAATGCTTAGGATTGAAGCAAAGGCCTAACACAAGCCACACAAGGGCTCTACTGTTAGGCTACCTCACTACCCTCTTTAAAATACAGGGGTACGTAATAAGTAGCTCAAGCTGGTCTTGAATTCTTTACATAGCCCAGACTGTCCTGGAATGCTCAGAACACAGGCTTTCCAGTGTTGGCACACACCACTGAGCCTGGTACCCTGGGGAAGTTGATCATACATGTCTTAGCCAGAAACAAATCCAGAGACTGCAGGTATGAGGAAAAGAACACCCAAACAGATGACTGATTCCTCCAGAGAAAATGGGAAAATGAATGGATTTGAACCAGTGCTTCCCAGGGCATCACTATTGGAGCAGCCCCACAGGGAGTTTCTCTCATCATGTGGATACCCCCTGCAAATCTTTTCTGGCCATTTTCAGACTGCAGTCAACCCTTGCGTGTCCCCACTGGTTTTCACTGAAGCATTTTGAATTAAAGAATACAAGTTCTGACACTGTCATTCATTCCAAAAGCGTTACTATAATCGTCCAATCATTTATTTACCCATGAAACAATTACTACGCTTTCACTTTTACTAAACATCGTGATGCTCATCAGGGATGTAATCACAAGAAGAGCCTAGCCGCTGTCCTCAGAGAACTCAAAGCCTAGTGGGAAAGACAAGCACACGCTCAGACCTGGCATTGCAACTGTCACAACAATATTGTGAATAATAGGTGTGTTGATAGCTATTTAGATACCAGCCGGCTTGGAGGTCACTGCAGATGGAACCCGCCCTCCCAACCAGCAGCTGTAAGCCCAGGGACTCAAACAACAGGACTCTGATTACTGGTCAAAGAACGGGGTCTGAGTTGACTCTCTGGCTCTGGGTGGAGTCATGACAATTTGAACTGTCCCCCAATCGTAGGCTGCAGAGTCTCTCCCGTAAAGAGCAAAGACGTAACATTGCCCCTCCCCTCTCCAGCATTAGTGTAGGTGGGCTTGCTGATCACTTGGCAGGGATGTATGTCCACACAGTCGTCCCTTTGTCCACCTGCTCTCACCGATTGACAGTGTCCTACACAGTGTTCTGTTTGACAATGATTTTTCTCTGCAGTATTCTATCTGACCATTGCCCCCTCTTGCCTCTTGAAAGCATTTTCCTCCATAGTAGTCTCTCTGGAACTATCCATTCTCCACAAGCTTTTTTTTTTTTCCCTCTCTGCTATGATCTCTCTGGCTACTGTCCCTGCCACCCCTGGATGATACCCACTTCATTCTGTAAACACATCTGGCCTCTGTGTGGTGCTCTGAACAGCTCATCTGAATTCTCTTCACGGAGGTTACAAGGCCTGGATCTCTAAAGGGAGACCCTGGCAACCAAAGCCGAGAAGCCCAAGAGTACCAAGGAGAAGGCAGCTACTTGAGAGACATAGGAACATGTTACAAGAACAAGAGATGCTTGAGTGATCCTCTAAAATAAGGGATATTTGCAAAATTGACTAGAGGGTTGCTATAGAGGTAGAAAAGAGTCTAGGGATAAAAGAAGACATTACTGAGAGATTGCTATGTTTTCAGTGTGGGCAAGAGTGTATCATTGCAACAATTAACATAGATGCTTCCAAAGGGACATTCCTTCCAGGGTGGAAAGAAGTGGATGGCCTTGAGATGCCAGAGGTTGGAGTTCATTTTTGAAAGGTTATCTGGAGAAAAAGATGTGTGTGAGGCAGCATCTCTTTGGAAGTGTATCTTCTACTCAGCTGACAAAATGCTGCCATTTAAGAAGACCCTTAGCAGAACTTTACTCTTTAATTTTTCTGCTCATTAAGTCTTCACTTCTGAGGTGTGAAAATGACTCTAGGCTGGTAATAAACTGCTGGGCAAGTCATTATTTTAAAAATGATCTTTCTTCCAAAGGGGCTGGAGTGTCACAAGGCACGATTGCTCCTAGATCAGCCCCTGCAGGACACTGAGCGTTCCAATGAATGTTTCAGTTATCGTAAGAAGAAATGGCTGTCTCCTTACAGGCAGGGAGACAGATGCCAAGTGCTCAGACCTACTCAATAATCACAATAGCCTGTTTTTTTTGGAGAGGGGAAATGGTGCATTTCAATCAGGGAAATTATAGTATTGTTAGTCTTCATATTATAATGCAAAAGGAATGGAAAGGGCACAGAAAAAATCCAAGGAGACAGAAGTCACTCTTTTTTTTTTTTCTTCAGGTTTTGTGGCTTTAAAGAAGAGCCCTTGAATGACCTGGAATAATACTAAAGTTATTAAGAACAGAAAAAAGCCTTCAGTAGCATTTGTCATTTCTTTCGGGAGAACTGAGTCCTGTGCAGACAGCACCTCTTCAGCTTTGCTTTTTTGGGGAGCTCATTTTGTCTTCATGATAGTGATGGGTAGAATACTTTCTCCTGAATTCCAGACATGGTGAATCCTAGACCTTTGTTTGGAACATTAACTTTCTTGTCCTAGAAAGGGGTCTTGTCATACCCCTCTCCCTGTTTCCTCACTGTCCCTTTGTTTTCGTCCTATTTTTCTTCCAGTTGTTGATTCCAAGATGTGATTATAGTCCCCCATGAACACTGTAACTTGTCATGTAGCTTCAGTATTCTGTTTTAAAGAAAGTGAGATAGGACTTACTGATTCTGAAAACTTTTTGGTCATTTGAGATTATCAGAAAGCCTTTTGCTGCTATTTGTGGTTGTACAGTGGGTAGCAAAGAGCCGGAGACAATTTGACTATGGATCAAATGTCATTCTTAGGATTGCTTCTCATCTGTCATTTTTGAAGCCTCTGAGCTTCTATCAGTGGCAGCAGGAATAGTCATGGAGACATAGCACCATGGGTCATGGAGACATAGCACCATGGGTCATGGAGACATAGTGCCATGGGTCATGGAGACATAGCACCATGGGTCATGGAGACATAGTATCATGGGTCATGGAGGCATATCACCATGAGTCCTGGAGATATACCTCCATCATGGAGGCACAGCACCATCATGGAGGCATGGCACCATGGGTCATGGAGGTATAGTGCCATTATGGAGGCATAATGCCATGGGTCATAGAGACATAGCATGCAGGAGAAGTTCTAAAAACCCTCATTCAGGTGAAGCTGGATTCTTGAATCACTGCAGAAAACAATTCCAGGATGATACAGTAGAAAATATATTTTAAGTTTGTGGTAAAGAGATTTTAACATGGGTTTATGCATGTGCATTAATAGCAAGGCTCACTTAAAAAAAAAGGACAGCACCCACCCAAGTGTGGGTATGGGCTTCTCAAGAAAGACACACTGAAGAATCTTAGCTATTGCCATATGTGTTGCTTAATCCTTCTGTTAACTTGACTTAAGTGAGAATCACCTGGAAAGAGGGACAACTGAAGGACCTAGGAGGAGAGGGCACAGTGCCCTGGGCCATTTCTGAGCAGCCAGCATGGGCTTAGAAAGAAAGTAGGCTGAGTAAGTCATGGCCAGTAAGCAGCATTTCCATATGATTTCTGCTTCAGTTCCTGCCTCCAGCTTCCTGCCCTGGCTTCTCTTTACTACAGACTAAGCTGTAAAATGGAATAATAAACCTTTTCCCTTCTCCTTCCTCCCCAAGTTGGTTTTGATCAGTATTCTATCACAGCAACAGAAAGCGAACTAGGACATCTTCTGTTTGAATTCTTCTAAAGTTACTTTGTTCAAAGGATTTCTAAGGAATCTCCCCCATCCCCATTTTTATTTGTTAAAACCATTGATCACAAGGATTCACAACTAAGTTAAGATTTCTTAAAAATTGTAAGTGAGGAGTATAGTCTTATTTGTGAGATTCTCAGAAAACTGCAGGTTTATAGCTGGGAAAGGTCACGCTTAAAGGGCATCTTATTTTGGTCCTAAGCATACTTAATTCCCAGCTAGTTTATTACTCTTACTCAAGACATTTCTGCATGCAGACAACCTCACAGCAAATTTTGTTGTGTTAGGATTTGTAACTTTCAGCTGTTGAGAGACTTCATCCAGGCTCCAGGGTGAAGGACTCTCTTCTTGATCCATGTCTCCTTAGTCTTCCATTATTATTCAGTCTCACAAACCACCCCCTCATCTGAATCAACAAGGAACATATTGAAAGCAGAGCTGAGACGTTTGATGGCAGACATGGATGGGACCATATAAGGAAGGGGATTTCTGGATTCAGCTGCAGCTGTGGTCCAAGGGACTGCTCAAACTGACAGCAGAAAGCAGGGTTGTCCACGTTGAGCTGGTGATGCATGCACAATGCAGGAGTGACTGCAGGAGGGTTGACTTTCCTGCAGGGAGTGCCTGGGATGAAGTCCAGGTTATGACTGGGCCCTCGGATGTTGGAGATGCCAGCAGCATGTGATACCATCTGTGGAACTGTGCAGGCACCCAGGGAGAAGCCACATGTGCTGCAAAGGGCAAGCCCATGGGGGCTGGGCTGTGGACTATGTTCCTTGCTAATTCAGTCTTTCCTTGCTATCCCCCCTAGTCCTTCCTCTGGGGATGGTTCCACTGTACATTGGAAGTGTATAACTTTCTGATTTCATAGGGACTCACAGGGAAAAGATTGCTTTTTGCTCTCAGTGGAGACATTGTATTTTTGAACTCTGTTGAGACTCTGGTTTTGGACTAAATGATTTGGCATTATGGGATGGCCATAAGCCTTTGGGGATTAGGTAGAATATTATGGTTTGATTTTGAAATGTTCCCTACATGCTCATTGTGTGAGTACTTGGTCCCCAGCTTCTAGAACTACCTTGAAGACTTAGGAGCCTTTGAGTGGAGGAGCCTGACTTGTGGAAATAGTGACCAGGCTCAGGCCTTTGAGGTTTTTTTCTACCTCTGGTTTTGACTTTCTGTCACTCTTTTCTAGTCATGTGAATAAACCTCTGCTGCAAACACCTCAACCATGAACTCACATGCCTTTCCACCATGATGGGCTGGGTTGAGGTTTGAATGAGAATGACTTCCATAGTCATTTGATTTGAATGCTCGGTCATCAGGGAGTGGTCCTATTAGGAGGTGTGGCCTTTCGGAGAAAGTGCCACTGGGAGAGTAGGGGCTGGGCTTTGAGGTTGCAAATGCTCAACCTGGCCCAGTCTCTCTCTCTCTTCCTGCTGCCTGCTGAGATGTACAACTCTCAGCTGGCTCTCCAGCATCATGTCTTCATGGTGCTGCCATGCTTCCCACCATGACAATAACAGACTAAAAATGAATGAAAGCCAGGCACAGTGAAATGCTTTCCTTCTTAAGAGTTGCTGTGGTCATGCTGTCTCTTCACAGCAATAGGACTGACTAAGACAGACTGTGCCACCATGAGTCGAAACAAGCCTCTCTTTCTTTATGTTGTTTCTAGTGGGTATTTTTCTCATAGCATAAGAAGTAGCTAATATACCTTGGAGGCAACCTAAATGCATATATATCATATATAACATACATAAATACACAAGCATACTATACATATATTCAATCCAGGTAATATTGTCATGTGAAGCTACATGGAAAAAGCTTTAGGATGTTGTACTAAGTGAAACAGGGCATTCACAAGAGGATAAGTATGGAATTACTCTCCTTATATAAGACACCCAACATCATTAAACTCATGTAATCAGGAATTAGATGGTTGGCTCCCAGGGTCTAGAGCTAGGGGAAATAGAGTGTCTCTGTTCAATGCACAGAGATTCCGATGTGCAGGATGACATAGTCCGCAGATCAGCTCTGTGACATCATGCTTGAGGTTAACAATTGCACATTAGTCTTTTAAGATTTTAAGAGTACAGAATTCAGGATTCACATTTTAAACCACAATGAACAAAAATTAAAAACTCATGAAGACAGGGGAAAATGTGATGACCTTGACTGAAGCTATATATAGGTCTGTTGCTGTTAATTGGCTCAGATTGGTGTTAATGCTTGTTTCTTGACTAGGAATTAAGGTTGTTAGAACATTGGTAGCTTGTTAGGGAAGTTTCAATAGTTTTGCTACTAAAATCATCACCAAACCAAAACTCCCAGCGTCAATACTGTGTTTATTTCTCTTTACCACTTTGACTATCACCAACACTGCCATTACCACCAATTCCCCCTCCACTGCCACCACAATCACCATTATTACCACTGTCACCACCACCGGCAGCACCACCTGTCACTTCCACCCCGGTCACCATAGTCACACCACCGTTACCACCGTCACCACTGCAAATAGCAACAGCTGCCTGACCACCAGCCATTTTCACGATCCTCACTGCTACGGACTTATTAGGTATATGCATTTCACAGGTAATGCAGCAGTCCGTCCTATAGTCCAGAAAGTGCTCATACCTCCCTCCCTAATGCTATTTTTCAAAGAAATCACCATTGCTTATAAAAATTACTTCTTTTGAACTTTTTATTTACTTAAAAATTGTTACTTTCATTATAATGAGACCTAGGAAATAACCAAAGATACAGCAGCAAAAAAACTTCTTCCATTTCCGCCCTCTGAGCTCTGCTTGCTCCTGGTCACTGGGGAGGCCGTGTGGAGCAAGCTTCCACAGATGGACCATGCCTGTGAGGTAAGAGCAAGCAGTTTTCTCTGTCTCTCCGCCTCTGTATAAATTCTCGTTTTATACAAATGGGACCACACTGCATGCATTATTTCTAATTCTTTCTTAATACTATCTCTTAGACCTCATTGTAAAGGACTGTACAAGAGATTCCTCAGCCTTCTTTTATAGTTTTCAAGTTAAATTTTGGCCTTTACGTATATTGATCCACTCACTCCATTATTTGAGGTTGTTTAGGCATTTTTATTCTATTTTCTGAAGGATACATACTTAATAATCATTGATTTTCAGTTCTTCACTTCTTGTATATGAGCAATTATATATATATATATATATACCCATTTAATAATGCATACATGTATGGATGCACACATGTGTACATGTATGTATATATGTGCACATATATATGTTTTATGCAGGTCGAAATAGTATTTATTTTTTATTTTTCAGTTAAAATACTTGAAAATTTTTGTTCTACTTCATTCTTTGACTTACTTGGAAGTCTTTTTCTTAATTTTCTACAATAGGGTGTTTTTGTGTTGTCTTTTCAGTATTGATTTTTGACTTAATTGCATTGGGTTAGAGAACACATTCTATAAAGTTTATTTCTTTAAAACTCTGTATTTACTTTGTGTCTCAGCATATAATTATTTTTGAAAATGTTTCATTTTGTTAGAGAGTTCTTTATATACTTTTAAATTAATGTTACTAGATTTTTAGGGAATTACTTTATTTTGATAATGAATATTTTTTGCTCTATCAATTCTTTATAGTTGCAGTTTTTGCTTTCACATGTTTGTATATTTTTTGCTCATATATTTGTAACTTGTGTTACCCAATGCAGAAAAATACATTTTGTTTTTTTTTTCTGCTTAAATTCAGGTTTTTAAAATCATTGTAATGCACCCTTGTTTTCAGCTATGCATTTTATTTAACCATCCATTTTCAATGACATTTAATATGTCTACATGAGCCTTCTTTGTTTAAAAAATTTTCAGTCTATTTTTGGAAAACTTTTAAAAGTTTGCACATATTTTTTGAAATTAAAATAACATTACATCTTTGCCCTTTTATCTTTTCTCCTTCTGATCCCTCACATGAACACCTCCTTAATTTCTCTTAAATTTATGGCTTTTTTAATTATTGAAAAAAGATATATGTATGTATACACACACACCTCAATATATAAATAGAACCTTGTCAGTGTATATAATGTTTCTTGTATGTATACATTTTCAATGATGACTCGTAGTATTGGATAACCAATGGGGAAAGAGAAATCTTCCTTGGAGAAGACTTTCTTTCGCTCTCCACATTTCTTAGCTGCCTCTAGCTCTCTATCCATGGTTAAGGTCCTGTGAGATCCCCTCTTTCAGTTAGTATGGTTACTGGTGTCCTCCTTTCTCAGGCCTTGATTAGGTAGTCATGCTGATGAGACTTCATGGGTGTAGCTTCCGTTTCATTTCTAGGAGATGCACTTTAAGAGCAGATGTGCTATTCCTCTGGCTTTGAGAATCTTATCACCCTCTAGTCGATGGGGTACAGGAGTTGTGTTATCGCTGTAGTTATGCTTTTCTGTACTGGTCTCCGTCTGTTGCAAAGAGAAGTTTCTTTGATGAGGGTTGAGAATGATAGTAATCTGTGGGTATAAGGACATCTATTTAGAATATAGACAAGAATTGTGCTGATTTAGGGTGGCTGACTATGTTTTCCGCACCAGGCATGATCTTCTTTTATACAGGCTTATGTTGGCTACTGCCAAGGTCTGCACACCACTATTGCACCTTTAGACTTACTGTGCTGTGCCAGTCATTGTAGTTAATGGGCATCATAGGCAGGCAGGACTATTGGCTGCTTTCCTCTTTGGAAGTTTGCATAGAGCCTTCTGATACTCTGAAAAGGAGTTCCCAGGGAGAGACCTGTCATGAGTTCTAGCTCAGGTCCTCTGACTTACTTTCAACTCTGGGAGGCATCCGAGTGTGATAGCAATGTCCTACAATGTTTTGGGAGCCCCTTGGGCAGCTCTGACCAACATTTCAAAAGGGGGCTTCTCATGCTTGGTCTTGAGATCTAGTTTAGCTAGTTTTGCACGGAGCATTGTCAACACAGGTGGGTTGATTTCATTTAAACTACACATGCACACACACACACACACACACAAACACATAGAGAGACAGGAACAGAGACATATTTGTAACTTTAGGTAAGTAGGTAATATGATTCCTATGACTTTCAGACATCTTTGCTGCTCATCTCCCCCTCTCCTTCTTTACTGACCTTTCGACTCTCTAATTCCTTAATTAAAGCCCTTAGTTAGACTTTTCCATTACCTGTTTCAAATCACGTGTACTCTGCCATTCCCCCTATCTTGGCCTCTCCACCTCTGTGGGCTCTGTATAGTTTTCTATTTTCAGTGTTTTCTATATTGTATACACATATGTGAAGGTTTGGATCAGGTAACCACAGATAAGAGGAACAAATGATGCTTGTCTTTCTAGGTATAGGTCACCGCATTCCATATTACGTTTTCTAGGTCTGTCCATTTACTTGCGTTGTACATACTTCTTTAAACAAGATGAAACTCTATGCTTTTTGGAACCTTTCATCTGAGTTGTTTGTTCATCCATGTCTGCTTGTTCCTGGAGTTTTGAGTGCAATGTCAATGTCTTGTTTTCTGCTGGCTGTCTGTTGTTCCAGTTCTGTGTGCATGTCACTGCCTTTCTTTTGTGAGTTACGTTTTGGATTAGCAATTGTATTTTTAAGATTAATTTTTTATTAAATTTTAAATCATGTGTGCATGGATGAAAGTGTGGGTGTGGGTTTGTACATATTACTGCAGGTTCCAATGGAAGCCAGAGGCATCAGGTCCCTTGGAACTGGAGTTATAAGCGGTTGTGCGCTGCCTGATACGGCTTCTGGGAATTAAACTCTGGTTCCTGCAAGAACAGTGGGATCTTTTAACCACATGGCCCTCTCTTCAGCACAGTTTTATTTCTTGAGATAGGGTTAGTCTCAATCTGTAGCATACATGGCCCAGACTTGAACTCCCTATGTGCTCAGGAAGGTCAAACTCAGCATCCTCCTGCCTCAGCCTTCAGGGTCTAATATAAATGTCCTACCCACTGTGTTTGACTCAACTAATATGTTTTTATCATTATATATTTTCTCTTCTACAAAGGTTTTGATGACAAAATCTGTTTTGGAGATTTTTATTGGAGATCTCCAGTTCACAACATATATACTAAAGGAGCGGTCAATCAGAATCTTAGGACCCGCAACACCTTTTGCCGTTTCAGATTACAGTGACTGTCTCTCTGTGTGGCTATCCAGTATTTTAATACTACTTATTATCACATGGGACAGCGAGCTGCTACTCTGAGCAGGTTTGGGCTGGTGTATTTGCTTGCATACTTATGCTGAAATTCTTGCACACAGCTCATATTTTTTCATGGCATCTTATCATTCTAGCCTGTGTACCATGGAGGATCAGTCTTCTTTGGAGAAGCCTGGTGTTTATTATACATTCCTAAAAAAATATTCATTTTGTTTCTTTTCTTAAGAGCACTTTTTTTTTTGAGGTGAGGAGTTAGGTAGTTTGGTCCAATGAAGAATTCATTTGCATCAGTGTCTGTTGCCCATTGTTGCTGCAAAAATTTCACTTCTTAGCCTGATCTTGCTGTATTTAAGATTAACTTTCCTTTTCCTCCTTCCCCATCAATCCTTCCCCTCCCCCCTTCTTTGTTTCTTGTTCTTCCTTTGGCCATTTCTCCTTCTTTTCTTTTTTCCCCTTATATTTGAGTCAGGCATTTACTCTGTAGCTTAGGATGACCTCGGACTTACTACATATCCAAGGATATTGATGAATTCAAGTTGTACTGCTACTTTCCTGAGGATTTGTTGTAAAAGAGCACCATGTTTGTTTTTAATTGTTGTCACTCTTTGTCCAAGGAGATATCTCAGCTGGTAAGGTGCCTGCTGCACAGGAACAAAGCAGTTCCCCTGCATCCAGATAAAAGCTTGGTGCAGAGATGGATGGGTACCTGTAACCTCAGCACTGAGGAGAAGGATGCTTGAGATTTGTTGGCCAATCTACCTAAACTGATAAACTTCAGATTCAGTGAGAGACCTTGCCTCAGAAAATACGGTGGAGTGTGACTGAAGAAGACACCCAGTGTTAGTCTCTAGCCTTCACACACACACACATACACACCACACCTATACACATATGTACACACAGAGAGAAACAGAGAAAGAACACAAAAAAGGAAGGAGAGTAGGAGGGAAGAGTTAATCTCAAATACAGGAAGATAAGACAGAGAAGTGAAATTCTTGCAGCAACAATGGACATATGTGTGTATACACACTTACAAATATAATATATACATGGACATTACCTACACAGAAACACACATAAAGATTTTATTGTAGAAAATTTCAAATATGTATATGGAAGTAAAAAAGCTGCAAATTAAAATGTGTTGTGATTTCGCACCATGCCCCAGCCCCCAGCTCTGACTGTCTCCATGCAGGCCAGTCCCAGTTTTGTGCCTGGCCCACTAAGGCCTTTGCTCCCTTGCTTTCCACTTAGTTATTGAAGAATTTATTTTTCCTATAATCTTTCCAACATTCTGAGCCTTTGTAATTCTGCTGTGGCTTATTGTTCATTTCATATATTTCTGCATGCCTGTACTTCTTAAACATTGGTCTGAGTGTTTATAATATTTCTTCCTTGCTTCTTGGTCTCTCCAGATTCACAATGATATGTATAATACCAATTAAAAGTATCTTGTATGGAATTTGTAGGTCATCTGAAGTGAAAGAATTAGTGTCTTCTGTCCATAAAGGGTGACTCTCAGACTCGGTCATTTTTTAAAATAATGTTTTAGTTGTTGGGCTTTAGTTTTCTGTCTGTATGCATTATAAATTAATTGAAAGTTTTTGGTATTTATTATTATTTAGTTTTTTGAGAGAGATGACTCTTTGTAGCCTAGGCTATGCAGAAACACATGGCAAGACCAGGCTGATGTTGAATTTGCAGCAATCCACCTATAGCTGTTGCTCTTCTAGCTGAAGCCAGCCCATCAGTGCAGTGCCCTGTCAGTACAGCTAATAATTCTCTTCCTCACACAAGTATGAGATTAACCTGAACTGTTTTCCTCTTTTTAAAGGTTCATTTTATCATATGTGTGTACGTGTTTGCTTACATGTGTGTCTGTATGTCTACTATGTACATGCAGTGGCCCCCTGAGGCCAGAACAGAGCATAGATCCCTGGTACTGGAGTCATAGACAGTTGTTGTGTCAGGATCATGAGACCCTCAGAGACAACCAGAGATGACTCGATGCCAGAGCAAGAGAGCTTTATTACGAGAGCAATCGAACTCGGGACCCAAGTCTCACTGACGAGCCAGTAGAGAAGTGGGACCCTGGGTGAGCAGGGTTTTTAAAGGGAAAAACTGCAAGCAGGGGGTTTCCATGACAGCAAGGCAGAGGGGTTCATGCCTTCACGGTATAGGATTGGGTAAAAGTCAGAGGGATGCCCTTCTAGCTAAGTCTAACTTACAATGCTTATTCTTCTAAACTACATCTGGAACGTTGGGGAGACTTTTCCAACTGATTCTCACTGATTGTTGCCAGGGAGATTGTCTCTATTTTCTATCAAGTATTTATGCTGTGATATTTTCTGGAGGCTGTTGCTAGGGGAGTTGACTTTGTTTTCTGCCAAGTGCACATTCTGTGATATTTCCTGGTACCTGAGTTCAGCTCCTGGTCAAATGGCTCCTCATTGTCACCCAGGCTAACTTAAACTCTTCATTGTGAGCTGTTTATGTGGGTGCTGGGAACCCAATTCCAGTCCTTTGCAAGAGCAGCCTACACTCCTAACTGCTGAGCCATTTTTTCAGGCCCTCAACATAAAATGTTAAATCTTTCTCTCTAAGTCTTTGTTGTTGTTGTTGCTGCTGCTGGAAAGGGACACTGGGTTTCTGAAAGTCCAGGGTCATTCTAACCCTGATACCTTTGTAGGTAATTTTTCCTTTTCTCTATACTACTCGCTGTTCAAGCTTCCTCCTGTTCTCTGTTTTCTGGTGTTTAAATCTGGTATGCTTATATACAAACTTTTGAGGTTCATGTTCGTTCTGGGGTTTGTTGTCTATCACTAATTTTAGGAAGTTCTCAGCCATTATTCTCTTAAACACTTCTTTGGTTTTTTTCTCTCTTCTGCTGCCCTGCAGGTGGGCTAATTCCTCCTTTTGTAATTATTGCTCAGTTTTTAGGATTTCTATCCTGATTTTTCATTCTTTTTTCCATCCACATTTCAGCTCTAAGGGTTTGTAATGAATTCTTTAGCAAATGGATTCCCCCTCAGCCATCTCCTGTCATGTTTTGTTCCTGACATATCATCTCTGTCATGTTCTTCTTTCATTGCCAGCACTTTCTTCTTTCTTGTGCTTACTCTATCACCTGTTTTTCATGCTGCTCACTCTTTCAGGTTCTCAGCATACGAATACGATTTGTTTTTAAATTCCCTCCTAACAAACACGGCATCTCTGTTCTGTCTATATCTTCTTTTCAGGCTCTTGTTTCTTCACATTATACTTTTTATCTTTTAATATATCTTGCAATATTTTTATGAAAGCCAGATGTGATATGCTGAACAAGAAGATACTGAGACAAGTAGTTCTTTAATAAGAGTTTTTGGGTTCCTCTGTCCCTAGGTTAGTTATATTTATTAATTACCGTAGGTGTCAGAAGTAAGAATTTGCTCTGGCATTGTAACAGTATTAATCACCAGCTCAGCAGGATCTGGAATCACCTAGGAGATAAGCCTCCAGGAATATCTCTGAGGAATTATTCAGTTTCTGGGCTTAGCTGTGAAGGACCATGTTGACTGAATTAATTGAGATGAAAGACTGAAGGCAGGAACTGTTAAGAAAAGCAGCACGGGGCTGGAGAGATGGCTCAGTAGTTAAGAGCTTGTTCTTGTGGAGGACAAAGTTCCATTTCCAGCACCTACAACGCAGCTCACAACTGTCTGAAATTATGGTTCCAAGAGATTCAGTGCCTTCTTCTTGCCTCCAAGGGTACACTATGGGTACACATATATACATGTAGGCAAACAGTTACGCATGTAAAATGAAAAGAGAACTGCATGCTTCAGGGACATTTTAAAAAATGGCTGCTGTTCCTGTCGCATGGAGATATGTGAGGCTTGGTCTCTGATTTCCACTGTGAGAGTCTGGCAGAGTCCTTGGGGGTGACTTCCTGAGTGCAATCTCCAAAGCTGGAGTTTTCACCTCAGCCTCATGCAAGTTTGACCTCCAGTGATGAGTTCATTGCGGCTGAGTCTTCCTGTAGGAACACTGGCTCTGTAGAGGTGAAGGGCTCCCAGACCACTGCTCCAGGAAGCTGTCATTCTTCACTTCCACCCTGTGTTTCTCCCACTTGGGACATCCATCTGCTCTACACCCTCAGTTTTCTTGTGGATCTAAGATAAGATATTGATTTTAATTTTGTCCACCTGTTTTCTTCTGAGGATAGAAATAATGACTTCCAATCTCCTTCATGCGAGATTTGAAACCTGCTCCTCAAATGCTGCATCTAAAAAGCAAGCATTTAATTCCGTTAAGTAATAGGCATAAACGTTTGAAGGTTTCATTTCTAAGGTTTTTGATTTCTGACGTCATCCAGGCCCTGTCTCTGTGTCTTGCTCTTTGGGTTGTGCTCATTCTTTGCTGACAGTTTCCTAATGTGAGAGAGGCACGTGGCCAGCAGTGCCCAAAGGTATTATTCTCAAAGGCCTGGAATAAAGAGGCCAGCCTTCAGAGTTTAACCAAACTTTACATTTTTAGGTACTTGGGAAGATGCAATCAGACTTGACATTTTTGCACACAAATTTGAACAATTTCCACTCACTGTTGGACTTGCTTTACAGCAGCCTTGTTCCTCTCTCTTCACTTCTTCCCCACTTCCCCTGTCAGAGTGTTTATTTACTTCTAAAGAATCTGAACACAGAAGAGTTGTGAGAACCTCTTTTCTGCCTAATATATGTGTATGTGTGTATACGCATGTATATGCTTATGTTTCTTTTTGCACGAGTGTGTTTGTTATGAATATATTTTGTATATGCGCATATGTGTGTGCGTGCATGTGTATGAATGTGTGTGTGCACACATCTGTTATGTGAAAGGAGATTTCTCTCTGGGAGTATACCTGACTAGGTCTTGAGTTTTCAGTTTGCTTATATCTGTAGAACCTATCAGAACTTTAGATGGCTTTGTAGCCATTTCACCTTGATTCTCTCAGGGCAATTGTATGACCAAATGCCAGCTTGTTCCCCTGAGCTCTAAATCTTTTTCTATTTTAAGCCTG
Organism: Pachyuromys duprasi; assembly: GCA_028658305.1. Classification (NCBI taxonomy): domain Eukaryota; kingdom Metazoa; phylum Chordata; class Mammalia; order Rodentia; family Muridae; genus Pachyuromys; species Pachyuromys duprasi. The sequence continues at coordinate 1,321,916 of CM053759.1, read as the reverse complement.
ACAATAGTACATCTTTTCAGCTCCTTCATACTTCAAAGATGTTTTATCTACCATTTTGCTTCATCAGACCACACATCCTCACCCACAACTGTGGAAGCAAAATGTCCCTTGCATGTCTTCAATGTGTTCTCTGATTCCTCTTTCAGACTTCTGTTCAAAGATCTGTCAGAACCACTTTCTTGTGCTCCCCTCAAAGCCAGCACACACTCATTGAACTAGAGCCAAGTCTTAGGCAGCTCAGCTTCCTTGTCTGTCAGTTCTAATGCATTTGCTTTGGCTCTGGTCCTGGGCACAAGGTAGAGTGGGGTACAACTGTGATGTTATCTCAAGCAGCAGATCTCTAGCTCACAAATTCTGTCCATTGTAGGTAACATCATTTCCCCCCTAAATGTAACTTCTGCCTTTAAGCCAGTTTGACTTCTTTGGGGGCAATTCAGAAGTTTTCACAGATGAAGAAATTGAAACCCAAAGACAAACAATTTTAAGACTGTGTAGGTAACTGGAAGAGCTATTCTTAGATTAGAATTCCTATAACTCAGGTTCTTCTAACATTAACATACCATAAGGCCACAGTATAATGATGAGACCTAAGAAATCAACATGATATAGATCCTGACATTGCTCAGTTTTGTACGGATTTCCTGAGTTCTTTTTTACACTTTCCCATCTTTCAGGACCCAATCAAGGTTCCAAATTGCATTAGAGCTCTTTCTTCTTCGTCTTGCCTAGTATGTGACAACTCTTTAGTTTTCTCTTATCATTCATGCCTGATCCACTCTTTGAGAACTTTGGCCAACCTGTGTTCTACAATGTCTTTTACTCTCCGGATGTGATGCTGTAGTACCCTTCTATTTTCCCAGCAGTTAAGAGGGGGAGGCAGGAGGATCATGAGATCAAGGCTAATGCAGACTAAGTGAGATCCTAGCTCAAAAAGAAAAGAAAAATAAATCAATGTCTCTCTTTTTGGGGCTATATATTTTTTCATGATTTGTTCAATATTCTTCATTTCAGGGCTAGAGTTGCACAGGCACAAATGCACATCTCTAAATCATGTCAGCATCCACAATGCAGTGATGTTAATCTTCATCACTTGGTTGAGGGAGAGCTGTCAGCTTCATCTGTTGCAAAAAAAGTCACTTTCTTTGCATTTAACAAACACTTGGTTAGAGATTTTTAGAGATGAAAGTATGAGGTCCAAGCTCTGATATCAGAAAGCAGGGAGGGTCTCACAAGCCTAGGAAGGTGGAAGAGGTAGAGAAGAGCCATAAGACATTTAACTCACTTTCGGGAAGGCCACCACACATACTGCTAGGCAGGTAGCTAGTGCTAGTTAACACTAGTTTCTTCTAGCCAATCCATGTAAGGATTCTCAAAGTACAGTCCGTTTAAGTATGACTATAATCCATTGGGTTGTACCCACCATGAGGTACCCATTTGGACCCAGCTGTCTTTGCTCTTGCTCTGCTGGGTGTGGTCACTACTATTTCTCCCCTTTGTCTGTTCTACTCTGAGGGGGATTTTGATTAAGGCTGGGCACAGATGACTCAAAGGAGCAAGGCGGAATTGTTCTCCCTCCTCTGGTCAGGAATCCTTCAATGAGAAGTGAAGTACAGTCAGTGTTCTCACAGCTTCTGGACTTCCCTATGTCCTTTCTCCACTGGCATGGACAATGGAGGAGGCCTGCTACCTGCCAAGAGAGTGGTCCAACAAGAAGCAGGAATGAGTGCTAAGGAAGAAGGAACAGAATTTTACAACTGATATCCGTGAGAGTGCCTAGAAAGAAGGGTAGGTATTCCCAGCAGCTCACGCCATGTGGCTGAGTGGAGAAGAGATAGCTATCTGAAACAGGAGGCTGCCCGAGAATCTCTCAGATGCTTTCGCTCTTTTGGTACCTTTATGCTGACAATGTGAACACCACAGTTTTGACAGATGGGAGCAGGATGCCTTTGGGATTGCCACTGTATCTCAGAACCTTCCATTGTCCTCCCATGATCTCATGTGTGAAAATGCCACTTCCCTTGAGGAGCGACATAGAGCCAGGCAACTTCCCCGTGTGGGAGAAACACTGAGCAGGTGTTGTCAGAGCCTCCGAGTTGTGCAGTAGGCGTCTTCTGCTGTCTCAACACACTACCACGAATTTAGCTGCTGCCCTGTAACGAAATCTCAGGGTTTTAAAGAAAGTCTTCCTGGAGAAGAGTCTGCTTCTGGCTCTTGTGGTTTGTTGGCAGTTGCCTGTGGTGTCCACCCTACCATTCTTCTTTCTTCCAAGTAGTCTGTTGAAGATCGTTTTTAGCTTTTAGAGTCGACCTGCATGCCTTGGTTTCTGTTCTATATCATCAAAACTAGCAAAAGCAGCCAGGTTCTCACTCTCTAGTCTCTGCTTCCATTTTATATTTCTTAATTTTCCTTTGTCATATCTCTTTTACAGACTCCAGTGCAGAAATTACTCGTATTTAAGGGATCAAGTGATTAGGCTGGATACAGCAGGATAATCCAGAATAATGTACCTGTTTTAATGTCTGTAGCATTAATTAAAGCTGCCAAGTCCCCTTTGCATTGTGATGTAATATAGTAATGTTCACAGGCTCCAGAATTTAAGGCCACTATTTGTCACTTCTCACAAGCTCAAAAACCACAAGAGGAAAAGGGAAGAGATAAAAGAAGACAAGGTCCTGGAACATTGCCTACAACAAGCCTGCAGGAGGACACTAGGGTAAAGCTGTACAGCACATAGCATGTGTGAGTCCCAAGAGTGGGTAGGAGAGGACAGCAGGAGGCAGCAGGGATGGAGGACAGCCCTACCCTATATGCTGGTAGACTGTGTTGACAACAGGGAGTGAGGTTCACACCTGAAATATTCAGCTTGTCTGAAGAGTGTATGGATCTCTACCTCCAGAGAGGCAGCTGTAGAACACCTTCCTGAAGAACGGTCTATGTGCTCCTACGCTCAACCCTCTGGCCTCTGTCTTCTTTGCAGGCAGTTCTGGGGAAGTCCCTCTGTTCCTTTGCTTATCATCAGCAGATATTTTGAGACATTGTCACATACCCCTGTATTCATGCTACTCCCTCTGAAATCCATGTCCTCCTAAAGGCATCTCCGGTGCCACCCTGTCCCTGGAAGCCAGGATATCAGGTCCATGCAGTATACTGGATTCTAGGGGTGTCTTTTCACATCTACTCAGCCTGCTCTCACTCCAGCCTTTACTAGGGCAGCTGGCTTCACAGGTGGAAACTGCCATCTCCTTGTTTTCTGCCTTTGTGAGGATGTTACTAAAATGGGCATCTCTACACATCAGAGAAGAAGGCATTAACTTTACCCTTGAATTTGTGACCACAGGGAAAAGAGGCTTGAGATAAGTGGTCTCCACATCCTTCCATGAGTGGATGCTTTTGAAGCACATTTTATACCAGCTCTTCAGAGGAGCCCAAGGATGCTGAAGTTCAACTGTCTATAGCACTGGTTCTCACCCATCCTAATACTTTAATACAGCCCTCATGTTGTAGTGACCCCAGCCATAAAAGTATTTCACTGCTACTTCATAACTGTAATTTTCTACTGCTATGAATCATAATATAAATATCTGATATGCAGGATATCTGATATATCACCCCCCAAAGGGGTCTTGACCCACACCTGGTAAGGGAATGGTCAGTTTGACATTATTGCCCAGTACAAGCTTTTCCCTCTCCAGTTTTAACCCTCTACCACCATTACTTGTTTCTCGTCTCATGAAATTGTTTTCTGGAGAAGATGACTTCATGCAATTCTGGTTCAGTGGTTTCTAAGGCACATTCTTGTATTAGGAGGTGAAGCTGAGGAAATTCCAAGTCAGGATTAAATGTTTTTAATAATAAAAAGCCTGACCTCAGATATGAGGCTTGGGAGAAAGCCTAGAGTATCTTTCACTAAGACCCAGCTCTTGGGCAGCCAACAGGGCTCTGTAACACCTACAGTAGTGGGCCAGGCTGAAGTCAACTCGCTTGTGTGAGTGCAGAAGACAGAGCATGGCCTTGGCATCATGCCAACGTTGTAAACAGCTTATGTAGGCACCATGAGGAAACGAAGCAGAAAGCTGGTGCTGTATCAGTTACTCAGATGAATTAATTGTAGTGCTTGATGCCTGTTTTTGTGTTTTTTTAGGAGTTAGGAAAAAGCAAGCAGAGCAATAGGAGCACAGTCCTCCCATATCTTTCATCTAAAATGTGTAGTTTGGCTGGGGATATAGCTCAGTTGCAGAATACTTGCTTAGCATGAGCAAAACAGTGGGAAAAGTATGATAGCGTCTGGGGAAAGAGAAGATTTTAAAGATGCTAGGAAGGACAGGCAATGTAAGGCTGACATAAAAACAGCTCAGCTTCCATTTCAAGGACCATGCAGCCAGAGTCTTAACATCCTACAACTGTAGTTGTCTTATCTGAAATTTGGGTATAGTAAAAATTGTGTTCATGGTGTTATAGGAACAAATAACAAAATGCATATAAACCCAATTAAACAGACATGCACTGAGAACAGTCTATATATCAGGACTTCCCTAAGCACTTAGAGGCAAGTGTTGTAGCTGCCAAGTAATGCCAGGGTGATGAAACAGACAAGTTTATATATGACCACGTAGAAGGCAATTCACAAATGGTAAAATTTGAAGGATTCAGAGAGGAAAAAGTCAATAATCCTGCTTGGGAAATGATGAGCTGAAGTTTTGGCTGAAGGATTAAGAGTACTCTTTGGACACAGGAAGGAGTGAAATGGGAGGAGCAGAGGAGATATTGCAAAGGAATGTGGGAACTCAAGTGAAGGACATGGGGTAAAAGTGAGAGACATGATTAAGAAAATGGGGGGGGCTTCTCTGGGACTGGATGAAGTCAGGGCTCCATGAGGCCAGTGTGTTATCATCCTGTAACACATCCTGTAAGTTGCTGCAATTAGAACTTAGAGACGTGGGTGAGAGAATGGAACTAGACAGATTTGGACTGATTTGCATACCTGCAGCTGTTGCTAAGAGAACGGAAACAGTGCTCAGGAGACAGGTGTGTTGAGGGTACACATAATTGGCTGAAGGACAGAAACCTGTGGAATAGCAGTGTCTAATGGTCAGAGAAAGGAAGCTGAGCCTGTATGCAAATAGAAACTTTGAGAATTGAGAAATCAAGACACAGAAGAATAATAAATTACAAGTTGGTCATGGATAGATAACCAGGCATATATTTAAAAGTAGAATGAGAATGCTTGGTAAGATTCCTGTCAATGAGAAAGATGTGAAAAGATGTGTAGGTATTTATGAGAACTTTGGGGAAAACTAGCTCTTTGATTCAGATTATTTCTCATTTGTGTCCAAAGGGGGTTAGCTGGAGAGTTTGGTACAAAAACCTCCTATCGACTGACATCTAATTCATGCCTGCAGAATCATTGAGTGAGAGGCTGGCCCAGCTGGCCACTGTAAGAGGTAACTGCATTTTCTCCAGGTGTGTTCAAGTCCCTGCAAGACTTAAAGGTCAAGGTGACAATATAGTGCCATCTAAAAAATTATCTTACCCAAAAAGTCTGTGTTTACTAGTTTCCTGTTTCTTCAAGGAACACCTTAGATGAGCATCTTGAAAGGAGAAAGGGGCTGTTTGTCTTTGTGCTTTGGAGGCTTCTGTCCACAATCAGTTGGCCACATTGCTTTGGGCCTGTGGGACTGACCCTGGCCAGAGCAGAACCACTCAGGATCACACACGGGAAACAAACAGCATGGGACTTCATAGTCTCCATTGACCGCACACCACTAATGACCTAAAAACCTCCCACAGTTAAGTCCCACCTCTGATGTGTCCACATAGGGGACCAAGCCTTTAATGAAGGACTTTTGGGGAGCACTCCAGATCAAAGCTATCACAAAGATTTATTTAGAGAATGTCATGTGGAGGCTTCAGTCAGAAAGCCCACCCTCCCATCTCAAGCCTGCAAGTTTCAGCTTTAAATTTCTCCCAGGTCTTGAAATAACAAAACCACTTTAAGACAGGAGCAGGAAGGAAACAACTTTTTCCTTCTTTTCTTCTGCTTTCCATAACTCAACCATGACAGGTTTCAAAATAACAATTAGAATGAGTAAGAAAAAGAGCAGAAGTCAACTTTAGAAGTCTGTCCTTTCTGGAACTTGCTTTTCTTCATGCTTTTTTGGAGTGAACAGACAGGATTGGGTGTGTGTATGTGTGTTTAAAGAGTTATCATTCCTCTTGAAAGTGAAATGCCAATTACTATTTTGGACTTTCTAATTTCCAAATAATTTTCCATGGCTGATAGAATTCATTGGTTCTGCCTATTTCCCAAGAATAACTGTCCAGATTCTTACCCAGGAGTATGCAAAAGCCATTTTCCAATGTCAGAATATAAATAGACAAAGAGATACCAAAAGTAGATTTATATTCCACAAGTTTGAAATTTCAAGGTTTGACATGGGAAGATTAAAAGACAATTTTAAAGAGAAACTAAGAAGCTGAGGAGGTGGGCATGGCCCAGGGTCAATTGGAGTTGTAGAAGGGAAGCAGAGGAAGGACTTACAAACAGAACTGGAGTGAGAGACAGATATTCCCCTCTAATAATGAATCCAGTATGGATGATCTATGACATGATAGTATTCCCCATCCCCAAACCATCAGAGGCTTTGATATGGCTTTAAAATTTGTGAAGAAATGAGCCCTTTCTGTAAATGCTGTAGGCATGGTGGGAAACAGAGTGAAAACAGCCATTATAATGAGAAGTCTGAACGTTAATGAACTTTAACTGCTGCATATAGTCAGAGTCTTGAGAATCTCATTCATTGAGTTTCCACACACCTACCACTTTCCCCAGTTTTCAAGTGCATTGGGACAGTTTTCTAAAGTCTTGAGAGGGATTGCTGCTTTAGTAGGAGGCGACTTTTTGAAGAGGAAGCAGGATCTGTGGGGCATAGGAAGCACAGTGTAGTGGAAGTATAGACATAGGTTTGCAGACTGGACAGATCTTCCAAGTTATGAGAAACAGATATCAGAGCCAGCCCAGCAGCCAGAAAACACTCAAGTGACTGAGTTATCAACCAGACTGTGAGGGAGAGAGCTGCTCTTCACTGTGACAAGTTAGAATCAGGAAAATCTACAAACTGTCACAACCACAGACCCTGATTCTTGCTCAAGGAAAATACCTCTTCTCATCCCCAGAATAATTGACATTGTTTGGAAATTTGATGAGATTAAAGTTGCCCCAAATACCAGATTCAGCTGGCATGCATTCTAGATTCAATCTATTTGAAATCTTATCAGCCTGGCATGGAAAAAAAAAACATCTCCCGGGACAAATATAATTTATTCCAGTCTTTACTATGTTTTTACACATGACATTTTAAATACAATATGAACTTTTAAAAATAGAAAGAAGCTTGAAAATGTGAACTATAAAAAATAACTATAGAAGACCCATATATGACCAAGATTTAGAAATTAGAAGATGAGGATTTTAAATGAGTCATTATAAAAATAAATGATTCAGCAGATAAATTAAAGTATAAAGAGGAACCATGTGGAAATATTAGAAATGAGAAATATGGTATCAGAAATAGATAATCTATTCAGACATATACTCACTAGTATAAAGTTAGTGGTTGATAATTGTTCAAAACCAACAGAAGACATCAACTCACAGAACCCAAAAGTTCAGCAAATCCCAAGTAGAATAAAAACAAAATAAAAAAATGCATAATTATTAAACTGGTGAACACAATATATAAAACTTAAGTCTTGGGCTAGCAAAATGGCTCATCAGGTACAAGCACCTAATTGGTAAACCTGATGACCCGAGTTAGATCCCTCCATCCCTGTAACCACCCACATGAAGAAGGAAGGCAAGATTCAGAGGAGTTTGTTTTAAACTCCACACTCAGGCTGTGACATATAATGCCCACATGGCACATCATGGGTGCACACACACACCAAACAATAATACTTAAAAAATCTTTAAAGCAGTTAAATAAAAGTGATATATTATACATTGTGGTGGAATGGTAAGGATGATGGCTGGCATTGAAAGGATTGGTATAGTCTCAGACCTCCAAGATGAAATTCTCAGCACAAAAGATTTATGTGTCCTAAAGGGACAAAAGGCAGTGAATAATAGACAAAGACAGGAGGTATAGGATGAGGGGGAAGGTGAAGGGAACAAGAGAGAGGAGGAGGAGGTATTTGTCCTGGTAGACAAAGGGTTGCCTCAGGATAGAGAGGAGACAGACTTGGTCCACAGGAAAATGGCAGTTTATAAAGGTAAAAGAGGAAAACCTTTTGTTATGATGAAGTGTTTAAATTTAATTGGGCATGTTAATCAGGTGAGCTGAAGGGAGCTTTTGATTGCTGGACTTCAATAGCCGTACCTTAGTAGTCAGCCTCAGGAGAAGGAAATGGCCAAAGGAAGGAATAGACATTGAGGGTAACTTTAAAAATATAATCTAATGGTTTTTAGAAAGGCAGACGGTATAAGGGAGAATAACAAGGCCTGCCAGAGCCATGTTTCTCATCCTTGGGCTGGGTAGACTCCCTTCAGACGTCCTATCAGAAAAAATGAAGTGTGACAGTCTCTGAAACAACTCAAAAAACCCAAACAAACAAAAAAGTGACAAAGAAAACAAAGAAAAATATTATTTTTTAATCTTTAGTTTGTATTGGTAGAATTATCTTTGCTACTTTTCCAGATAGTTACAATAGATAATTCTTTTCTAAAAAAAAGTTTAAACTATAGAATGAAAACAGGATGTGTATTTGTTACCAAATTGAAACCTTGTTTCCCTTGAAAGACAGAACACAACGAAGAGTTAATATGTGAGCACAAAAATCCTGTTACATTTAAATTCCCCTCAAAAGATTTTGACTATTAACACACACAAGTGATTGCAATGTAGGTTAGTGTGAAGAATTAACTGCTGTCCTGTGTGCCCTACAGGATCAGGGCCAAGAATTGTATTGGGATGCAGAGCCTAACAGAGATGGTGCCGACCCAGCAAGTACATTTGTGACCAACAGAAACTCAGAGTGCTTAAAGGAAGAGGTAGAGAAAACAAGTATTTTTAGCTTATTGGCATTTACTTGTTTCTTACTACTAATTAGGAGTTACAAATATAGAAGAGGAGAAGCAACAGGAAATCTTGCAGTGTTGGGTTGGAGGTGGAGGATCTGGTGTAAACTCACAGCTTTGTGTCTGCCTAAAAATATACAGAAGGATACAGGAATAGAAACAAATGTGCATATATGTACACACTCATAGCTTTGCCCATCATGAAGACATAAAAATCAGTGACACTGTAGGAACAATGGACACAGCTAGGTTTGGCTTTTTAAGCATCACTTTCTTTTTTTTCTTTTTTTTTAATTTATTTTTTATTAATTACACTTTATTCACTTTGTATCTCCCCATAAACCCCCCTCCCCTCCCAATCTCACCTTCCCTCCCCCTTCTCTATGCATGCCCCTCCCCAAGTCTAGGGGAGGTCTTCCTCTCCTTCTTTCTATCCTAGTTTATCAGCTCTCATCAGGAGTGGCTGTATTGTCTTCCTCTGTGACCTGGTAAGGCTGCTCCCCCATCCGGGTGAGATGATCAAAGAGCAGACCAATCAGTTCATGTCAGAGGCAGTCCCTGTTCCCATTACTATGGAACCCACTTGGACACTGAACTGCCATGGGCTATATCTGTGCAGGGGTTCTAGGTTTTCTCCTTGCATGATTCTTGGTTGGAGTATCAGTCTCAGGAAAGACCCCTGTGCTCAGATTTTTTGGTTCTGTTGCTCTCCTTGTGGAGCTCCTGTCCTCTCCCTGTCTTACTATTTCCCACATCTTTTGTGAGATTCCATGCACTCTGCCCAAAAGTTGGCCATAAGTCTCAGCATCTGCTTTGATATTCTGAGGGCAGAGCCTTTCAGAGGCCCTCTGTAACAGGCTCCTAACTTGTATCCTGTTTTCTTCTTCTGATGTCTGTCTGTTTTGCCTTTCTGGTTGGGGATTGAGCATTTTAGTCCTCCCTCTTGATTAGTTTCTTTAGGTATACAGATTTTAGTGTTTATTCTATATTATATGTCTATATGAGTGAATATATACCGTGTGTGTCTTTCTACTTCTGGGATAGCTCATGAAGGAGATCAAGGGGATAGAAATCGAAAAGGAAGAAGTCAAAGTATCACTATTTGCAGATGATATGATAGTATACCTGAGTGACTCCAAAAATTCTACCAGGGAACTCCTACAGCTGATAAACACCTTCAACAAAGTGGCCAAAAAAAATCAGTAGCCTTCCTGTATACAAAAGACAAAGGACCGAGAAAGAAATTAGGAAAACAACACCCTTCACAATAAACACAAAAGATAAAGTACCTTGGTGCGACCCTAACCAAGGAAGTCAAAGACTTGTATGAAAAAAATTTTCAAGTCTCTGAAGAAAGAATTAGAAGAAGTAGAAATTTTTTTAATTATATAAATTGTTCTCTTCTGAATATTACCAAAATAACTATCAAAATATTAATTTGTATAGGTTGTTTTTTTCTTTTGTTCTTTTAATTAAATTATTTTGGGGTTATTGGTGGTATGCTAATTGGTTTTAATTGTCAATGTGACACAACCTAGAATCATGTGCAAATAATCTTTTTTTCTCTTTTTAAATTTTTTAAAAATTTGTTATTTATTAGAATTTATTCACTTTGTATCCCAGCTGTATGTGGCCCCCTCCCTTGTCTCTTCCCAATCCTTCCCTCCCTCTATCTTTTCCTTCTATGCCTCTCCCCTAGTCCACTGATAGGGGAGGTCCTCCTCCTCTTCTATCTGACCCTTACCTATCAGGTCTCATTAGAACTGGCTGCATTGTCTTCCTCTGTGGCCTGGCAAGGCTACACTCCCCAAAGTGTTGTAAACCCAGAACCAGAAAGACACACATGCTATATGCTCACTCATAAGTTGTTATTAGACATAATGTAGGCTAAATATACTAAAATCTATAGTTCTAAAGAAGCTAAACAATAAGGATTACCCTAGAGAAGATGTTCAATCCTCATTCAGAAGGGCAGATGCGATAGACATCAGAAGCAGGAGAAGACAGGAAACAGGACAGGAGCTTACCAAAGAGGGCATCTGAAAGACTCTACTGATCGAGATATTGATGTGAAGAGTCTTAATGAGGAAATATCTAGATCACATTGGCCTTTGGGCATGTCCCTGGAAGGTTATCTTGATTCTTAATTGATATAGAAAGATCTAACCCACTGTGGACAGCACCATTCCCTAGAAAGAGGGTCCCAAACAATATATAAGCGGAGGAAGCTAGTGTGCTCTAGTTTTATGTAAAGTTGACGCAAGCTACAGTCACTTGGTAAATTGGGACATCAATTGAGAAAAGGTCTCTTGTTGACCGTCTGGCAAGCCTGTGGTGCAATTCTTGACTAGTGAACGGTATGGGAGGGCCCAGCTCACTGTGGCTAGTGCTAGCCCAGGATGGTGGTCTTAGGTACTATAAGAAAGCAGGCTGAGCAGACCACAAGAAGCAAGCCAATAAGCAGGATTTTTCCATGGCTTCTGCTTCAGTTACAGCCTTGAGTTACTGTGATGTGGAAGTGTAAGCCCAATAAATTCTTTTGTTTCCAAGTTGCTTTTGGTCATGATGTGTTATCACAGTGATAGAAAGCCTAATTGATACATTGAGCAGGAAAGTATCACAAATGCATTCACTTCTCTCTGCTCTTGTCTGTGGATGAGATTTGACCAGCTGTTTTGAATTCTTGCCTCAACCGCTGCCCAGCTATGGACTGTAACATGGAGTTATATGCTGATTAAATACCTCCCCACAAGTTGGTTTTTGTTGGAGTAATTTATCACAGCAACAGAAATGAAACTAGAACAGGTGGGAGCCTGGAGCATGTGACACGCAGGCAGATCTGTTTGTAATGGAGGGTGGTTAGGGGCATCTGATAATCCAGAAGTCCTGTACAAGAGATCAGCAATTGGAAGTTGAATGTGGAAGGAAAGAAGCCTCATCAAAATTTTTCTGCCCTTTACTCCCTTGTTTCAGAATCTGCCTTTACATCCTGAAAATTCACCCAAATGGCACTGTCCTGTAGGAGGAAGGCATTTGCCAACCCCTACAATAGAGCTAGTGGCCGGTCAGGAAGGTTTCAAGGGAATAATGGTAAAACTTGTGCCGTCATCTATTCCATCAGAGTGCTAACTAAAATCATAATCAGCTGGGTGGAGCTGCATCCCTGTAGTTGAATGGGCTCTAGAAAGCTTATATAAAGGACTTAAGACTGGCTGTTCTATTGCTTCAGAAACGTAACTCATGGAGCTGTCTATCATCCCCAAGGCCAGGCCTGAAAGAGTAACTGTCCTAGAATGGGAGCTGGGACATCAAGTTATTGGAAAAGTGGGAAAACAAGACACAGTAACATGGGGCTCTATAGTTGTTGAGTCATGACCCTGTAGCCAGGAAGAGAAGACTTTGATTGAGCAAAGGCAAGAATGGAGATCAAAAGATGTTAGAAGCCTTCACTCTATCTATGCACCTTTTAACACCATCATCTTCTATTATCCAGGTAAGAGGCTCACCTTAGTGCTGCTGTGCTCTGGTGGGTTTTCTGCAGATCCGTTATCTGCAATGTTTAGTGTGATGACAAGGACAGAAACCCATAGTCAGATCTGATAGCCCCAGCAGTGCCATTGGTTAAAGGAGAACGTCACCTCTGCTGAAAAGATCTGAGGGCTGAATATAAATTAGTCATCACTTGGGCCTGGGTCAGGGCAACCAACTCATTAGTTTACTCAGGACGTTTGTGACTTAAGCACCATGTCTTCACCACATCTCATCCCAGACAAATCTGGAGAGGTCGACATTCTCCCAGTAGCCAGCCTCAGTGATTTGTAAAGTTCTTCCAATACTCAATTCCCTTTACTCTGATGCTCATAAATGCAAGACAGTGTAGTTTTCATGAGCTTGGCTCAAAAGGAGAAAATAATGATGGTGGTGCTACAGGACATGGGGGGCAGAGTGCTGGCCTGGGAATTGGTGGATCTACCAAGAAACAACTCTGTGACCCTGGGAAAAATCTTTCCTCTTTAGTCTTTTATTTTTCCCCAAATGGAAGGAATTCATATGATGTTTTATAAGACTCCTTCCAACTCTACCACTCTATGGTTGTTTCCTGTGAATTTAAAGTGTCTCGTGTGAGCCTCAAGAAGAGATACTTGCAAACCAATTCCTCCCTTCCCTGAGTGCACCAAGGGAGGGAGGGGAAAGCAAGTAGCTAGCAAGAAAAATAACAAATGGAAAAAAAAACAGAGGTCAGAGGATGTATTATAAAGCTTTTCATTTATCAGTGCAAAACTGCCTTTTAGGTGTATAAAGTCCAAATTTCATCTCTATACCTTCATCCCAGAGAGGAACAGAAATTTGGTTAAGGTGACACAGGCCATGATTGGCAAAGGTCAGAAGTAGAGTTCACATCTCCAGGGTGTGCTGGCTTCCTGCCTGCCTGTGCAGCCTGTGACATGTCCTTTCCTTAAGGGGAATAATGGAATCTTTGTCTCTTCATTTTGAACCAAAGAAGGAACTTCTAATATCTGAAAGGAAGCACAAGAGTCAGAGAATAATTTTCAGCTTCAGCTCTTCATTGTCCAATGCCTGGCATTGTTGACAATATCAGACATGGGTTAAATACAGGAAGATGAAGTCAATGCTACACCTTAAAAATTAATTGTTCAAGTACTCGGTCATTTCAGAGCAATGCACCGTGAAATTATGTTATTCCCCGGAAGAACTTCCATAAAGTTTAACATGCCATGACACATTCTTTTTCCACTGAGGTTTGTTAAAAACCGTGTACCATCTTTGGAGTGCAAGGGTGTGAGTGAACCTCGCTGCAAACAGTTCTGGACTTGTCCATCTGGGTGCTCAGAGCAGCAAATGCTTTTGGCTGTTGAAGGGATCTTTTTACCAAGCAGCTTCCATAAATGCCCAGCCTGCCTGGTATCCATGGAGGCATGGGTAGAAGAAGTCATTAGTCTTGGTGCTTTTTACTGTTATTCGCACTGGGATAATGAGATTATTAGAATATTTTTTTTCTTTAATGAGTATAAGACAGAATACCTTGGTCTCTAAATGATTTAGTCACAGAGGGAAACACATTACTCTTCCCCTGATTGCTGTCAAATGCTGGGAAATTGGAATATTATACTGATATTTATCGTGATGGGCAATATTTTTCTTGCCTTTTCAGTGTCAAATGAGATGGGGAAAATATTTGTCTGAAAGTGCTCTTCTTTACAAGATTTGTAGAAGGGAAGACAGATGAAGATTCAGGATAAAGAATGGGAAGCAGGGGTTAGAGGGGCGATAATTGGAGGAGGCTTTTTGTTGTTTCTTCTTTTTTCCTCCTTTGATAAAACTCTCATCTTCATTTCCCGCAGACCTCTCGTGTGTTAGCTCACCAGTGTTTGGGGCTAATTAGATGCTGTTTAGATTCAGAATAGAAGGTTAATTTCCAGGGAAAATGGCATGATGTTGGTCTGGAGGTTGTTAGGGGCAGCTGGTTAATTTGTTTCTTGGGAAGGATGGTAGCCCAAGGAGGGAGAATTCCTCACAGGGCGAACAAGGTTTTGTTCACTCTTATTCTTGAGAACCTTTCGCTTTATCTTTCTGACAGTTTCCAGTACCTGCTCAGAGTAATTGGAGGCATACCACACTGATGTTCACACCAGGTCTTAGATGCCTTAGGAGCTGCTCTGGTCCCATCCCACCTGCAAACTCTTCTTTCCCTGAGAAGGTGATGAATAAATAAAATTAAAAAAATAAAAGAAGGAAGACATCTTCCCCATCATTTTTGTGTGTGATGTCACTATTTCCTACATCACTGGCATAGAATTTTAGTGTTTTCAAAAATTCACTTTTCTTATCTCTGATAAAATACCAAAAGGAACAATGGAGAGGAAACATTTATCTTGGCTCATAGTTTGAGGGGGAGAGTCCACCATAGCAGAAAAGGAAAAAGGCCCTGCAGAGTCACTATTCACTTCTCACAAACCAGGAAGTAAAGAGCTGTGCTTGAAGCAGGATCAGCCTATGAGTCTCAGCATCCACCGCAGTGATCCACTTCCTCCAGCACTGTTCTACAATTTCCATAGCAGCGCTGACAGCTGGGGATCAAGTATGGGACTGTGGCGGACACTTCATGTTTAACAGCAATGTTGACGTTGCCTGCCGTAGGTATTGGGATACCGGCAATCTGACTTTCAGATGTCTTCTGCAGGGTTCATTCCAAGGTCCCACTGTCCATACAGACATTGATACTCCAATCATGAGGTCCTGATTCTATTAGTTGGCGGGATGAATCTTTTCAATTATACTATAGCAGGATTGAGCCCTGCACACTTGAGGACTAACAAAATCCAACAGCTATGTTACAGAAGAGAAGGGGGTTTACTAAGAAGAAAATTGACGTGTCTAAAACAGTGCAGCTGACAGGTGACAGGGTGATGATTTGGTCTCAGAGCGGACTCTAACAGGCTTTGCTTGATCCATGATGGGGCCCGTACTAAGTCTTCAGTGAAGACATGGGTAGCATCTGCCTGTTTCCTTAACTGATACTCTGTCTTATGCAGTTAGAAACTAGTCTTCTTGTCTTCCTTCTGTACCTAAGCCCTCTTCTTGTAGCTAGACACCAGGCTCTAAGGTATAAGTCAAAGAGCAGATTTTTCTGCACAGACAGACATGGATAGAGACCATGGATCCTCCAGGAAAAGAAAAGACTTGAAACACAGGGCATACAAGAAATAGACACTGAAGACCATGTGGGAATGAATGAGATGCATACTTATGGGACACATCCGAGTCTAGGAGCTTCTGGAAAGATAATTTCAGTGTTAAGTTGTGTCATTTTGTATCCTGATGTCTTCTGAGATCAAGAGACTCATCACGTCATGGACCCTGGAGAAGAAACGTTTCTTCCTGGTATGTAGGAGGGCACTCAGCCACGTCTCTTCACGAAGCTTTTCCATTCAGTGGAATTCTGGTGTGTATCTCTGAGGTGGCGTGTCAGCTTCACCTTAACTGATTACCGCTCAGTGACATAAACTATGTATATTGTTTAGCTTTGTCTTACCACTGCTAGTCTCACCTGCATCAATACCTAATCTGTTTGCTTGATGTGACTCACGGTCAAAACATACTACAGAGGGTGTGCCCACTGAGTGACACGTCCTTCTACCGATTCTGACAAGTCCCTGGTTTCTGACTTTTGCCTTTTTTTTTCTTCCTGGATAGTTGCAGAAAAGTCACAAGTTTGAAGAAGATAGTGCTCACCCTTTCTTCTTTTATTGCCCTCTCCATCTCTTTACCACTTTTCCTTGGTGGGGTTACCAATAGGGATAATATTTGGCCCATTAGTGGGTCTATGAAGTATAAGAGACTTCCTCATTTCCTTCTGCTCATGCTTATATAACACAGACTACTTAACATGTGTGTTTTCTATACATATGAGCTAAGCAGTTCTGTAGCAGTTGTGTTGTGGTTCAGGTCAATTCTGACACTTCCTGGATCACCTCAGATCCCACAGATTGAGGGAGAAGTTAAAACTAAGTCATCTCAAGACAGGATGAGCTGGCATGTTGAAACCACACTAGGAATGAGACATCTGGAAGTGCCTTGGCCCTTTTGCTGTACGCAACAAGCCATAAAGTTCCTTTGAGAGATGTTTTTCATGTGTAAAAGTTAGGAGCCCTTGGTCTCCTGAGACTGGTCTCTGGGCTGTGGTGAGCTGAATAAACAAGCTCAAATGTGACCCTTAGCTTTCTCTAGCTCCCGTAGCCCAACATGTATCTTCTGGCAAAGTCCCTAGAACTTCCCCCTCTAAAGCTTCACTTGACCTTCACCAATGTATAAAGCAGGGATACCTTACAATCAGCCATTTCCTTACAGTCCACTCCCTTGGGAAGAGCTGTGTGTGTCTCTTCTAGATTATCCTGGCATTAATCTCTAGATCACCCAAACAGTCCACTCTGAGAAGGAAGGAATACAGGGACGTCCACACCCACCCTCCTCTAGACTGGGCTCTCACGAGTTTCTCCTTGGCTTCCTGACTTTGCTCCGGTGGCTCTTATAGCTCAGGAATGCATGTTATCTCCATCTGTTACATTTGTTACCAAGGATACAGATAAGAGTCTGTGGATGTAGTTCAGTTGGTAGACTGCTTGCCTAGTATGTACCAAGCCCTGGCTCCCATCCCTAGCAGTTCATACCTATAATTCAGCACTGGGGAGGAGGAACAAGGAGGAATAGAAGGTCACTCCCTGCTACACAGCAAGTTCCACCCTGGGCTAAATGAGACCTAGTCTGACAAATAGAGAAAAACAAAAAAAATGCTAAAAATGACCAGCCAAAGGGAAGAGAGACAAGGGCTAAACAGGTGGACTGCAGTGGACTTCTGAGCTCTCCCCAGGTGTGCTTCCACCTAGTTACCTTCAACCATCCAGAAATTTGCTAAACCCAATCCTTCTGGGTGTCATGCTGCAGACTGAACATGGTGGATCACTTTACCGTCAGCCCTTCTGTGCTCTCTTCAGGGAGGGAGATGAAGCTCACTATCAAATTCCTGTAATCAGGCCTTTCTGGTGACCTACCCCATCCGAAGCTCCTAGGACTGCTGCCCATCTCATTAGCAATGGTTTGTACTCTTAAGACACAATAATCACTCTGGAGTGTTCAAGAGCCAGGAAATGGAAGGTTCCAGAAGACCAAGTATACATTTTCCACTGTCTCAGTGGTTAGTGGTCCCCATTGCTGCTGAGGACCCTGGAGAAGCTGGAGACCCAAGCCTTATTTTGCAATGGAATGCCAATGACTTCCTGGGGAGGGAAGGATAAGATATTTCAGTCATGCTCAGTTATCTTCAAGACTGCTTGGATCTCACACCTAGAAAAACCACTGATCTATAACCTGTCAATATATTGACAAGGTAAAAAGCAAGACTGTCCTGAGGTGAGGTGTGATCGTCAATAAGGGGGTTGCTAATTGTTCCCTGATTGTTTATTTGTCAGGAAATAATTATTGGCTTTGGAGTCAATGCTTACCTGAATTTACTATGTGCTTGTGACCTTGGGGGACAGGCAGAAGGGCTGAGACCCAAATCCCCATTCAACAAGATTTCCCAGATAGCAAAAGTCCCTACTACCCCAGGGCTAGGGAAGGAGGAGACGAAGGAGGAAGAGAAGGAAGAGGAGGAGGAAGAGGCCGAGCTTCTACTTCGCCTCTAGGGACATTTTTTTGAATTTGTGGAGCTATGGGTAAAGTGTGTGAGGAAATGCCTGTCTACACAGAAGAGTAGGGACCTTGTCCAGGGGAATCAGCATCATGCTTCAGGTGGGTAGTGGGCTTTTCCTTTGCACAGCTAGCAGCAAGTATGGACGTGTACAATGGAGGTATTTTAAAAAGCACGCTGAGTTTTCTACATCCTCAGGAATCCAGTTCTGCTTTGGAATGGGGATAGAGAGCCCCTGGAGATCAGAGGCTACCATTCCTCTTCTGGCATTAATAGAGACAGAGGAAAGCACAGTGGCTTTTTCAGCTGAATCATCATGCAAGGGTCAATTCAGAGATGGGTACCACAGCCTTCAGCAGCCTGCCGTGAAGGAGGCTGGGGCTGGGATGGGGCAAGTTTTCTTACAGACCTGTTGTCTGGGGGATGGGGCTGTGCACAGCTGACACAGGGAAAGGCTGAGCACAGGAGGGATGAGCTTCTATCAAAGCAATTTGCCCAGCTTTTCTCTTTATTTTCTTATACATTTTTAAAGCAGATGTATTGCTAGTAAAAGTGCTGGCTGGACAAAGCTCACCCTTGTGTGCATGCTGCTTTTTCTTCTCTGAATATCTGTGAACCTCTCTAGGCATTTTGTCTCTTGGACATGGCTGGCAGAGAAACTTGGGCACTGTGGATTCCCAGTTCGCTTTTGTGGAGGCTTTGCTGGCTTGCTGGCAGCCCTGCCTCGCTAGATCCAGCCCTGCAGGGCCCAGCCTACAGGCATGTAGTACCAGATGGAGAGAGGGAAGGCAGACCTAGTGAGAGTACCCAGGAGGAGTAGCAAAGGCCCAGGAAGAGGGATCATGTGCAAGGCTTTCTGGACAGGAGCCCAGCCTGGAAAAACTCTTCTGGTTTGGGAAAATAAAATCACAAATGAAAATAGCAGGGGGCCAAGAACCAGTTGGAGACAAAGGAGTGTTAGCTTCTGTTGGAGGCTGTGAGACCAGAAAGGCTCTGATGACATGCTCAAAAGTCTGGCCTGCCACGGACAGCTGCCATCCAAGCTTTGGGTCTGGAATATCATCACAAGCCCAGCAAGCCATGCTGTTTGCTTTATCTGAGATGAAGAAAGATTGATGAGAAAGGAAAGCCTGAGGCTCCCTACTGCCTTCCTATTTGTAGCCTTCCCTGTTACCCAGGCTACTTAGACAGTAGGGCCAAGGCCAGCTCCTTGCCCCTGAGGCAGTTGCCTGCAGCAAGAGGAGAAGCAAAGGGGTAGATGGGGAGGATGTGAGGAGAGGAAGGAGTTTTGAGCTGCCGAGGAAAGGAAATGAGGAGAGGAAGGGAAAAAGTAGGTTGGGAGAAGGAGATTATGTAGAAAGGGAGAAGGAAGAGGGGTATGAAATGGAAAGGAGAGAAAGGAGAGACAAGCTGCTAAGGATAAGAGAAAAGAAGGGGAAGAAAGATTATGGGACAGGGAAAGATGATGGAGACGAGTAGTGATAGTCTGAGAAGGAAGACAGGATAAAAAAGTAAGGAGAATAAAGGAATAAAGAGGAGTAGGAAGTAAAGAAAAGAAGGCAGGGGCGGCAAGGGGAGAGTGGGGAGATGGACACAGGGAAAAGATGAGGGGTTGGCAGTCTTGAGGTTTAGAGACCATGTAAGTTTCAGAACACAGTGGCTCCTCACCACCATCATCGCTGGGACACTATCTCCAGCAGCAGCTGTGACAGCCTTTGCAAAGGGCTTTCTTTGCAGGGGCTTTAGATAGATGGCTCAGTGGTTAAGAGCACTGGTTACTCTTCCAGAGGACCTGGGTTCAATTCCCAGCATTCACATAGCAATTCAAAACTGTCTGCAGCTCCAGTTCCTAGAAATCTGACACCCTCACACAAGTATACATGTAAGGAAAGGGCTTTGCGAATTTCAGCCCAGAGAATAAAACTAGAACAGTAGCTTGGGAAGTCCCAGCCTGGCCTGGGCTTATCCTGTTTTCTAGGTCCGTTCTTGAACAACTTATTATAGGTACACTCTGTCTGCTCATCCTGCAGGATTAAGAGCATGTCCACAGTGAGGAACCCTCTCAAGTCTGCTGCTTCACTTCTCAGCATATGAAGATCCCTCAGATCTTAGACCCCCCCCGAAGCAAAAGACCTTGACCTGCCATTTGGCTGTTGCTGATTTTTGCAGATTATTATCTCTCTGATCTGAGCCTTCCAGGACATTTTCATACCTGGATAAAGGTGTGTAGAGCTTGAGCAAAGAGCTCTTTCCAGTAAGGGAAGAGTGAACTTATCTCTGAAGCAAATTTTGCAATACTTGTATATGTACTTGTGCAACACATCTATACACATATATGTACAACATGAAATAATTATACAGAATTTCAAATATTTGCATATTTTGCAGGTATATTATTATCGTGGCTCATGATGACTTTGTAAGATATATAATATTAGAATCTTAGTTTCATAGAGGTTAAGAAACAGGAAGTTGTGACTTGTGTAAGTTCATATAAACTTGAATGACACAAGTAAAATTAACATCTAATTTTCTCATCTAATATAGTATTTCATGTTCTTTCTGTTACATGGATCTGACTCTAGGTATGAGGTGGGAGAATGGGAGCAGGTGTGCTGCTAAAGAGAGGTTCTTTCCCACAATGCACCAGAGGCTACTTTATCTGACTTGGTTTTTAGATCAGTCACTCTAATGAGAGATTATGAATCATCTGTATTTACATTGTAGAATCATGGTTTTAACTAAGATCTGCAGGACTACCTGGCCATGATCTGTTCATGATTCTAGAAGTGAGGGGACAGTGCATCAAGGATAGAGGAGTCCCTGGGAATACATAAGCTTCGCCATCAAGCAGACCAGGGTTTGAACTCTAGATCTAGTGTCGGCTGAGAGAACAGAGGCTAGGTCCCAGGAACCTCAGTCTCTCAGGCGTCGCAGTGGCACATATGAGATTCATCCTGTTTGTGGTTATGAAGGTGAAGGAGGGATTAAAGCGGGGTCTCTAGCACTGCTTCAGGCCCAGCAGGCACCATGAGTAACATCTGCAGACAATTTGTGTTTTTCATTTACATTTGGCTGTATTCTCTTTACATTGCCAAGGTGGGTATAATTTGCCAAGTTTCACATAGGCCCAATTGACTATGTAGATCAAGATACTGTCTTGGTATGATCTTTCCCAGTTCCCACCATTTACCTGAAAATTTCATTATTTCCTTGTTTTTAATTGCTGAGTAATATTCCATTGTGCAGATGTACCACAATTTCTGAATCCATTCCTCAGTTGAGGGGCATCTGGAGTGTTTCCAGCTTCTGGCTATCACGAATAAAGCTGCTATAAACATGGTTGAGCAAATGTCCTTGTAGTATACTTGAGCATCTTTTGGATATATGCCTAGGAGTGATATAGCTGGATGTTGAGGAAGCGCTATTCCTAGTTGTCTGAGAAAGCACCAGATTGATTTCCAAAGTGGTTGTACCTGAGTGAGGTATCCCAGAAGCAGAAAGACACACAGGGTATATACTCACTCATAAGTGGATATTAGACATATAATATAGGATAAACATACTAAAATCTGTGCACCTAAGGAAGCTGATCAAGAAGGAGGACTCTGGCTAAGATGCTCAATCCCCATTCAGAAAGGCAAAGAGGATGGAGGAGAGAGAAAACAAGGAACAGGACAGGAGACTACCACAGAGGGCTTCTGAAGGGCTCTTCCCTGCAGGGTATGGAGGCAGATGTTGAGACTCATGGCCAAATTTTGGGCAGAGTGTAGGGAATCTTATAAAAGAAGTGGGAGGTAGTAGGACCTGGAGAGAACAGGAACTCCACAAGTAGGGCACCAGATCAAAAAAGTCTGGGCACAGGGGCCTTTTCTGAGACTGATACTCCAGCCAAGGACCACTCATGGAGATGGCCTGGAACCCCTGCAGAGAGGTAGCCCATGGCAGTTCAGTGTCCAAGTGGGTTCCATAGTAATGGGGACAGGGACTGTCTCTGACAGGAACTGATTGGTCTGCTCTTTGATCACCTCCCCCTGAGCAGGGGGTGAAGGGTGGGGTGGGGGGTGGGGAGGCAGCCTTACCAGGCCATAGAGGAAGACAATGCAACCACTCCTGATGAGACCTGTTAGACTAGGATTAGAGGAAAGGGGAGGAGGACCTCCCTTATCAGTGAACTGGGGGAGGGGCATGGGTGAGGAAGAGGGAAGGAGGGTGGAATTGGGAGGGGAGGAGAGAGGGAGCTACAGGGGAGAGTCAAAGTGAATAAACTGTAATTAATAAAATAAAATTTAAAACAAGATACTGTCTTGGTAAGAATAAGACATTGAAACCCAGAAGAAGAATTTTGAGGGCAAAACTAAGACTCTAAGGGATGAGTGAGATTCCTCCAGGGCAGACAGGGTCTGCAGATTCTTGTTTTTGGTTCTTCTGTCTCTACCAGAACTGACTTTCCCTGGTTTTCTTTGGGTTTTCCTTCTGCAAGTACAAAAGTGGAGAGTTTCTACTGCTGTGGCTATTGGACTGGAAGAAACCCTGCTGGCATCCTGTGGTGGTCAATCCTGATCGCAAATTTGACTGGGTTTTGAATCACCTAGGAAACAGCCTCTCCTAGGGCTTTTCTGTTGAGGATTTTCTAAGGAGGGAAAGCCTGTCATAAGAGCAGGGAGCTTGAAATAAAGGGGCCCTTCTGCCTTTGCTTCTTTTTAAATGAATGTGCCTCCATATCTGCTGATGGGAAACTAGCCTCCTGGTCTTTCAGTGTAGGCTCCATGCAATGACATCAGGCTTCCAGCTCTGGTTCTCTTATCTTCTGTGTGTGCAAGCCACATTGCCATACCATGTACCTCTTATGGTGTAAGCCAGACAGCCCCCATATGTATATATGTACATTCTAGTGGTTCTAGTCACCCTTTTCTCATCCTTACCCAGATTTTATGTAGCTCTTTGTCATTAGCAGTGCTATCAACAATCCTGCATCAAAGACAAAGACAACAGAGGTGATACCTAGCTTGCAGAGGAAGGCTGCATCTCACATCCTCTTTTCAGGTGCTGTGCAAGACTTGTGAGACTCGGAGAATGATTTTGTCTCTTTTTGTTACTTTGTACTTAGAATTATTCTTTTGCCCTTTCTGTCCTAAAAATAGAATAAAATACTCATTTTTGTCTGTAATTCTCTGCTCTGACACTACATTTCTAGGCCTTATGTATTTTATCCCTCTTACACATGTGACATCTTAATAATCCAAACACTAGAGAAATGAAAAAGAAAACAGCATGACAAAATACTTCTGGGCCATGTTGGAATTAGTGATATTTTTCAAGAATGATCAATTGCATGGCTTAATTCAAGAGCTCAGATTATAAAGACATAGATAATTAGTAGCAAGTATGTCCAGATATAAAAACAGATAAACCCAAGGAATGGGAGCTCCTTTGTCCATTTCTCCAGGTTTGTTTGGGAGGGCAAATGTAAGAGTAAGACTTCATCTCAGTGCTTGAGAGCAGAAGCAAGCTGTCTCTGAATGCTGCCTGTACTGAGTGAAAGGAACGCCTACAGGGAAGCAGCCATCTGGTCTACTTCCATCACCAGGCTGTTTACCAGGCGATTTCCTTCTCTATACAAGAGAGCTGCTGTGGTTTAGACAAGAAGTGTCTCTCACCAGCTCAGTAACTGAAAGTCCTTACCTATGGTGCTGTTTTGAAATTTTGGAAAATTTAGGAGGTAGTGAACCACCCGGAACCACCTGGAAGCAGAACTGTGTTCAGGTTCCTTGTTGTCTCTATCCCTCCCTGTTGTTTTTGTTTTTGTTTTCTGTTTGTCTCTTTCTGTCTCTCTGTTTCTGTATTCTTTCTCTGTTCCTCCCTCTCTCTCTCCCTCCACCCCATCTGGTTTACTGCTAGATGTGTAGCTTCTTCTACATGCTACTACCACCATAATCTACCTCACCAGGGGCCAAAGACCATGACTAAGACCTTTGAAACATATGCCAAAAGAAACCTTTCCTCCTGTAAGTTATTTGTGTCAGGTACTTTGCTACAGTGATAAGATGTCTTACTAGCATGAGTGCCAATACACTGATCCCTCCTGCCTACCTCAAAGCTGGGGTGAGGCTGGGGCAACATCTGGAGGTAGACTTCCTTTAAAAATTAGCAGCCTTTACTCATTCACAGGGAGGGTTAGAATATTACTGCATCTAATCTGAATTTTTGAGAATAGGTAGGAGCTGTCTTTCTGGAAATGAGTATAAGAGTCATCAATTCAAGCCCAAGCCAGGCTTGGCTCTAAATCATTAACTTGGCTGTAGCATGTGATATTTAACCAGAAGCTGAAAACATATTCAAAATATGCACTGAGGCAGACATTGGGGGCAGAGAAGTTTGGTCTTTCTTCCAAAGCAGGTATAAGTGCCAACTAATTCAGCAAGAATGACACAGTCTAGTCAGCTCTTCAGAAAGAGAGAGGTGGAAGTACCTGTGCAAAGACTTTTGTTGGGATTTGGGAGAGGACTGGATAGAAAGCTAAGGCAAGAAAGAAGCTATGCATACACTGGGGAATGGCCTGCACAGGGAAGCGTTGGGAGAATTCCTGGGCAGAAGTGCTGGCTAAAATTGGCCAGAAGCAGAGAGGATGAGAACAGAGAGGATGTGGGAAAGTAGACACAGAGATTCATCTCTGATCAGAGTCTGGCACATAGGCATGATTTAAGTGGCTGAAAGAAGGGAAAGGACAGGTCAGAGACCTGATGAATCAAGAAAAGAGGGATGATTAGAGGGCAGCTTGAAATGCATTTTCTACCTTTCTTCAAAGGCTTCTTGACAGATAGGTGTGAGGACCATTCTCATTGTCCCACCAAGATCATGAGAATATTCTGGAAGCCTTTCCATTGCCAGAGGCTGCTAAAACCCTGGTCAGTCAGATTAGTCTCTAGCAATCTAGGGTACAAGTCTACAACCAATTAGGAATTACTCTTGAGGATGGATTCAATAGTTTGGATGGTCCTGAGTCCTCCTTGTTTGAGAAAACGTACGTTCTCCAGGGCAGCTGCAATAATAGGCAGCTACACTCTTCTTGACTGAAGTAGCCTCCATTGTGGAATAGTCATCAATGCACTTTCTTCTTCCAGAAAACACGACCACAGGCTATTGTAGAAGGGAAGGAAGGAATGGAGCAGATTGCAAAGCTACACAATTTCCTGTTTTGTCGCTAAAATTCTATCCTGGCTCATAGTAATGATGGTGCCATCTTTGCCCTGCACCTCTGGGGGTGTATTATTTTTACTGTTTGTTTATGTCTGTGCATGTGAATGTTTGTTTTTAAATAGCAGACACATGCCTTACAGGAAGTGTATTGGTATTTCAGAAGTCACTGATGTTTTTGCGTTATCAGCTGCTAGGGACAGGGGTCAAGCTGAACAACCTGACATAAACATTACCGGGCTTGCAAACCTGTTTTCAAGCAAGACGCCCAAAGGCAATATTCATAGCAAATTTATAAGCTCAAGGCATCTAAATGTGATCCACTTTTAAATCTCATCTTTTCCCTCTGAACCCTTCAATCTAATTAGGCTCACATCAGTATATTATTACGGAGAGTAATCATTCCTTTCTTCTAATAACATTCATGGATAATTTTATTTCTCATTTCCAGCCTCCTCCTCCTCCTGTGGTGTAATTAGTGTCTCTGGCACCTCGTGCCTCTCAGAATGAGCTGCAGCTGCTAATTGCTAATTGAAAAATTAGAAACTCAGTTAGAAAAAGGATCTAATTAAAATGAAATTAGATAAAATCCCTTCAAACCAGCACCCCCCCATACACACACTTTTCTTTGTTTTTCTTTTCCCCTTTCTGCTTTCTTTTTCCACCACTATTAGCACTTGCAAAGTACATGGAATTGCTGAAAGCAGATGACCTTTCCTCAACGGATAACATAATGGCCTTGATGAAGCAGCTAGGGAAAGTGCATAGCAACTGAATTGAATGTAGAATGTGGGCTTTCTTTCTGATGTGTGTAGACTCCAATGTTTCTCAGGTCCTCTGGCAAGGATGAGGGCATGGTCAGCCGTCTGTGATTCTCCCGAGTTTAGAAGGGCTGCTGTCCTCTTTCATGACTGGCAACTAGGGATCTACTCACTGCTGGAAGCAAATCTGTCTGCACCTTCTTGAACACTGCATCCTACAACATAGAACCATTCAGTAAAGACTCAGTGCTAGAGCAGATACGAAAGGAAATCCAGGTCTCCTCTGTCTCCAAAGTATGGCAATCTCTAGAGAAGTATAGACAGAGAGAAATAACAGATTAAGATAATACAAACCCATGAAAAATAGCTTTTCAGATATGTGGTGTTTATTTCAAGAGTGCAATGTTTTTAAGCACCTTGATACATGCCAAGAATTGCGCAAAAACTGGGCACATGAAACATCCGCCACAAAGTTGTACCCTAGATTCTATCTGCACAGTAAGTGATCTGTGCTGTTCTATGACAAAGTCAATAAACAAACACATGATTGTCAAATGAATACAGATATGTGAGTAGGCTACAGGAGACAGTGGACTTCTTTCCGAAGAGGCAAAACTGCAGAGAGAGAGGTGGGGTGACTTCCCCAGCAGACGGTTTTTAGCCAGATGTGGTGGAAATTGAAGTGACTGAAAATGTTTGAGGCTTAATTGGGAGATGTGTGGCTGGCATTAAGGTTGGGGTATTGTATAGAGGCTGGGTCACAAGAATTTTGTATATATTAAGAGTTTCTAAGTGTGAGTGGAGGGCTTAAAATCTGAGTTTGTTTCACATCATGGAATGCATATGATGGTAGCTGTCAGTTTTGTGAGGAAATATTCTAGATTAAAATTTAGTAATGCAAAAAATACTGTCAAGAATGTGAGTAGTCAAGTTTTCCTGCAATAGAGGTGGGAAAGCTTACAAATACAGAGATGATGAGTTCAGATAGTGACTAAACATTAGGCAGAGGACCTGGGTTTGGTTCCCAGCACCCACATGGTGGCTCACAATGATCTGTACCTCCAATTCCAAGGGATCTGACACCCAGTTCTGGTCTCTGCAGGTGTCTGAATGCAGATGATACACCTCTACTCATACAAATAAATAAAGTATAAAATATCCTTATGTTGATTTCCTTATTTTGTGTAAATAAGGCAACTTTCTTTTTAATTGTGCTTAATTCACTAAAGCTGAGAAATTGTCAATCATTTATTTATGAAAAATCTTGTAACTAACTGGTACTTTTAAAGTTGTTTTCCTCACATTATTCATCACAATTGTCAGCCTCTGATCTTCCCTGTGTCCTTTGACCCCTCTTCTGTTGACAGACCTCCATGGTCCAGTCTGTAGAAGGGGCTGGGTCCCAGCATCTGTTGTGTAGAAGTTCATGGTCCAGCATTTAAGGCATCTCTTACCTACTGCCCTGGGAGCTAACAGTCAGGGGAAACCATTCTTTTCCTCAATCACTCTCAGTCAACAAAAGACAGGAAAATGAGTGAGGAAAAGGCAGGGATTAATGGGTTAAAGCAGAACTTCCCTGTGTGTGTCCTGGAAGGGGACAGGTAGTACCAGGAATCCATTCACTACCAGTTTATTGTATCTAAAAAGTTCCAGTAATTAAATTTCTGCTTTGGAAATGATAGCTCAAACACTCTGAAATCATTGGTATAAATGTTCTGTTCTCATAATTTACTCTGATCTAAAGTGGTGAGTTGAGCCAGTGATTTGGAACAAGTTTTACGTCAAGATACCCTTCTTTATCATGATTTCACACTACTGAGACTTCAGTGCAGCTTCCAAACTTGCTCAGTGAGGCCCAGCATTCTTGATTAACCTGCATCTTCTACAGTCCTTTAAATGACTAAGTTTGTTTATGATCAAAC
Source organism: Pachyuromys duprasi (assembly GCA_028658305.1). NCBI lineage: Eukaryota > Metazoa > Chordata > Mammalia > Rodentia > Muridae > Pachyuromys > Pachyuromys duprasi. Next base: position 1,293,755 of record CM053759.1, on the reverse strand, counting down.
ACATTGAGGACAAGTAGAATGGATGAAGAAGAGAGGAAGAGCTCAGTAATGTTTCCATAGTGTGAGTTTTTCGTTGATGACATGAGTTCAAATCCTGAACTGTGGACAGTGAACGGTGGTTATTATTTTTATTTTTGTTATTGGAATAGGAATAAAAAAGGTGAGAAGGTAGGGCTAGGAGAATAGAGGAAGAGAATAGCCACACTGTTAACCAGAGCCTGCCTGGACTCAGGCCTCTGTGCTTACATGAAGCTCTTGGCAACAGCTGTGCTTTGCTTGATTTGATGACTGTGGCTTTTTGTCACTGAAGTGACAGGACTCCCTGCTAGTTCAGTAGAGATAGTCTTGAGTAATCCAAGAGAAGAAGCGACACACTGGTGATCTTGTTGTTGATTGTAGGAGGAGGCAGATCAAGGGCTGCCATCTTGTTGGGAATAGGCACCTCAGATACCTGGGGCCTTCTCACTGTGTCATCTGTGTGGATCTCCTGCTTCTCCTTTCAAAAGGTAGTTTGGGCTCTTTCTGGAAATTTCCTAAGAAGCATTTCATACTCATATCTCATCAACTCCTGGGAGGAAGCCACTAGGGGAAAGTTGTGTAAAATATGATGTCTTGGAAAAGAAAGTTGGAGAGTTCCCAACTCAGGACAATGTGCTCTGAAGGCATATTCTAAAAACAGGAACATTTTCCTTCCTTCCTTCCTTCCTTCCTTCCTTCCTTCCTTCCTTCCTTCCTTTCTTCCTTCCTTCCTTCCTTCTTTCCTTCCATCTTTCCTTTTGAGACATGATACATTTGAATGTCCATAGCCATCAACACAAGCCTCAGCAAGCAGCCCCAGTAACTAGCCTCTCTGCTGGTCCATTTCTCATGGCCTGCTTGGCATCTTTTTATCTGTTTCTCCTTACACAAAGCATTGTATCTGTCGGTGTAGAAATACTACACCCTGACACACAGGGGAGAAGCACTGTCATCACCCCCTCTGCACTCTCTCTCCTTCCTGTCAAATACTGACCCTAGAAATCAGCCTGTGTCCCAAATCTATGCTGTGAGGAAGGACATGGGAAACTGTGTATCTGTATTTAAAGCACAGTGCTATGGAAAGGTCATTTCTTCTGGGGTTCAAGTCACCTCTACTTGCACACACTCCAACTACAGGTAAGATGGCCAAGCTATTGCTATTAGGATCGCTGCAAAGGGATTTTTAGAGAAAGGTGATTGAAGGATTCAAGGTGAAAGCCACTGTCAGCTGGCAGAGCAGGCTGTTTGCAGACAGAATTCACTAGGGGATAAGGAAGGACCAGGGCTCCAAGTGTGTGATGTAGCTAAGCTTCCATCTCAGAGAGGCAGCTGCTCTAATTATCTGTCATGTCACCTTGCTCTCCAGAGAGACAGATGTTTCCTTCTCTGAGTTTTAAAAAATCCATTTACAGTCATGGAAGGCCTTTCCCACCCCCTCGTTCAGAGATTCTAGGAATCAAAGTACAGGTGGTGAAATGAGGAGAGGTTTCTTCAAGGACTTTTGAATATGCTAATATCCAAAAGGAGGCAGTGTTGCAGCCAGCCATAGCTGCCTCCCCAAGGATGGATGCTGGGAGTGGCATCCAGCCTGTTGGAGAGTAGTGCCTAAGCCAAACCTACATAAAGGGAATGAGTGTTCCTGTGCCACACACGGGCCTTGGCCAGCCTGTCCGGGGGCACCAGTGTTATTATAATAACATGTGTCCATCATATGCTGTGAATCCAACTGCATGGTAATGCTGTTATAGAGAAATCAGAGTGAAGGAACTGAAGCCAAAGCCATACCACTAAGGGAGGCCTGGCCTATGGGAGGCCCTGGGGCATCATGATGAGACGGAACAAACTCATCATAGTTTAGGGTCCTCAGCTTTACAAGTTTGGAAACTCAGTGGTATCAGTCAGTGTCCTCAAGTTCCCAGGTAAAACCTCCTACTAATGTTACCCCAGTGCTTAACAGACATATGCTTGTGTCTGTCCTTCATAGCACGGAATGACCAGGCCCTTGAGGAAACAACTCAGGGACTGGTCAGATTCAAAGTGACACGGTCCGGTGCCATGCCTGCTTCCCGATGGCACAGCTTGCCATGATAACCACTGCTGCTTGACTTAGTGCCTGGCTGGCTGGAGTGGAGGGTAGTGTGGATGGATGGAGGCAGTGAGAAGTCAGAGACAGGGCTATGGTATCCACACTCTTTGATATTTATTACTTGACACTGTGCATCCTTCTGGTGCTGAGTACTTTCATGTACTTCATTTGTTAAGCCTTCAAAGGAAGCCAGGTGAAGGGAAAGGCTGTACCTCCCAATTTTCAAACAAGGAAACAGATTTAAAGGGAGGTGAGATGGCAAGGGCACTGGTCCACAAGTGTCAAACAAGTATTGAATATTCTAATAAGTTCACTAGACTCGAAGCACAAGGGTAGATTTAAGATTTTTAAAAATTTACTTATTAATTTTCAGAGTGTGTGTCTGTGTGTAAACATTTGAGAACTAAAACACACATGTAGAGGTCTGAGGGCAATTAGCAGTATCCAATTCTCTTCTTTCATCGTTCAGGTCCTGGGCATGGAACTCAGCTTGTCAATCTTGCCAGCAGTGACCTTTCCTCACTGAGCTATCTTGCTAACTCAAAGAGCTAAAATGTCTGAGGAGACAGCACAGTGTGATTTTTTGGTGACCAGTGTTCTGACCAGCCACATGGAAGCCAACTTAATCAAAAGTATTATTGTGGTCTGTGACCCCAGAATGAAGTGTCTATGGGGCGTGAAGGTTTTGTGTTGCTTAGTGCCTCCATTGTTGGTATCCACAGTAGTGGTCTTCCCACCAGACACACAAGCCGTTACAGCCCTGGAGATCACCTCTCAAGAAGGAACCAAGGCAAATGTTTCTTTATATCAGTACACCCTCAGTCCATCTGTTGTCTTGACTTCTGGAGGTCAGGCTCTATTATGACCTCCTCTGTGGTTTCCACTCTTCTGCACTATGAATAGAATTTAGGATTACCTACAGTTATCTGTGTTTCTCTCATTTTTTTTTTTCAGTTCTTGAGGTGTACCTTAGTGTTTTCTAATGAAGCTCTATTTCTCTAGGTAAGTGATCGGATGGGAAGAGGCATGGCCTCAGCTAGATGGCGAGCTTCATGGTCTCTACAACATCCATGGTGACCAGGGTAGTATAAATTACAAAACCACACAGCCATCAAATGAAAATTGAATTTTAGGAGACCTGTCATGACTTTTCAATGAAATGAAAACAAATGAAAAGCAGAGATTTTAGCTCTTGAGACTCTTGGCACCTCTTCATAAACTACCCCAAGCCCTCTATCTACCTCAGCTTCCAGGCTGGGATTCCAGGATGAATATGTCTCTGTCTCATGACTTAAGGACTTCTAAACTGGCTATAGACCATATACTTACTTCCTCATGCGAAATACTGGATGACCTTGACACTTGTCAAGTTCAAAGTTATTTGTGAATTTTCTCAGCTGTTCTAAGACTTTTCTAAGTCCTCTCTTGACCTTGTGGATTTTGAAGGTGAACAGATAAAACCTGGAGTCTAGGAGAAAGCTGGGACTTTTCTGAGCGTCTTCCTTCTCATGGAGGAGACTGGATGAAGACAGAAGCTGACTATCAAAGTCAGTCATCCTGGTTACCAGACATTCACTGTAAAAGCGAGGATCTGATGACAGGGGCTTTCCTTCAGGCACCCTCTCCCCTCCTGTTCCCCACCATCCAGTGCACAGCAGAACACACACTGCTGGCCTTACACAGGTGAGTAGGACTTGCTTTCTTTCCCCTCATATTCCTTCTATTTCTGGCTGTATCACAAGGCTCTCTGGTTTCTTCATTATTCACTCATTTTCTGTTTGATTTGTCCCCTTCTCTGGCTAGCAATTTCACTGGTACAGCTCAAAATTACTTTTAACAGTGTCTTTCAACTCATTTAAAATCACCTCCCCTTCATGCTAGACTAGGCTTTCTCCTAAACTAATCTCTGTGGTAGCAAATTAAGGTCAATCTGCATTAGATATACCACCAATCAGAGTTTATAATGAGAATCCTTCCACTTATTAGTTTTGTTTTAAATTAAGTGGAATGATAAATGGGAGAGACTCAAAGCACTGAAGACCAAGGCCAGAACTCTCCAGGAGAGAGCAGGAACGGGTTCAGTGTGTGGAGAAGATAGTCCCTCCAGTCATTCCCAAAGTAGAGTAGCAGGGTAGGCTGCTTTGTAGGGATGCATGCTCATGGACCTTTGACATGTTTGGGACAGTCCTGTTCCTAATGTTGAAGAACTCCCTGGCACCAGGGCCAGGCAGAGCTCACATCCTAAATATCTAGATGTTTAAACATTCGGAATGCAGGAAAGTCCTAAGTAAATGCTATTCTTAATGCATTGATCATTATACCCAACTGACTTCCTGATCACTAGCTAACACTTAGGATCTTCCCCCCCCCCAATTTCTGTTTCTCTTTATTTATTTAATTTTTTAGTTACAGTTTATTCACTTTGTATCCCAGCTGTAGCCCCCTCCCCCATCCCTTCCTAATCCTACCCTCTCTCCCTCTTCTTCTCCTATGTCCCTCACCCAGTCAAATGATAGGAGAGGTCCTCTCCCCTTCGATCTGACAATAGTCTATCAGGTCTCATCAGGACTGGCTTCTTTGTCTTCCTCTATGGACTGGTAGGGCTGGTCCCCCCTCAGGTGGAGGTGATCAAAGAGCCAGCCCATGAGTTCTCGTCACAGATGGTCACTGGTCCTCTTATTGGGGAACCCTGTTGGATACTGAGATGCCTTGGGCTACTTCTGTGGAAGGGTTCTAAGTTATCTTCATGCATGGTCCTTGTTTGGAGTATCAGTCTCAGAAAAGACCCCTGTGCTCAGACATTTTGGTTGTGTTGCTCCTCTTGTGGAGCTCCTGTTCCCTCCAGGTCTTTCTATCTCCCCCTTCTTTCATAATATTCCCTGCACTCTGCCCAAATTTTGGCTATGAGTCTCAGCATATGCTTTGATACCCTGCTGGGTGGAATATTTCAGAGACCCTCTGTAGTAAGCTCCAGTCCTGTTCCCCATTTTCTCCCTCTTCCGATGTCCATCTCATTTGCCTTTCTGAATGAAGATTGAACAACTTACCCAGGGTACTCCTTCTTTATTAGCTTCCAACACCCTTCACAATAGCCACAAAGGACATAAAGTACCTTGGTGTAACTCTAACCAAGCAAGTCAAAGACTTGTATGAAAAAAATTTTCTGTCTCTGAAGAACGAATTAGAAGAAGATATTAGAAGCTGGAAAGATCTCCCATGCCCATGGCTTGGCAGGATTAACATAGTAAAAATGACCATCTTACCAAAAGCAATGTACAGATTCAGTGCAATTTCCATCAAATTACCAAAACAATTCTTTACAGACCTTGAAAGAAAAATTCTCAACTTCATATGGAATAACAAGAAACACAGAATTGCTAAAACAATCCTCTACAATAAAAGATCTTCTGGAAGTATCCCCATCCCTGATCTCAAGCTGTACTATAGAGAAACAGTAATAAAAACTGCATGGTACTGCCATACAAACAGAATAGTGGATCAATGGAATTGAATAGAAGACCCAGAAATAAACCCACACAGTTATGGATAATTGATTTTTGACAAAGATGCCAAAACCATACAATGGAAAAAAGATAGCATCTTCAACAAATGGTGCTGGACTAACTGGACATCTACATGTAGAAAAATGCAAATAGATCCATACTTATCACTCCACACAAAACTAAAATCCAAGTGGATCAAAGACCTCAAAATAAAACCAGACATGCTAAACCTATTAGAAGAAAAAGTAGAAAAACGCATTGAACTCATTGGCATAGGAGACAACTTCCTGAACAGAACACCAACAGTACAGACTCTAAGAGCAATAATCAATAAATGGGACCTTATGAAACTGAAAAGCTTCTGTAAAGCAAAGGACACTGTCATCAAAACAAAACGACAGCCTACAGATTGGGAAAGGATCTTTTTATCCAGAATATATAAAGAACTTAAGAAGTTAAACATCAACAAGTCAAGTAACCCAGTTAAAAAATAGGGTACAGAGCTAAACAGAGAATTCTCGATAGAGGAACATCAAATGCCAGAGAAACACTTAAAGAAATGCTCAACATCCTTAGTCATCAGGGAAATGTAAATCAAAATGACCCTGAGATTTCACCTTATACCCATTAGAATGGCTAAAATCAAAAACTCAAGTAACAACACATGCTGGAGAGGATGCGGAGAAAGAGGAACCCTCCTCCATTGCTGGTGGGAATGTAACCTTGTACAACCACTTTGGAAATCAATCTGGCGCTTTCTCAGACAATTAGGAATAGTGCTACCTCAAGACCCAGCTATACAACTCCTAGGCATATATCCAAAATATGCTCAAGTATACAACAAGGAAATTTGCTCAACCATGTTCATAGCAGCTTTATTTGTAATAGCCAGAAGCTGGAAACAACCCAGATGTCCCTCAGTTGAGGAATGGATGCAGAAATTATGGTACATTTGCATAATGGAATACTACTCAGCAATTAAAAACAAAGAAATCATGAAATTTGCTGGCAAGTGGTGGGAACTAGAAAAGATCATCCTGAGTGAAGTATCCTAGAAGCAGAAAGACACACACGGTTTATACTCACTTATAAGTATAAGATATTAGACATAAAATATAAGATAATCACAACACTCAGTATCTTAAACTCAGAATTCTCAGAGTGCTGTTGCCATAGGGCAGCATGGGAGTATGGGAACAGCTGACTCCTGGCATTGGCCTTTACACAGAACCTTTGGACACTTGCCTGTGATGCCACGGTGTGGGTATCCATTCTTATTTTGTTCAAGAAGACCTCAGCAGAGGCTTAGTAAGTGCTGAGAAAGTGTCCTTGGGGCTCACAGGCAGAGCAAGGCTTTCACTCTCAGTGTGAGTGTGGTGCTGGTGGCTGGATAGAATGGCATTTTGGACTCTAGGTAGTGTTGGCCCTTTGGTCCATGGACTTCTTATTCTATAGGGTTGAGTGCAACAGAGGAGGTGGGTAGAAGGGGGGACTGTCCAAAGTGTAGGGTCAGAGTTCAGCCCCTGTGTGGAGTCAAAAGGTCACAATGGCCATGGAACCTCAGTGAAGTTTTGATAGAGAGTAAGAGAAGAAGCACAACTGATACTAACTACCTTGCAGTTCTTTCCGCCTTTTTTTTACTAGGCAGTTTCCGTTGTAAGCAATAACCATTTTGATTAAATTAATAAGTACTACACACTCTCAAGAATCTCGTAAGCCATTCTGACTGGGGCAGTTGTAAATGGATAGCACAGTCTGCTCTCCTGGGGGTCTCCATCTCTCTCCTGCACCTACTCCATCCTTCTCTACAACATTGGCAGGGGCACAGAGGGCAGACTTCAGCCTAGGGTGAACCCTCAATATATGACTTTCAGAGGTTGTATTTCTGAGATAGAAGTGCCGTGCCAGGCATATTCTGATATCCATGCTTCTTTCTCCTTTTGATGGGTTAAGGTTAAAGGAAGGTAAGCTACTGGCCCCTGTTTCCTTGCTGAATCTCATTTCTTCTGAGCCAGAATAGTACTCAGTGTGGTATAAGAGGGGGATGCCAGGGCATCTGACAGGCTTGGTTCTGGGGAAGGAGGAACAGTATAGCTCACATTGACCAAGGACAACGAGGACAAGCCACTGAGTAATTACTATTCTTTCCCAGTTGTGACAAAACTTCTCTTGCTCTTGGGGGAGGTTAACTAATCAGGAGTGTGAGCACTTTCACCTGACTCCAGAGGGAGAGCCACAGAGGTAAAATAGCGCACAATCAAGTGCATCAACTGTAATCATGCGAGTCAATGCAGTTTGACAATCACAGAGATGACGGTTTTCCTACCCCAGGCACCTCCTGCACCAGTTTCATTATTTTTGATCAGTTTATGGATAGACTGTTTTTTTCCCCCAGAATCTTAAAGATTCTTAAAGTGCATATCCTGCCCTGTTACTTGACATCTGGCCCACAGCCCGGTCATCTTTGTGTAATTCTCCTATTGGATGTGAAAAAAAAAGTCAACATTGTCATCCACAGAACACTTAATGTCCTCCCCTCAGATTTGGTTTATTGAAGTAACCAGTTGTAGGATTATCTTCCCTCTCTGATAGCCCCAATCTGGGATCAGCCAATATGCACTCAGAGAATCTCACTGAGATACAAATCCCAAGATACCCCCAAATATACTTTCTCTCCAACTGTATGACGAATTAACCTGGCTAACTCTAGACATCATACTGGGGGTTTGGTCATGAAGGCTGGCACCTTCAACCTTCCTGACAAGTCTGTCGCGCATTTTTTGGATGAGTCTAAGAATGGAACGGTTGGTTGCACTGTGTTTGCTTAATTTCGTCAGACAGGTTCATGTGTTCCAGAGTGGCTGCTGCACCCTGCAGTCTCACCCTGCACTATGAGGACACAACTCCCGCCCCATCTGACCCAGCACCTCACGTTGTTGCTCTTTTAGATTAGGCCACCCAGGAGGTATAAGCTGGGAGTTATTTGCCATTTTAAATTCATTCCACTATTCACTGATGATATTAGCATTTTTAATATGGGTTATATATTCTCATGTATTTTTGGATTAAATAACTCCTTCCCGCTTTAAATTTGGTTGTTTGTCTTTATTGTGTTATAATAATCACTAGAGCTCATTATATTTTTGCAGATATTTATCCTTTGCTCAGTTTATTTTTCCCTTAAGAGTATAAAGAGCAACTTTTAACAATTTGGTAGTGGCTTAATTATCGATTTTTATCTTGCGGTTTGTGCCTTTTAGTTGTAAGATATCTGTACTGCTTAGTTTTGCCAACCGACACAAACTGAGACTCCTGGGAAGAGGGAAACTCAGTTGGGGACTTACTTCTATTAGGCTGGCCTACAGGCATGTCTATGGGCATTCTCATAACTAATGATTGGTATGGGAGGGGTGGGCCTGAGATACATAAGACCAGAAGCTGAATAGGCCAGGGAAAAATGAGCTAGAAAACAGTCTTCCTCCCTGGTCTCTGCTGCAGTTCCTGCCCTGATTTCCTTCAGTGGTGGACTATAACTTTAAGGTTAAATAAACCCTTTCCTTTCCCCACAGAACAGAAAGAAAACTGGGACTGAACTGCTACCAGATCATAGAATATTGCCATGACAGACCCGACCAAATTGTTTTGGGGAGGGTTGTGAAAGCTTTTGGACCCGTAGGTTGAAAGCCATTGAGTGCATAGAGCCTAATGAACTGCTCTATGGAAGCTTGTGAGAGAGTACAGGAAGGAATGCATGGAGGCCTGGTTTGTGAATTTTTAGAAGAAAATGTTGTTTGTTTTCTTTTTTTTTTTACTTTTTATTAAATTCTTTATTAATTACACTTTATTCACCTTATATACCCCTGTAGTTCCCTCTCTCCTCCTGTCCCAATCCCTCTCTTTCTCCCTCCCATCTGCACCTGTGTCCCTCCCCAAGACCATCGATAGGGGAGGTCCTCCTTTCCTTCCCTCCAATCCCAGTCCATCAGGTCTCATCAGGAGTGGCTGCATTGTCTTCCTCTGCGGCCCGGCAAGGCTGCTTCCACTTCAGGGGGAGGTGATCAAAAAGCAGGCCAATCAGTTTATGTCAGAGACAGTCCCTGTTCCCATTACTATGGAACCCACTTGGACACTGAACTGCCATGGTCCATACCTGTGCAGGGGTCCTAGGCTACCTCCATGCATGGTACCTGGTTGGACCATCAGTCTCAGGAAAGACCCCTGTGCTCAGACCACGTGGTTCTGTTGCTCTCCTTGTGGAGTTCCTGTCCTCTCCAGATCCCACTATTTCCCACTCCCCTCATAAGTTTCCTTGCACTCTGCCCAAGTGTTGCCATAAGTCTCAGCATCTGCTTCGATAGTCTGCAAGGCAGAGCCCAGTTGTTTGTTTTCTTAATTGAAGGAAAATATTTTCTTCTATTCTATTCGAGAAAATTTCAATGCTTTGTTTATACTTTACACCTCAAACAGATAGCCCATTTTGATTTGCTGAGAGCCCTCTTCTGGCTGGCAGCCACCACATCAGACAACTGGGGACTTGAGGTTATTGATATTTCTGACCTTCTCAAGAATCAGTCTATGACTCTGATTTTTCTCTTTGACTGTCCTGTTCAATATTTCAATTTTCAACCTTTTATTTCTGCTAGTTTGGAAGTAGTGGCTTGTTCTTTATGTAGTTCTTCACCTAGAGATTTAAGAAGGTTTTCTTTTCTGTATTTAACCCACATATGTTGAAATATTTCCCTATCCATACACTCTAAGGTATGTATAGATACCTTTTATCTTTGAGTTATTTAGACTAATTTTTGTATTCATATATTTGGGTGTTTTCTGGATAGATTTTATTAACTTTTTTTTGTTCTGCTGTGATTGGACAGCTCATGGTTCTTATTTTAAATGTGTTTGGTACATATTTCATTGGCTGGCATGTGGTTGCTCTGTGAACATATTTGTGCCCAAGGGGGGAAAAAGTGTTTTACTCCTAATAAATAGGGAACTCTGTTGCCATTTAGTCACATTTATGTATATTGTAATCTATGTCATGTGTGTGTATCTATGTATATGTATGTATGTATGTATGTGCATGCATTTGCGTGTCTGTATAGCTATTTTTTATCATCTCCTAACACAGTCTTGACATGCCTAACAATACCTGTGGGTTTAGCTGTTCGGTGCTATTGGTTTTCTTCATGTACTGTCAGGCACTGGATGTGATGAGCACAGACATTTAGAACAGGCATGCCCTTATAATGAACCTTGACCCTAGTCTCACTTAGGTGTACCTTCTTTATCCCTGCCAGTGTTTCTGATTCTAAAGTCTACATATCTGAGCTAATGTGGCAATGCAAAATTTCTTTTTTAGAAATGTTTGTCTGACATACCTCTGTCATCCGTATTTATTTATTATTTGTGTGGTAGTAGAAGTAGGTCTCATACTTGCTATATTGCTGAGCTACCCAGTTAATCCTTCCCTCTCACTGTTGAGGTCTGTCCCTGCCAACAAGGCAAATTCCTTACAGACAGTAAAACTGGGTCTAACTTTTTAAACTATTTCAATTTTTACTCTTTAATAGAGGTGTCTGACTCATTTTCATTTATCGTCACAGTATTATACGATTGGGTGCTCTTCTGCCATCTTGCTATTTCTTTTCTACCTGTCCCATCTTCTTTGGTTTCTTCTTTTCCTTTTTCCTGTTTTCCTTTGTATTAATTAAATTTAAACACATGTTCCTTATGGCATTTCAATGTTGTTTCAACACACCATTGTTTAGGTAATATTAAAATAATAGTAGGTAATGTTTAGAAGAAAATTAGGTAACATTAAAAGAACATATGTGTAGTAAAGAGTCTCACCATGCTGTAGTTCTTTTTCTTTTCTGTAATTTCAGTCACACATTTTAGGTTTATTCATTATAATATTAATTTATTATCTTATTTTCTTGAAATTGTCAATTATCTGCTAAGGAGATTATAAAATAAGATAAAGTGTTCTTTTTATTTAAGCCATCATTAGTCATCATTTGCTGCTGTTGTTAATTCATTTTATAAATTGAAATTTTGCTTCACTTTTTAAATGTGTATGTGCATGTATGATACATAGGTGTGTGATGCATATATATGTACATATATGTATATGTGTGGGTGAATATGTATACATGTATGGGAATACACTTGTGTGCACATGTGTGAAGATGAGGTTAATGTTGGATGTCTTCCTTAATTGCATTCTACTGTGTTCTTTTGAGATATAGTTTCTCAGCAGGCCCAGAGCACATCACTTTGGCTAGACATGCTGACTCACAAGCCTCAGGGATGCTCCTGTTTCCACACCCACAGTGCTGGGGTGTAAGAGTGGACTGTGGGACCTATTGTTTCATAGGGACTCTTGGGGATCAAACTCAAGTCACTTCACTAATCAAGTTACATCCCAGCCCAAAGATGATGCTCTTTTGGATTTTTTGTCATGAGTATTAATTGGTAATACATTATATCAGCATAGAGTATTTATTTGTTTATTTGTTTGTTTATTGATTTTCGAGACAGGACTCCTCTGCATAGCCCTGGCTGTTCTGGACTAGGTTTGTAGACCAGGATGGCCTCAAACTCATAGGGATCCACCTGCCTCTGCCTCCCTAAATGTTGGGGTTACAGATGTGCACCACTGTACCCTGCCTAGATTAGTTATTTTTATCTTCATGTTTGAAATATATTTTTTCTGTACAGTGAATCCTTAGTTGACAGCCCCTTTCTTTCAATGCTCAAAACCATGTGCTCATCACCCTTATCATTACAATTGTAAGCACATACGTTATCTGTACAAATCAATGACCTTCACTGACATTCCATTCACACATACTATGCTTTGGCTATGTCCCTGGTAACTAACACCCTAGGTTACCCTCCTCTTCTCTCAGTTCACAAAGACCCTCTTACCTCAAGGTCTCTCCTTGCTTCCCAGCTCATCCTTTTCTCTGTTCATCTCACTTAGCATCACAGCTGTTAGCTCTGTCTACTCTCCAATATCAGCTGCATTCTTTGTATTCTTATTACTTTGTGTGGATGTGACTTTCCTCTTACGTGTTTTTGTTTTTGTTTGATAAGGTTTCTTTTTTATCAAGTTCATAAATTTCACAATAATACGTCTTGGAGTGCTTTTGTTATTCCTCTTGTATTTCTTTGAGCACATTGCCTAGTTGTATCTATATTTCAAATTTGGAAATTTTTGACCAATTTCTTCAAGAATTTCCTGTTCCACTCCATATTTATCTTATATTGATATATTTTTGGCTATTCACAAAATTTTTCTTTATTTTACAGTTTTCTAATGCTTTAATTGGATAGAATTTCATGTTGGCCTTTTTAAAAAAATGTTAATTTGGCACATAAGCTAGAGTCATTTGAGAAGAGGGAACTTCAATTGAGAAAGTGCCAGATCTGCCTGTAGGAAAGCCTGTGGTCCTTTTTCTTTATTGATTGTTGGTGTGGAAGGGTCCAGCTCAAGGTGGGCCATGCCACTCCTGGGCTGGTTGGTCCTGGGGAAATGGTATAAGAAAGCAGGCTGAGCAAACCATGAAGATCAAGGCAGTAAGCAGCATGCCCCCATCACCTCTGCACCAGTTCCTGCCTCCAGGTTCCAATTTGCTTGAGTTCCTGACTTCCCTCAGTAATGGACAGTTACCTGAAGGTGTAAGATAAACCCTTTCATCACCAAGTTCCTTAGGTTATGGCGTTTACTATAGAAATGGAAACCGAAAGTAAGATGTATGTGTTGTTGCATCTCTGCATTTATTAATTCTTTCATGGTCATCTCTGCTATTGAAACAAGGTTTCATTGCGTTCCGAAGCATCACTTTCAGAGACAGTGACAGTTAAATTCTGCTTGGGGACTTCAATGTGAGCCATTCTATGCAGTAATATAGTTGGCTCTAGAAACATTTTATAAGCAAAAGAAACAGGCATCAGTTATGTACTCCATTTGTAGGAATTCAGGGAAAAGTGTGGCAGAGAGAAAATTGCCTTATTGACATAGCAGATACAAATGCTGGCAGAAAGGGGCAGCAAGGAGCTATGGGGTGTGTGAAATGCTCTTTGTCCTGGGTGGGTAGTCATACACGTAAACACTTGTTAAATTCATGGAGCTTGTTTGACTAAAGTCAGGGTTAAGAAGGGAACAGTTCTCAGTAACATACAAATTCAGGTGTGTATGGTATCTGCTGTAACCCTAGTTCTCAGGAATCTGAGGTGGGGTTGGGGGAGCTTGTATTTGAGACCAGCCTAGGCTACACAGTGAGTTTAAGGCCAACCTGAGCTATATAGTGAGATCTTGTCTTGAAAAAGAACACCAACAACATAAGAGCTTGGGGTCTAATTCAGTGACAGAGAACTTGTCTGGCAGGCATGAGACCCTGGATTTATCTTCCTGCCAGCACTAAAGTAAACAAACAAGTCTTAATAGTAAAAACCAAACCAACTCAATCTAGCCCTCCTGGATTCTCTAGAGTCAAGTGAAAATATTTCCATACTTTTTCTAAGAATATAGAGAGGTTTAGTGACTTGTACATGGTATGTGCAGGGGTTCTGTTTGGAAACACACACACATACACATATGCGTGCATGTGCACACACACGCACACACTTTCACAATGCACTCACACATGCGCACACATACACGTTCACACCTATTTCTTCTCATTTTACTCTTGTTGTCTTTTTCCTTTCTCAGTATAAGAAGTATGTTAAAGATAGTAACTATAGAAACTTTGTGGGATAATTCTGGTCACCTGTCATTTCTAGTTCCATTTAAATTCAATTTTCTCTGGTTGTGGCTCATATCTTTACCTCTTTGCACATGTTTGATTGAAAACAGATATGAATGTTTTGTGTTGGAGGGTTGTGTTTTATGGTTATATTTTAAGGATTGCCACAGCTCGGCTTGCTTTTCAGGTATTCCATATCTGACCTCAGCGAGTCCCCTCTTCTTCTTCTCCAGTCAGGCTCAGAGCAGCATGTTGCAGAGGGATAAGTAATCTCCATACTATTCCAAGGGCATCTTCAGTGTCTCAGGGACTGGAGTAAATGCCCATTCCCAGCTAAGTCCAGAACTCACAGCAGTCTGGATCTTGCTTGTGAAGCCTCTCCCCAGCTCACAGTCATTGTCCTTTCTCCATAGGCATATATACTCAGCCAGTGGCTTTTCTCAGATCTCTGAGCTTTCTCTGGGGATACTGCCCTCCACTCTTCTCTTCCTGTGCATGCTAGCTACCACAGGCTCACTGAACTCTTCTGCCTGCCACCTCTCTCTTCAGTTTGATGCAAAGTGCTCTGTCTAGATTCCATTCTTCTGAGTAATGCCTGGAACACCAAGGCAAATGAAAAGACACCAGAGCTGACCACAGTTTGGCAACCAGGTATAATAGCTTCAGTAGCCAGATAATGTTCTGCTGCTCTAGCTGCTTCGGCAAGCCTTGCCTTTATCTCTATAGAGTGGATGTCTCTTCTCTCTTGCTCATGGCCTTTGTGTACTTGTGGCTTTAGTACAACAAAGCTGCTTTTCTTTCTACACCTTCCCTCTTCTGTCCTTCTCTTTTGTCTGTTTGACTCTATGCTTCAGTTTGGCTGAACTGTTTATTCTGAGTTTTAGCATAGTATGCTGATCAGATGGTTGTTGAAGTAAGTATCCATTCTGGTCCAAGCCTTGTAAACTCCTAGCAAGAGCATGAAGTACCAAGGTGATGGCCCATCACTGAGGAACCACTCAGAAGTTTTGTGAAATTCTGCCAGACACTGTGAGAAGGTTCCAAAAAGGACAATCAAAGACCCAATATAGCTTGTATTGTCTGTGTAATCTATAAGTGTTAACTAAATTTCTGAATGAGTAGGAAGGTTAAGATTTGCTCTGCCTTGAGCCTTCATGCTTCTATCACATGTCCTCTTTGTCTCCTTGTATTTCTTCTTTTTTTTCCTTTGCAAATCAATCTGGAGTTGGTAATTACAGGTGGGCAGATTCTTTATTGTTGGATGAAATATGGTATTTCATTTTCAGTAGCATCTTATCTCATGCCAGCTAAGCATTTCATTCCTTATTATCTCATATAGCAGACATGAGGATTCAATGAAACCTTTTATCTGGTTCCCAAACCTAGAGTCTGTAGATAGAGTATGCTTAAGAATAGCTAGGCATCATTTTTATGCTCTCATGATTGGTTCTTTATTTTAGACATACCCCAAATTCCAAAATTACTTTGAAATATTTTCCCTTTCCCAGTAGAAAGTCTTCTTTGTTCCTATAACATTGGTAGCACTAGGGAGCCAGCACATTGTGTATCATGCATATTAAGATTTGTTACTTTATATCCCCCTCTACCCAGGGTTTTTAGTTTTAAAAGAGGAGCTTATTAACTCCAAGATGTTAAATATATACATCTTTAGCAAATCTTACCTAGGTGCAGGGCAACTCTACATGAATGTTCATTTAGAAGAAAATTTCAGGGAGTTACTGCGGCTCATCTCACACTGAACAGTTCTAATCCATGGCATCAACGCCAAGTTTAATGTCTGTGAGTCCTAGAGGTCAAGGATGAAGGAGGTTCATGTTTTTGTTGATATTCATCAGCCATCAAATGCTTAAAAGAGAGAATAACCAAGTTCACAGCATCGAGATTAAAAATATCTTACAAAGAGAAATGATACCTGAGGTTGCGCTCTGTGCTACATCCAGCACAGCTCCAGGGATGGAGCTGATGGGGGCAGTGAAGGAATGAAGAAAGAACAGACAGATGGACACAAGGACAGACAGCTGGAATTAAGTGTTTGGATTGTTGGCTAGAGAAATCACAGCATTTCAGAAGCTCAGTATATTTATTATGTAGAGCTACAGAGGGCAGCAAGCCAAATAAGGAGAAGGGATTATTACATATCAAGGGGATAAGTTCAGTTGATTTCAGAGGTCTCTATAGAGAGAGAAAGCTCTCTTTACCCAGAAGATAAAGCTGTGGTAGATATTTTGGGCACATACCATCAACATCCACACACAGAACAGAAGGAAAAGCTTTGCTTTTTCCCTCTGAGCCGCACCCTGCAAAGAAGCTTTTGTCATTCTTCATGGGTCTGAGGCTCTGGTGTCCTTGACATGGCCATGTTCATGTCAATAGAACATGTTCACTCAGGATATTAATCAATCAGGTCTTGAATGGCTGATACTGTAGGGCCTAGAGTACTTTCAACATTTCTGAGTTGATCTATATTTTGATTTTGTAATAGTCAATGATGGGAATGCCACGTCACATAAATACAGAATACTGAATTCCATGTTCAGGGCCATTCAAAAAGTGTTGGAAATCTTACTCTAATTCCAAGTCAAGTTTCATTAATTATTTTCTTTTAGTGGCCCAAGCGAGCAATTCAAACATTTTTTAAAGGAAGCAAATATTCTAATACCATACAATATAAAAGCACATTAATTTCATATTAACCTGATGAGGAATGATGGCGGAAAATATTAGCTTTTCTATATTTAAACCACCACCTTTCTGGAAAAGCAAAAACTCTTGTGTGTACAGCAAAACATTGCAGTTAATAATGTACAGTAGTCTGGAATCTGGGATGAGGTGTTGCAGGCAGTGTTGGCTAACACTGGATAGCCTGACGCCATGCAGGTCACTTTACAGAACCAGGTGATGTCACATGACACAGCATGGGCAAATGAAACACATCAAACTCATCATGATGGATTTCAAATTAATTTTTCATTAGTGTTCAGAAACCTTTGCTCTTGCCAAGATTTTCTTGATATCCACATTCAGTTACATGACCCCCACACGGTTCACGATCCAGGGATTAAAAAGCTAGGTCTTCATGGACTTGTACTCCCAAGCCTTGCCCCCTCATTAGCTTATGCTGACCACTTTTACCACTAATGGTGGAATGCAGTGGAGGAGTGGGCATTGGACAAGAGTTGCCAGACACAGTCCAGCTTTTTGGAATTTGCAAGAATCCTTGTAAACTGGTCACCCTCCCATCCTCAATTACCTGTGTAAAACCTCTGGTTGGCCCTTCTCTGCACCTACTTGCTTGGGAACATCTTGCTCTTTAGTTATTTTAGCATTGTTTTAGGCTGTGCAGCCAAGCAGAAATATTACACTCTTCGTGAAAACCTGAGGTCAACACAATTTCTTCCAAGGAAAATTATAACCTTTTGTGTTGAGATTGGGATTTTGGGGTTAGGGAAGGGGAGAGGAAAAAAAATACCTGAGGTCCCCAAAGCCGTTATCTCTTTCCAGAGCATCAGAGCAGAGACCAGAAGTTTATTCTTGGCAGAGAAATACCTTCCCATTTCTCAGGCCCTAAAGAGAATGAGAAGCTTTTCGCAAGTCACACTGTCAGGAGCATTTATGTTGAGTGGCATGTGCTTGGGCTTCCTGGTGACTTTTCTGGGCTTTGCAGTTTCATTTCTGATTTCAACGTGAAAGGCACTATATTAGTGACTGCTCTGCTTGCTTGACAGAATATCTGAGAGAAGTAACTTACGAAGATTAGTTTGGCACAGTTTAAGGACACTGTCTATCCTGATGAGAAAGCCCTGGTGGCCAGAGCCTGAGGTAGCTGGCCACATTGCATCCACAATCAGGAAACAGAGAGAGACAAATGGGATTGCTCAGCTCCTCTTCTTTGTATTCAGCCTAGGACCTTGCCATAGGATGGTTTCACCCACATTCATGGTGGATCCTTCTACTCAGTCTCATCTGCATATTCATCTGGGAAGGGTCAGAGGCTTGTCTCTTGAGTGGCTGTAGATTCTGTCAAGGTGATAGTATTGAGCTTCACAAGTATGTTCGATCCATGTCACAGCCATGTTCCAGGCCTGGGTCTTGCATTGGACCAAACAGAAGAAAGGCTATTGTGACAATGTGAGTATTAGTTATTTCTCTTCCTGTGGGGGAAAAAATACTTATCAAAATCAACTTGAAGAAGGAAAGGGTTATTTTGGCTCATAGTTCAAGGTACAAAACATCATGACGTAGGGGACATGGCAGCTAGAATGTGAGGCAACTCATAAGCAGTCACATTATATATACATTACATGACATACAGTTATCTCACATCAATACACATTATGTGACACACGTTTATCTCACATTACATACACATTAGCGATGTACATTAATTTCACATCACATACACAGCTGGGAAGCAGAAGGATGAACCTGGTGCTCGGTGCACATTCACTTTTTTATTCAGTCCAGAACCTTAGCTCATGTGATGGTGCCACTTCATTCAGATGGGCCTTCCCACCTCAGCTAACCCAGCCTAAAACTCCCTCATGGACATTCCCAGGGCTTTGTCTTCTGACTAATTTGAGAGCCTGTTAAGCTGACAATATTCACCATCACACTGTACCTTGAGAGCTCAGGGATATTTTAGAAAGTTTTTTGAGCCAGAGGCATCTGAATTCAAACCCATTCTGTCTTTTTTTATCATCACGACCTTCATTTTCTCATTTAAAAGCTGAAGGTAATGGCGCCTTGAAGGTTGATATAATTTTAAATGTGTATATGTCTTTTAATTTGTTACATGGGTTTATTTTTCATTAAGTGAATGTTGGCTGAATGTAAACACCATCTTTGAAGTAGATAATGCTTCTGAAGAAGAGTGGCATCCAGGTGGGAAAGGCACAAGGAAGAGAGAAAGGAGTAGGTAACACTGACAGCCTTCGGGGGATGCTGTGCAGCAGGTGTGAGGAGGATGCAGGGTATAGGAGCTGGCTCTAAATATCCAGATCACTCAGGATGTCAACCTCTGCAGACTTCTCTGTCAGTCCCAGGCTGCTTTGCACTGGCAGTACACCCCCAACCAGGACCACCTTTAATGTACAATCAGGACTAATGCCCGGGTATTATCAGCTTTTTGAAGTGTCAGGATGAGGTTTCCATATCTTCACCAACCCTATATCTGACAGAGGGTTA
>CM053759.1:1186211-1268295 GCA_028658305.1 Pachyuromys duprasi | reverse complement strand
AGGCAAAAGAGGACCTTGTTAGAGTTGTTGGGTTAGTGTCATTGTAGGACACAAGGAAAGAGGGGACACCATGGACTGTGTTGATCTACTGTGGTTGTAGGAGCACCTGACAAGAGAGAGTGCTGTAAGCTGTATGGAGTTAGTACAGATGTGTGAACACTAGGCAGAGGGCATATGTGAACTCTTTGAATAGTGTGCTCTTAAGAGGACTAGGCAAGAAACTATGCTGTAAACCATCTTGAGTTACTGTGGTTTTACCAACACAAAGCAAGAAAGAATACTGTGCTGTATTGTGTTGGTGTTATTGTAGGAATACCAGGCAATGAGAGTGCTGTGAGCTAACTGTCATGGTTTACTCTAGCTCTAAGAACAGTAAGAAGGAAGGAGCACTGTAAGTGCATTGTGTGAGTGTTTCAGAGATACTAATCAAGAATAGACACAGAGAAGTCACCGGGGAAATGTGGCTGTGGGAGCACTAGGTGGGAGGACGCTGCCAACTGTGTTGATAACTCAGTGTTGGGGGAGGAACATAGGCAAGAGGATGCTTGGAAGGGTGATTTATTAATTAGTTACCATTACTTAGTGGTTTTATTGGTACCAGGGAAGAGAGAACACTGTCAACTATGTTGACTGATATGGTTTTAAGAACTCTAGGCAAGAGAAGATGCAGTGCTGTTTGTGAAGTTAGTGTCGTTCTTGGCACACTGTGCAAGGGAGGCGCTGTAAAGTGTTAATGTGGTTGTGGGAACATTAGGCAGGAAGGGGTGCTATCAATTGTGTTCTTTTAGTGTGATTTTAGAAGCACTTGGCAAGGAGTATTGCTGACTGAGTTATTGTCATTGTACGAACACTGCTTGAGAGAGGGTAGTGTGAACTGCATTGAGTTAGTGTTGGTGTAGGAACACTAGGCACGGGAGAAGACTGTGATTTGTGTTGAATTAATGTGTGTGTAGAGCACTTTGTAGGGAAGGATACTGTGAACAGTGTTGTGTTCACGTGGTTGTGGAAACGCTTTGCAGGAGTGGTAACTGTGAGCTGCACTGAGTGGGTGTGGTTGTGAAAACACTGTGTAGGAGAGGACACTGTGAACTGTGTTCAGTTAGTATGTCTGGAGTAACCCTGCAGGACAGGATACTGTGGACTGTATTGTGTTACTGTGCTTGTGTCAGCGCTTTGCAAAAAAGGCACTTGTGAGCTGCACCGAGCTAATGTGGTCATAGGAAGACTGTGTAGGAGAACACACTGAACTGTGTTCCTTTACTTTGTCTGTAGTAACACTAGTTGGGAAAGGAGTCTGTGGACCTAACTGTATTGCCATGATTGTATCAATACTGTGAAAGAGACGCACTTGTTAAATGCACTAAGTTAATGTAGCTGTCTGAAATCTGTGCAAGAGGGGATACTGTGCACTATGCACTATGTACGGTGTGGCATGTTAGTGTATTTGTAGTAACACTAGAGAAGAGAGGATGTTGTGAACTCTTATGTGTTATTGTTATTGAGGCAGTGCTTGGCTAGAGAGGACCTTTTGAACTGTGTAAAGTTAGTGAGTTTTAGGAACCACAGGCTGGAGAAGAGGTTCTGAATGCATTGGTTTAGTATCTTTGTAGGAGCACCAGGGAAGAGATGCTGCAGGCTGTGTTGGCATCCGTGTGTCTAGGACAGCACCTTGTTCTGTGAACTGTTTGGTGATCTGCTGATTTACTATATTTTAGGAACATAAGCAAGAAGGAACTCTGTGTGCTGGATTGTGCTAGTGTTCTTTTGTGAACTCTAGGCAAGAGTGAATGGTCTGAAGAGTGTTGCATAAGTGTGCGTGTGGAAACACTAGGCAAGAGAGGACAGTTTGTACTGCATGGAGTTACTGTTGTTGTAGACACTCTAGGAAGGGAGAGACCAGGATGAAGTTTGTTGAGTTGTTGTGGATGTTAGAACACCAGGTGACAGAGATGCTGTGAACTCTGTTAAGTTAGTGTGCAGAAACATTAGTATGGAAACACTAGGCAAGAGAGGACGTTCTGAACTGACATTGATTAGTGTGATTGCTTGAACACCAGGGAAGAGAGGATGCTGACAGTTGTGTTGATGAGTGTGGCTATAGAAACTCTAGGAAAGGGAGGGTACAGTGAAGTGTGTGGAGTTAGTATGCTTCTTGGAAAACTGCAAGGGAGGACGCTGTAAACTGTGTTGTGTCCGTGTGTTTGTGTAGGCAAAAGATGCTATAAACCATTTTGGTTAGTGTGTTTGTAGGCCAGAGAAATTGTTGTAAAGGAAGTGGATTTGTTAGCATCTAGGTACACTATTTAACAGACTACAGTGTGTGCTGTGTGACATAGGGTGGTTGTAGAGGCACTAGGCAAGATAGGAAGCTGTGAACTGCCTTGAGTTGGTGCTGTTGTTGCCAGACCAGAGAACTGACACTATGAATGGTGTTGTTTTGGTGTGGCTTCAGCAGCACTGAGGAAGACAAGAGCCTGTGAACTAATTGTAGTCATGTGCTTTTAGGAGCAGTAGGTAAGAGAAGACTTTGTGAGCTTTGTTTTGTTCTTGTTGTAGAACACTAGGCCGGGTAGAATGTGGTGAGCTCTGAATAGCTAATGATAGTTTCGGAACACTAGGCAGGAGGTGACATTGTGGACTATAAGAGTTCTTGTAAAAGCTCTAGTCAAGAGAGGAATGCAGTGAATGGTGTTTGTGTGGCAAGAGTGGATATGTGACCTGTTTGGGGTAGGGTGGTTTCAGGAAAACTAAAGGACCCTTGTGAAGCATGTTGAATTAATATGCTTATGGGTACCATAAGCAAGAGGGTTAGGGTTAGGGTTAGGATTACTGTGGTTGGAGACCACTCTGCAAGAGAGGATACTGTTGCTGAGTGGTGTTAGTAGGGTTGCAGGAAAATTAGACAAAAAGGGCTACCGTGTTTTGTGCTAGTGTGGTTGTAGGAAGACTTTGTAAGAGGAAGCTGTGAACTGCATTTAGTGTGTGTCTATGAACACTATACAAGAAGATGCTGTGCACTGTGTTGTGTTAGAGCAGTTGAAGGAACAGTAGGCAAGAGAGGATGCTGTGAATACAGTAGAGCTAGTATAAATTCTAAACACTAGACAAGAGAGGATGTTTTTCACTGTGTTGCCATAGCATGGGTTCAGTAAAACAAGCAGAGAGAGGATACTGTGAACTAGTGTCCTCTAGTATTTCACTAGTGTGGCTTTTACTCACACTAGGTAAGAGAGCACACTGTCAACTCTGTTGAGATAGTATGGTTGTAGAAATGCTAGGCAAACTGGGATACTGTGACTGGTGATTGGTTTGTGTTGATGTGTAGGGACACTAGGCAAAGATTACCATGTGAACTGTTTTGAGTTGGTGTGGTTGTAAGAACACTAGATAACAGAGGACTCTGTGAGCTCTGTTGGCCTACTGTGATTTAGGGCCAGTATGTAAGAGAAGAGACTGTGAACTGTGCTGTGTTCATGTGATTGTTCGGAAAGGTGGCATGAGAGGACACTGTGACGGTTGTTGAGTTAACGTGGTGTTGGTCAGGAACATGAGGCAAGCAGGATGCTGTGAGCTATGTTGGGTTAGTGAGGTCAGGTGAACACTGTCAAGAGAGGAAGCTATGGACGGGGCTGCACTGGTGTGGGTTTAGGAACAGCAGGCAATGGAGGACATGGTGAGCTGTGTTGGGTTAGTGAGAGTGGGAACATTAGGCAGCAAATGACGCTGGGAACTGCCTTTTAAAAGAAACTGATTAATTTTTTTTAAAGTAACTGATGCTGCAAACTGTTTGAAGTAGTGTTTTTAAGGAACATGAGGCCAGAAAAGATGCTATGAATGGTGTTGCATTAGTGGGCTTGATGAAAACTAGGCATGTGTTGAATTAGTCACTGTAGGAATGCCAGGCAAGTGAGAATGTTTTGAAGTTTGTTAGGTTTGTGTTGTTGTAGAAACAGTAGGCACAGTAGAACACTTTGACTTGTGTTTAGTTAGTGTCATTTAGTCTTGGTGGGAGAGGTCTGAGGTTTATGTCTCAAAGCAGAAAACCCTCTTATAAAGGGAACATCTTAACAAGAGAGAAATTCCGTGGGGCGCCATCTAAAAGGCCACCAAGGAGGATGGGACCTAAAATCACAGCAGAGAAACCATGCTCAGAGCACAGAGCATAGACAGGAAGAGTCCGTGCATGGGGGAAAGGACTGAAGCCAGTGGCTGAGAAAGCCAGGGGCAGTGATCCAGTGGGCTCTGTTTTTCCCACAATGGCAACAATTACTGTTGAGAAAGACAGGGGAGGTACCCCAAGGGGACTATTGGACCCCATGCTGAGTAGAGGCTCTTACAGGGCATACCATGTGTCATAGAGTCACTATGGGACCAAAATGTAATCTTATTTTGTACTCAAAGTTTTCGATTTCAATCTTAGTGCAAATCACAATTGCATTCAAATGTCAAAGAGAAGCTATGAGTGGTAGGTGGCACAGCGAGCAGCAAGGCTGAAAACCCTAGGTCTTCCCTGCTAGGACACATCTGACTGTGATGCTAGTGTGTGAGCCTCTCGGAGGCAGTAACTAGGGTCAGACGCCATCCTATTAATGATCTAATGAAATGTCAAATGATGCTCAGTTTGTGGAGAGATCTGTGTTTGCTTTGAGGCAAAGAGCTGTAGGGGGAAACAGTGAAGCACATGTGGAAAGGAACTCAGAGATAAAAGATGATCATATGAGTGTTTGTTTTTTCTTCTTCCTTCCTTCCTTTTTTTTTTTTTTTTAGACAGGGTTTCTCTGTGTAGCTTTTACTGTCCTAGACTCACTTTGTAGACCAGGCTGGCCTCAAACTTGCAGAGCTCCACCTTCCTCTGCCTCCCCGAGTGCTGGGATTACATATTACATGCATGTGCTACTGCATCTGGCTCTTTTTTGTATTGTTCAAGCAACAAATATTTCAAGTCACTAGGTAAGTCAGAGTGACTACTGTGCAAGAGACATCTGTGTCAAGGTCATGTCTGGGGCTTCAGAGGTCGCTCAGGCGGGGAGCACTTGTCCAGCATGTGCAAGGGCCTGGACTCCATCCCCCACACTGGACAGTCACGTCTAGTTCTGGGACTGAGGGCTCAAGAGATTCAGGCTAGCTGGCTAACCTGGAGACAAGCGTAGAATGTAGGAAAAGAAGGCAGATGATGGTTGAGATAGCTCTCAGAAACTTCCTGTGCCCTTCAAGGCAGCTCCCAGGTCCCACGTGACATAAAGAGGAAGAGTTCTCTTGCAATTATTTAGTGAGTAGAGAGTACATGGGTTTCATGGCATGTGGGTGGAGGTCAGAGGTCAATTTGCAATCACTATGTGAATTTTAGGGGTTAAATTTAGGTCATCAGGAGTTGTGCAAGTGATACTGTGCTGTGTCTATACCTGTTGAGACTTCTTGTCAGCCCTGATATTTTTTCATATGCAACTGAGTGGGACCCTGTTCTCTCTCTCTCAATTGGATAATCTAGTACTTCCCACTTGACCAGTTGCCAGAGAGTAATACATTCTCTCTCTCTCTCTCTCTCTCTCTCTCTCTTTCTCTCTCTCTCTCTGAGTGTGTGTGTGCATGTGTTCTGTCAAATATCTTATGTATAAAGTCAGTCCAAATTCTCAAGAACAGTGTTTTCAAATGCCATTTTAGACAACACATTTGAGGAGAAAAAAAATCAAGAAACAATTACAGAACAATAGAAGGTGACATGTAACCATGATTGAAGCTATAAGTCACACACTGTAGGACTTACAGAAGTCCCCATGAAGGGCTAGAGGATTGCAATTGGAAGAGATATCAAAATCAGAGTTTCAAAGTACAAACTTCACTCCATTTTGCAGTCCAGAACACAGAGGCTCTCAAAGTTGGAGCTACTTGTATGGGATGCCCAAGTGTAGCTTGCAGAGTTATGTGAGGGCAAGAATACATGACAGCAAAGCTAGGAATGATGTCATAATAGCAGGAGCTGCTGCAATTGTAAGCACAGCTTGGTGGAGCAGCCCTCCTCACTGCTCACTGTGTCTTCAAGCATCAAGGGCCTCTTACAGCTCTATGAAGTAAGGTGCAGGCACTGGTGGGCCCTGTCTTCCTCTTCTTTCTCTTTAAAGGGTAGTGGTTCAAAGTCTGAGTGATTTTATTTGTAAAACTCACCGTCTTTTTGGGGGGCAGAGACCCTTTCCAAAGACATTGAAAATGCAAGGCAATAAGTTAATGGGACTGCTCTCACAGATCATTGGTCTGGAGCCAGCTGAGCTAAGCTTCAGTCCCCCTGTCATAATGGTATCTTGTCGACTGGTGAACATCCTGCAGTTTTCTGTGCCCCAGCTTCCTTACTGATAAAAATGGAGATCACAGACTGACTCCTGAAAGGTCCTATGAGCATTAAATAAGATAGTATGTGGAAATCATAGAAAATTATCTGACATGTAGAAACCAGTCAACACATGACAGCTCACACCATCACTTAACATCCCAGAATGCTAGTATGTGGAGCCTGGGTTCATGACCCAGGACTTACAGACAGACAGGCTTCCATTGACATAGGCTTTTGGAGGCAACAAGACCTTTTAGAGTTCGGTATTGCATTTCTCTAGGGACCTAAAATACCAGACATTCATCAAAGATGGGTCTAGAGCAGTGGCTCTGAGTCCACTGTCTCATGCCAAGGAAGACTAAACACTCTCCATCTTGTGGGGGTATGCAAAACTGAAGCTAAGTTTATTAAGGATGATTAGAGAACAGAGAAAAACTGAAGAAAAGAGAGATACTAGGAAAAAGTTAGTGGAAACTTGGGGGAGGCATTTCCAAGAGGAAGCATGTATCAAATTCCTTTGTCTAGGGCTTGCACAGAGCTAAGACAGACCTGGGGAAGGCTGGAGCAATTGCTCTTAGGCTGGGTAGCTTTCTAGGCTGTCATGTGCTGAGCACGGAGGAGGACTGAAGCCCAACTCTGTCCCTGTTTGGCTACAACTTTGTTAGTTGCTTATTTTGACTATCTGCTAGCCTGCTCACTCGGCCAGTGTTAGTAGCTCCAAATTTGCAGGTGTCTGGAGTGCTTTTAATTTTACAAGCTCATTTGTTCTCACATTTCATTGTCTTGTAGGTTTGCCCTACTGTGGTAACTGCCATAACCACTGACATTTAGCTGTAGTCTCTCATGGTTACCTCCTGGTCTGCAGGATGGTCCAGAGTCTCTTTCTTGAAATAGATAACGCTTCTTCTTCTTGGGAGCCAGCCTTACAGCTTATTCTGTCACAATTAGCTGCATTGGAAGTACAAATTAGGAAAAGATAATAGTGTCTTACACCTGTCCCTTTACTGTCTCTTCTCTTATCTGTCTAGTTGGGTGTCTCATACCCAGCTAAAAGCCCCCTTATTCCTCATCCCTAGTATTTCATGCTTTTCCATGTTGACTTTTAGTTTTCCTTTGAATCACAGCCTCTATTTTTGACACAACATAGTTGTGCAGTTTTTACCCCAGGACTTTCCTGTTACTACCCACAGAGAGCTAGCCCCTGCACCACCATCACATAGTAAGAGGGAGGAGCTACAAAATAAAAGTACTCAGTTATTACCAGTTGACTGTCATAGTAGCAGCCGCCACTATCACCAGGTTCTGAAGACATCCCTGTCAGCCTTGGATTGCTGACACTCTTTAGTCTACCCAGATCTTCAGCAAGTATCTTTTCCCTTTAAATGCCCACCAAGAGTCTGCTGCTTCCATATAAGAATTCTGATTCAATAAAGTAGAGGTACTATTTTTGGATCTTAGCAATTAAAAAACTTGTTGAAGTTCAGTGTAGACACTAGAATTCCAATCTCGGTTCTTCTCATTCTGAATTTTTGTTTCTGTGTGAAATGCTGTCCTTCAAAAGATTCCAGGCTCTTCGTGTGTACCCTGTGTGCAGGAATAGTCTCTGTGTAGACCTAACTGGTGGTCTTTTGTGCACACACTCTTCCTGCTCCCAGAATTACTGCCCTTCAGTTTTGTCACATGTGCGCCTTTTATGCTACCATTCTTTTCTTAGAGAAACACAAATGGACATGCACACACACAGGCATGCACACCTGTCAATCAATATACATGTTCTTCTAGTTTCTTGTCTTCAATGAACCAAACTTACACAAACTAGGTTAAAACCATGAACATTTTACAGCTCAAGAACTCAGAAGTCCAAAATAATGGGTTCAACACAATTATTTTTCCTGGAGTCCACAGGAAGAATCTGTCCTTTGCAAAGCTCCTGCTGGTGTCTGTAATTCCTGGCATCCTTGTATCAATCCTCCTTCATCCCCATTCTGCGTATGTAACTCCTCTTGATATCCCTGCATTGCTCCCTCTTTATCTCAGAGAGTCCAGCCTAACTCAGTAGAGTTCCTTAACTGCACGTAAGGGCAGAATTCTTAGCTCCAAATAAAGACATACTCACAAGTATGGGGTTAGGAACTGAACAAGTCATGATGCTGAGTGATATCTAACTCAGTGCTGGTGAGGAAAATTAAAGCATGCTAACATACCCTCAGAGCAAATATGAGTATAGATTCAAAGGAGAAAACATACTGGGTACATGAGGAGGAATCATCCAGGACAATGGTTGCCAAGGGGGCTTACAGCAGGTCAACTGCTGGAGGGGTCATGTGACCGTTCCTGGCAGATTACGGGTCTATACTGACAGACACCACTCTTGCCCCCTCCCTCTCCCCTTTGAGCAGCCTCACAGGAATGAGCTCCCTGACTCCTTCCTCATGAGCAGTGCACATGATTGTCCACCTTAGTGTGTTTTCACACAGATATTTGTGGGGTTTGCCAATTTGCTGCTAAGTTACATCCTTTTTACACCTGATGACTAGTGAAACTGAATGGCTATTTTTGTCAGCTCTGCTTTCTTTGTGAATCACCTGTTCATAAACATTTTTGCTGGTTTATTTATATTTTTCTTAATTTGCAGTCATGATCCATGTATTTTTCTCTGGTCACTATAGTTGTTTTCTTGGGATCTTTCCCAGTGAAAATCATTATTCTGACCTTTTTTATGTAGAAGTTTGAGTCTTAAATCTCATCTATGTGTTTCCATTTTCTGTATTCCCTGATACTATTGTAGCTTTATATTTTACATTATTCCCTTGGTTTTTATTCTTGGACATGATACAACAGTGTGGATTTACTTTTCCAAGGAATGGCTGATTTCCATTCATTATTGAGTAGTCAATACAGAGCGGTGGCAGGCTGCAGCCCCCAGAGCAGCCTCTCCTCGGCCCCTGACCTGCCAAAGCACAGCTGCTCGTTCTGTTGTCTGTGGCTGCTCTCCTACTGCTACACCCGGCCTGAACAGTTATAATCGAGACCGTGGGGCCCGCAAAGCCGGACAGTTTTCAGTCTTGTGCTGGAACAGAAGCTCTCTGAGCCCTCACTTCTCACTGCCCCCAATGCTTCCATCCTGTGTAATGACTCTCAGTTCTATCTTGTGCTACTGAACTGCAAATCTGTTCTTGGGTCAATGGCATCCTACGTGATGACTGGTTCAGAAGCTGTAGCTGCTGTGGCAAATGCTCCGTGTATTTCTTATTTTAAAATGTCTTTTCTCTTTTTCACAAGCTGACATATTTACCACCAGCCCTCTGGGCTCTGCATCTGTGGCTCAACCAACTATGGGTTAAAACAAACAAACAAACAAATAAACAAAACCCCCCAAACAAACCAAAGCAAAAAAAAAAAAGCAATTTTAAAGTTGTCTCTGTATCAAACATGTGAAGACCTGTTTTGTTGTCTTTATTTTCTAAGTAAAACCCTATGGCCAGCTCTTTACATATCAATCTAGAAATGATTTCAAGTCTAGGGCATTTGAAGCAAACGCTGTTTTTATATAAGAAACATGAATGTCTATAGACATTGGCATCTACAGGACACAGGAATTGCAGGATCTGCTTTAGACTTTCCTTGTCAGATGCTAAGTAAATAAACACACAGAAGCTCGTGCACTTCTGACCAGAACATGAGCTGGATGCCTGGATCAAATGAGGATGGACAGGGTCACAGTGTTAATGCTGCACCTTTAGAAATATGACAGGCGTCATCATTTATGTGAGACCGCAGCTTCCTTGAGCAAAGGTTTATGGCTTTCTTCTACAGGTCTTCCATATTTCTTGCTACACTTGGACATGAGCATTTAATAAAGTTTTATTGCTGCTGCATATCAAACAGGGCTAATTCTGTCATTTTGTCTCATTTAGCCCATTGCTATTTGAGGAGAGTCTCAAGGTTTGACTCCTACCCACCCCTTACTACAGAAGACAATGCAGGGGGCATTTTCTTTCCACACTCCTGACAGCTAGGGTATGGGTGTTTAATTTAAGCTTGGTCAGTGGAATGCTACTAGTAGGGACTTTAAATCCCACTAAATATGGCAAAGTCTCCTTCAGGGGACCAC
The DNA here is from genome assembly GCA_028658305.1 of Pachyuromys duprasi. NCBI lineage: Eukaryota > Metazoa > Chordata > Mammalia > Rodentia > Muridae > Pachyuromys > Pachyuromys duprasi. The sequence goes on along the minus strand of CM053759.1, from coordinate 1,257,856 downwards.
AGAGAAGGTGGGGGAAGGAAGCAGCATGTTGGTGAGTTCCCAGGATGCTGCTGGTGGAATACTCTGTGACTAACCTGGGAATGACCTCACTTGGCATCTTCTGCCTTATTTCTGCCAGGATCTCTCCTGCCAGCTAATTCATGGAGCCATCTGACACCTTTCCAGTGAGCTTCAGTTTTGCGTAAAATCACAAGAATCTTTTTGTTTGTTTGTTTTTATGACTAATCATCACATGGAAACTTAACCCTCACTATTATTTATAATTGGCTATTTTGAGTATATACACATTTTTTTCATGTTATCTATGCTTAAAGGATTCTAAAGTTGTAATATACCAAGTTCTGGTACTTGAACAACTACTATGTGACAGGTGCACAATTTCTTAATTGCGTTCAATCTCTGAAACCTTCATGGATATGGGAAAGGTGTATTGCTTTTAGAGATTAGTATGTGACATCTGAGGGATAAACTCTGCCCACGGTTAAGTGAGGAATGAGGATGAACTCTGAACTTGCGCTTGTTCTGTTAGTGAACATCTTAGCCTTTCAGTTCATCAAGCTGGCTTTCTAAATACGCATTCCTTTTAAATATTTACTTCTGCAGCATATCTATGAAATATTTATCACTCTTTTTTCCCAGTACCCTGCTAAGGCACTGAACATTTTCTTCAAACTACCAGACTTGGTCCGGCATGCTCTTTGCCCTCAACTCTCTCACACTGGGGACAAGGCACTTCCTGTTCCACTGTCACAAACACATTGCTCTTCCCCCCTTTTGTTTTCCACTTTATGTATTTGAAAGAAACATGAACCTCTGTGCATTCTCTTCCACTTTTGAACTTCTGCCTATCTCAGTTCCACTAATTTCACCTCTGCTCTTCCACAGCTGTGCATTTTTATTGGCCTTTAAAGCACGGGTCCTCCTCCACCCATGTGGAACTATTCCAAATGTAGAAGGTAGAATGCATCCTGTTCCCCATCATGGTCCATAGCTTCTATGCTAAACAGCTTGCTCATAGCGACTCCAGCATCCCCATTTATTCCAAAATCTCTGGGGTCTTTAAAAGAGACCCGATCTGCCCTTCTGTGAAGATGATTTCCTGTTCATGTCTTTGAATCACGTTGGACATGCAAATCTTACTCAAATGCCTACGGCATTGATGAGGACCAGCTAATGAGTACAGCACCATTCCACTCATGTGAAGGCCCTGGGCAGCACTGCAGCCAAACGTACCATGTACCACACAGGAGCAGGGAGAGGCCTGCATTGGCCTCCCACTGTGCACACCAAAGGAGACATACCTTCTGACCTGCGCAGAACTCTCTACAGCTGAGCAGAGGCCCTGAGGATGGCTCTTTGACAAAGCATGAAACACTTCATTGTTCTTAAGGAAGATAGTGCCATGAGTGGTGATTTTTTTTTTCTATAGAAAATTTAACTACAAGAAAATGACTGTGTCCTCTGAGAATGTTTTATTCACTTAAGCACAACAGTGACAGGTGTATGAAAAAGTGTTGATTCTCATAAATCACTGAGGTGTCAACACACTTTAAGTTTCCTTGCTCAGAGGATCTGAGAAGAAAGGTTGGGCTGCTGAATCTAGCTGCTCGCATTCTAGAAGTGGAGAAGGGTCAATGTCTCCAGTCCTCAGCACTTACCATGTATGTTCTCACCCATGGCCTCTCTCCTCAAGGATGACATACAGAAATAACACAATCAGGGACTACTTAGTCTAAGCTCTGCTGTGTCCCCAAGTCCTCCCCTCAAACTCACTACCATATCACAGATTTTCTTTCCCAGAACCTATTTCAGATCAGGGGGAGGAAATTAGGATCTCCTCTTTCACAGGAAAAAATAGTTTGGTGGTTTAACAAGAGACCTTTATTAGAAAAATAAAACAGACATTAATGCTACAATAACTTCAAGGTATTTTGGAAAACAATTATTTGAGCACAATTTGATCAATTTAGCCTGAGACTAATAATACCTTAATCAAAGTATCTTAAAGAGCCCTCCCTCTCCTTTCCCTCATACAGACCCCTGTCTGTACAAGGTCTTAGCATGTAGGCCAGGCAGGTCTTGTTGGCAACAGCATTGACCTTGACTAGAGACCACTTCCTTTACTTCTGGCCACCTGCTCTGACTAGGCATGGTGAGCTGTGGACTCAATATGAACACGGACATTTGAACATCAATCAACACCTTCAATTTCCACCCTGCTTATACTTCACACAGTTTCGCTTTGAGGAGCAGTGAGGTCCTTGGTGTTTTTTCCAAACCTCCAATCCAGGACCAGGTGGCCTTTCTGGTGCTTAAGTTGTCCTGTCTTTGCAGAGGAAGCTCCTAAAAGAGGGTTGTCCACACAATGACCCTGAGGCTACCCTTCCCCTGAGCTTCCTCTGCACTCCTTGAGGAGAGACAGTACCATAGCCTATCACCTCTGTTTCAAAATACCACTAAGGGCAGCTGAAGTTCCCACCTTGACTTACTGTCCATTAGCTTCCTCTTTGTGTGGGCTGAAGTAATTTTGCCCTTAATATAAATCAGTTTCTAGAAACACAGTTGTCAGAACTATTGGGGATGGCTTCACTCTCTGTGTAACGTGCTGATCAGTTGTCCTGAAGATTTTCCTGTCAGGAAACTGGGATATGTGCTCTGACAAGGTGAGGGAAAATCTGAAATTGGGGCTGACCTAGAAAATCCAGGACACACAGCTGTCATACATAATGCTTCTGTGTCCTAGATAACGTTGTCGCTTCTGCATTGTGCCTGCCTCTGGATAGCTTTATTTGATGTCCGAGATAGCCTGTCTCTTCCTGTTTTGGGTCACCCATTTGGTAAATCCCAATTTCCTTTCAGAAGGATAAAGCCAGTGTTCATTTGACTTGAAGGCTAGGATGACTGACAAGCCGCTTCTTACTCAGCCCTGCCTACTTCTAGAGGTCAAATTGGCAGCAAAGGAAGTTGACATCTCTAGAGCTTCTGGTCCCCAAGGGAAGTAGCCAAGCCATACCAAAGCTAGGAATATAGAAGAATGTGCATAAGATCATCTGGAAACAACCATTAAGAGATATAGGAAGGAAAGGAGTCTGTGCATTGTCCTCTGGAGAAAGGGCTGGAAAGAGGAGAGTAAAGGTGGGGTGTGCTTACTTTCCCAGGAGGCTCTGAGGTTACATAGGGGTGGTCCTAGTTTGGAGAAAGCATCAGGGTTTGTGTTCTTGCTTGGCCTTGGGGATTCTGGGCATGAATATTTTGCTTAGGACCCAAGTGACCAAGGAAGACAGACTCCAGAAGAGCAGCCCTCTTTCTATTCTAGAGCTCAGGTTCTCTATTATTGATGGCTTGGGAGACATCAGAAAAGAAAATCTTCGAGGGACAGAGCTGTTCTCATAGATTCAGTCACCAGGTATCAGAGAGAGCACCTGCAAGAGAATATTATGAGTTAGCTGAGTCATAAGGTGTGCCCATATCCAATCCGACAGAATTGCTGTCCTTGTAAAACAGAAACAGACTTTTTGAGGGATGTTTCTCTTTCTACCTTATGAAGGCATGGCAAAAGGCAGTTGTCTTCAAGCCAGGGATCCTCAGCACAAGCTAGTTCTGCTCAGAAGGTTGATCATGAACTTCTGAGACTCCCAATCTCTAAGAAAGTCAATGCCTGTGGTTTAAGGCACGAGCTGATAGTATTGTGTTATAACAGGTACTATAGACTAAGATGGAACTCGCCACAGATGCCATTGTTTTAAAGAAGATGCTGAGAACTTGCAAGATCGATGAACAACAAAGGGCCAGAAATCAGTAGTCAGACAGAGTGGGGTTTAATCCTGCCCTGACACTCACCATCTCTGTAAGATTGGGCAAGTTACCTCTCTCTATATTTAGCCTCATCTGAAAAAAAATGGGTGTAACAGCTTCAGGGTTAAATACAAAGAGCATAGCACAATGGCTAACATGTGGAAAGCTCCAGCAACTGTTTGTGTTCGTGGTTAATTTTAGTGCTCCTACAAGGGAAATGAGAACACAATAGTTTTAATGGAATTATTTTTCAGTTAATTGCAGATCTTGTTGAAGCTCCCTCAAACAATCTGCCTAAGTCTTTATAGAGGGTGTCAAGAACCTGTAGTCAATCAGTCAATTCATGCATCTTTGCAAATTTAGACATAAATATTAATATGACCTCATTCATACCCACAGGCTGACGAGGCTGTGAATAACAGTACAGCCTATAATCACAGTTTCAGAACACTCCGTGCAACAGAAACTGCCAGCCTCCCACCGATCTCAAGCCTTGTTCATTTGTGCAGGTGATTGTGGCACCAGGAGAAAGTGACAGAAACAAATGTGCCCCTTACAGCCTGGGCTTCTGAGAACTTCCCATGGGGCTAACTCATGTGCACCATTTCTAGGCATCAGGGACCTCTGCGAAGAACATCAGTGTTTGAAACACAGCACAGCCCACCTAACCTGGGCTCTTCATAACACTGCTCGCCCACCTGGCAAGAAGCAGGTTTTTGCGTGTTTATCTTGTGCAGTGTTTGCTGCATCAGTTAGCTAGTGTGTTTCAAACATTGGGAGCCATTTTTATTTTATTTTATTTCCTTTTTTATTATTTATTACAATTTATTCAATTTGTATCCTGGCTGTGGCCCCTTCTTCTCCTCCTATGCCCCTCCCCTAGTTCACTGATAGGAGAAGTCCTCCTCCCCTTCTGTCTAACCCTAGCCTATCAGGTTTCATCAGGACTGGTTGCATTGTCTTCCTCTGTGGACTGGCAAGGCTGCTCCCCCCAGAAGGGAGGTGATAAAAGAGCCAGCCACTGAGTTCATGTCAGAGACAGCCCCTGATCCCCTGACTAGGGACCCCACTTGGAGACTGAGCCTATAGGCTACATCTGAGTCTGGGTTTTAGGTCCTTTCCATGCATGGTCCTTGGTTGGGGTAATCACTCCCTTTAGCGCCCCCAGGACTCAGATTTTTTTTGGCCCTGTTAGTCTTTTTTTTTTTTTTTTGAGCTCCTGTTCCCTCCAGTTCTTTCTCCCTCTTCTTTCATAAGATTCTCTGCACTCTACCTAAAGTTTGGCTATGAGTTTCAGCCTCTGCTTTAATACCTCTGCTTTGATACCTTCATCAGTAGAGTCTTTCAGAAGGCATCTGTGGTAGGCTCCTGTCCTGTTCCCTGTTTTCTCCTGCTTCCAATGTCATAATTTCCTTGTTTTTAATAGTAGTTTTTAAGTAGTATTCCATTGTGCAAATGTACCACAATTTCTGTATCCATTCTTCCATTAAGGGACATCTAGGTTGTTTTCAGATTCTAGCTATTATGAATAAAGCTGCTACAAACATGGTTGAGCAAATGTCCTTGTTGTATAGTTGAGTATATTTTGGATATATGCCTAGGAGTGGTATAGCTGGATCTTGAGGTAGCTAATTGTCTCAGACAATTCCTAATTGTCTGAGAAAGCCTAAGATTGATTTCCACTCATGAAACTGAAAAGTTTCTGTAAAGCAAAGGACACTGTCATCAGAACGACAGCCTACAGATTGGGAAAGGATCTTTACCAACCCTATATCTGATGGAGGCCTAATACGCAGAATATATAAAGAAAATAAGAAGTTAAACACCAACAAACCAAGTAATCCAATTAAAAAATGGGGCACAGAGCTAAATAGAAAATTCTCAATAGAGGAATATCGAATGGCAGAGAAACACTTAAAGAAATGTTTAACATCCTTAGTCATCAGGGAAATGCAAATCAAAATGACCCTGAGATTTCACCTTACACCCATCAGAATGGCTAAGATCAAAAACTCAAGTGGCAACACATGCTGGGGAGGATGTGGAGAAAGTGGAACCCTCCTCCATTGCTGGTGGGAGTATAAAGTGTGAGTCTTTTTTTTTTTAAAGCATAAAATATATTTCACATTCCTTCAAAATCATTATTTACCCTCTGCTCCATCATGGAGATGGTGCTATAAATAAACAAGACCTAGGGGATTTTATCAGGAAGTTGTGGTGGGTGGGGTATGCTGGTGTGGGTGTTTGTGTGCAGGTACATATGTGGTTTTGGATATCCGAGGACAGACTTGGATGTTGTTCCTCAGATGCTGCCCATCATATTTTAGGACAGCACCTCATTATCTTAGAGTTTTTCAAGTAGGCTAGGCTATCTGGTCAACCAGCCCTGACATCCTTCTGTCTGTACATTCTTAGTGCTGGTGTAACAAGCATACACTGCAGTGCCTAGCTTTTCATGTGGAATCTGGGGATCAATCTCAGGCCCTCCTGATTGTATAGCAAGCAATTTCCTGACTGGATTCTCTTAGCCCCAGAAAGCACTTTATGTTTATCTTTGTAATCATGTCACATCCTCCAGTGGAAGTGCTCCTTTGATTTCCATGCCACAGACTCTATTTGGCAACTGTAACATGTGTAAAAAGCACCCTGACCCACAACACCATCAGCAGGCTAGAGTTGACTTTCAAGTCGTCTGCTGGGGACATGTGCCAGTAAGTCTTCCTGCTTTGGGGAAATATGGCACTGTGACTGCTTTGTATTTTATTTGACCCTACATTAAAGTACGTTAAAGTGGGGTGTATACTAGGGGGAGAGGCAGGGACCAGAGACTAGGAAAGACATCCTACTTTATAGACACTGTTAATCTCAGTGACATTCCTTCACATCCTAGTCTTCCCTTCCAGGACTCTTACACACTCCTTAGAGAGCTGCCATTATTGCTAGCTTTCAACTTGAACTTGTTTCATGCCTCCATCCTCATTCCTAAAAGACTACATCCTCCCCCAGTTCTCTCTGTTAAAGTCCTTTCATTATCTTTTCGGAGAACTATGTTTGAAAGTGTATGAACAAAATCCAATCTTGACATTTTCTTTCTAGAACTTTTTTTTTTCTATCAAACTTTGTGTCAATGAAGGAGAGGCACTTCTTTGTTCTACCAGCAAAGCAGCAATCCAGTTCACCATTTGTTCTTTAGAGTTCCAGAAAGAGGGTATGCTATAGGTCTCCTGAGTGCTGTAGCCCCATCTAACCACAGGGCTTACATATCAGACCATTGATACAGCCAGTGTGGGGGCTTCACCACAGATCTCTCTTCTTCTATTATCCCGAGTTTTACAAGTTTTTAATGAGAGAGAGGAGGATGTACCCAAAAGTCAGGACTTTGTTTCTTATAATTTCCTCATTTTTCCTCTTGGTTAGATACCTGAAGCTGGTATCCAATAAAAGTTTAATTCAAATGAAACCTCCAATGTAACGTCTTGGCACATAGATGTAAATTAAGGTAACATGGTACAAATGAAGACAAATATTCTGGGGTTCAGTAAATTATAATTTGGAATTTGTTTATCCCTCCAATAAACATCAAGCCTATTAAATAACAGCTTCAACAAAGGGGCTTGTATTAGAGAGCAGAGAATATGTTCAGTTACTCACTGAGTGGGGCAGCCTAAGATTAAGGGGACCTCTGAGATGGCACCTTCCTTGATGGGAGATCATGTAAAAGGAAAAAGGAGCATTTGGTGAGGTAAGAGCAGAGGACTTTCAAGGGTGGCCAGATGGGTTGGCCAAGAATCAATGTCTTCAGTTTTTGCCTATTGTGACCTGACTGTGTTTGGTGTTTTGTTTTATGTTTCCAGTTTTTTTTTTGTTGTTTTGGTTTGTTTGTTTGTTTGTTTTCTCTGAGGGTTAATGAAGATTGAAGGTGACTTTGGGCTTTTGGGAACAAACACCAGAATCTTCTCCTGAATCCCGGGCTCTGCTTTTTGGCCTAACAAAAGAAGAAATAATCACCAGCACTCTACAGTTTTGGCTTAAATTTGTAGTCAGCTGAGAGCTGCCCTGTGTGGCCCCAAACCCAGTCTGTGTGTTGAAGACATTTACTGCTCCCACATTTTCTGCCGACCTGTGTGCCAGCTGGAAGCTGCCAGGCTGTTGGCTTTCCTTTAACCCTGAAGTTAGTTACAGTAGTTTTGCCATGGGTGTATTTTTAGCTTAGTGTGCAGTGGCAGGAAGTTTTTGTTTTGTTTTATTTCCATTCTAGCCTCTGAAATCTGCCCTCTTTCCCTGTTCCTATTCTCACAGTATCAGAGGTGGCATGGTTAGAAAATGTATATATCATTTCCTTAATGGGGCTGGTGATTCCCTTAAGGAGGCAGACATTAATTAATTAATTAATTAATTAATTAGTCAACCACACAACACTATTAAGAGTGAGATTTACTTAAAGCACCTTGGAAACAATTGATGTCGGTAGATAGTTTGAAATAAGACATTATTAGAAAAAGGATGTGCCCAGTGTGAATGTGTGAGACAAGTGTTGTAGGCAGAGGCAGGTGGCCATTGGAATTGTTAAATAGCAAACTGAAGCATTCAAAGAGCAGAAGCCACTGTTCTCAAATTTACCCAGTAAATCATGCTGTGCCTTGGTGGCCATGTACAAGATTTGGGGTTCTAATCCTTACATGTGTGGAAACTTACTGAATGATGTAAAATAGGCCATCGGGGATTGATTTCTGTGCAAAAGCAACTACTATAAACAAGATATGTAGGGCCAGGGTAAGCCTTGACATAATTTGTCTGAGTTTCATTTTCTATTGCTCTAATAAAAAGATACCACAACAGAAGCAACTTAAGAGAAAGGGGTTTATTTGGGTCACAATTCCTAGTTACACCTCATAAATGGTGGTGCTCCAGCATAAGAATAGCCACACAAACCACTCAGACTTTCGTCTCAGGTATGGATGGTTTGTTGGAACTCCTTTTCCAAGCTGATTGATCATGGTCACAGTAAGGACTTGGGAGCCTAACTGTGACATCTACAAGTTCTCACAGCAGGGTTATTATAGAAAGAACCAAATGCAAAAGACATGGGGAGGGCAGTAACACATTTTGGCTAACCATACAAAGCAATATTATGATTTTGGCTAAATAGGCAAAGTATTATCAGCTAACCTTTAAGCTGATAAGTGAAGCAGAGCTCTTTTAGAGTATATCCAAAGTATAGCCAGGTGCATAGATAAGAAGGATGCAACCAGAATAGATAGCAAAGTATGAGTTATGGTGAGCTGTGAAGATCTGCTTCTAGGAGGCAGAGTTGAAAAGCTTAAAATTTTGAATTTAATTTTACCTTAGAAACAAAATGGAAGCTGAATACAAAGTTGGCTGCAGCTTTGACTCAAATAGCAGGCTAAAACAGCTGGAAGTCACATCCACATTGAAGAGCAGAGAACAATGAAAGAATGCATTCATGCTAGTGTTCAGCTTGTCTTCCCCTTTTCATTCAGCGCAGGGCCCAGCTCATGAAATGGTACTGCTCACCTATTTTTATTTATTTATTTATTTATTTATCTATTTATTTATTTATTTATTTATCTATCTATCTATTTATTTATTTACTTTAGAAACTCAGTTATGCCATGTGAATATGTTTTTTTGTTTTGGTCCCAAGTGTGGGATGTGGTAATGTTTTTTCCCTGTGGAAAAAAGCCTTTGTTGAGAGGGCACATGATGTTGGTCAGCTGAAAGCTGCCTCGTGCAATGAGCATGGTTTTTGTGAGCTATAAAATATCTTCCTTTGGACTTTGAGAATGGTTAAATAGAATCTCACAGACAGTGAGACAATGTTTTCTTCAACTCTAGATTTTTGCATTGCTATGGGTCACATCCTTCGCTGGTCTTTGTAGAGAAAAATGCTTTTGTCACCACTTGGGCAGAGGCTAGTTGCTTCCACTGAATCATTTAGCATCTGCTGATGTGTGCTGCTGTTGCTGCTTTGCTAGACTGCTAGTATCCTGACTACTGAGTTTGATAATTCCAGAAGAACCCATGACCCTTTTCAGCAGGAAGTAGACAGAAGAGTTCTACAGCCCCTTTCCTTACTAATTTCCTACCTAAGGTTGGAGGGGAAGGGGGAAGGTTGGAATGAAGGTAAAGGAATTTAAGAACTTTAAAGTATTTGAGAAATCTAAGCCTACAGTCGTCTTACCTAATTAAGAAACTTTCCAGCATGCTGATAGCCTGGCCTAATCTAAGCAGTTATTCGCTCAGACACCTTCCCAAGTGAATCCACATTGTGTCAGGGCAACAACCAAAACTAACACAGTTATGCCTTCATTCCTACAAAGTGTGCATTTGACTGAGCTTGATTATAGGTCAAACGGGGAGCGGGCAGTTTATTTGGAATGGATTTTGTGTGCATAAACAAAAGTGCATAGAAAGAGATGGGGTGAGTGAGATGGGGCTGGAGAGACTTCAGGGTTTCTCGTGGGCAGAAGATGAATGAAGATGCCATTCACTGATGAGGGAACTCTGGTTAGAATTAAGTTTTAGGTGAAAGGATGGTAAGCTTAGTTCAGGACTCACTGAGTGTGAGTCATCTTTGGGACTTTTTTCTTTTAGAAGTGCCGAATGCAGGGGTCAAGCACAGAAGAGAATTCTGTATGGAAATTGGCACTGGATAGTTTATCATTTAAAGGTTGCATAGCAGAGCAGCCAGAGACATGTAACATTATCAAAGACAGTGTTACCGAAAACACCTGGTCACATGGGACAGCTTCTGAGGAGGTATCAAGTCAGAGAAGGAACTAAAGAGGTCTCAGAGAACCTTTAGGGGAGCATTTAAGAGAACAGTAGGGAAAGCCAGAGGAGAAACAACTAGGTAGAAATATTAGTGTGTATCTAGAAAGCAAACATTCCTGGATCAAACACTGAAATTACAGAGTTCATGATTATGTACGCACACATGAGTTTGAGAAGAAAGCAGAGCAGGCACACAGAGTGAAGCTAGGGTAGAAGGCCTCTCAGAGAGGGCAAAGAACAATGGAGAGAACAAAGAGCCTAATGATTCACTCAAAACCTCGCTTTCTAGAAGAGTAATCTGAGGAGGCTTAGAAATGACTGTCAGGATTACAAAGCAAAAAAGCCACAGAGCCAGACCTGGAGCTGGTTAAAGCCACCATCTAATCACACTTTCCCTGACCATAGTCCCCACAAGAACTCTCCTATTCCTGCAAAGATGCAGGAAGAGGTGTGAGGTTTGGTTGCTGGAAGCACCTGACTCCCACCCAGAAATGCCAGAAATCTGTAGCTCACAGCAGAGAAATGCTGGCTGGAATCCACCAGGCCTGAGCCTGTGGTTCATTAGCACCTGAGCTTCTGCAGCCTTTTGTCTCTTAAGTTTGTGCAGGCTTAGGTCACAAGGCTCTCCCTCAATCCTCCATTGGCAAGAGAACTTCATAAATGACATTTGATTATGCTCAACACAGCAGTCAGGGACTGTAGAAAAACTGCATTAAAGATGGCAAATACTACCGATCTTCATAAAACATGGACGCCCCAGGGGACAAAATCGAAATCTTAATGTACAGATCCTTGGCCACTAAGGCAAATGACAGCAAAGTGCGAACAAATTGCTAAGCCAATAATAATAAAATTCTTGCTTGTGCTGCTCAGAGGCCCTGGGCTTTCTCACCAGCCCTGGGAAGCACAGCTGGCTCTGTAGGGAGTCAGTGCTGGCTGTGCTGGGCCCAGCTGGACCCCTGCTGTGGCTGAAATGGCTTTGTGTTCAGTGGAGGGCCAGCCTTCTAACCCTGCCTTTCTCCTCAATAAGTCACAGGCAAATACAGCCTTCTTAAACCAGAAGTCTTTGAGGTGGTTACTCTTGAATATAATTTAGAATTTCAATGCCAGACCCATAGGAATCAGTTACCCCCCACCAGCACACAAACTAAGACCCAGAGAAACAGAAATTTTCCTCCCAAATCACCCTCATGCCATCCTTGACCTGGAATCTGAGACTCTGCACGTGCCAGTCACCGCTCCCAGGCAGATGCTGTGGAGGGAACTGAGCATTAAATATATAAGGAGCTAAATATAGATGCTCTCTTCTCCTTTTTCCATTTTAGGGTAGTCACAGCATTTACCTCAGGGGAAAATCTATTTTGTTTAGGCATACACTTTATTTATTTTTTTCTCTTTGGTCATAAAAGGCACAGCCTTGGGTCTCATCTAAAATGGGGACATTCAGTTGTCTGTAAAACTACATCAAGTAGAAGTGCACTCCCTCCAGGGCCAGAGAGCTTGCTCTGATTCATCTGACTGAGGAGAGTGCGAGGATGGATTTTCTGCAGAGATGGGCTCTGGCTGGCTTGCTGTGGCTGGAGGGAGGCCATGCTAGGTTGAATGAATGAGGACTGACTGTAGAGAGTGGTGAGCAGTCTCCCTGACAGGAACAGCAATATTCGAAAAAGATAGTTGTGCCTCGACATTCAGCAATCAGGCTTTTAAAACAATAGATCCTAAGGAATTACAATTTCTCAGGAGTCTTATGCTGGGGAAGGAAAGACCTGAACAGCAGTGCCAGCCAGGGAACCAGCTGAGTCTGGAAAAGAGACCTTTCATTCTAACTTGTCTTTCCAGGAGACAGGGGAGGCCAGGACTACAGCCTGACAGGCACTGCTCAGTTACGCATCTCTTGCTCTCCACTTAAACCCACCGCATGCCAGGACCCTGAAGGTAGACTTCAGGGTCTACCTGGAGGATCCTGGGACCTTGTTCTTCTTTTCAGTATGGGCACACAGAGTGCATATCCTTACCCTGCATTCAGCATCACTTTGTTTCACTGTCTGGGCTAACCCAGTAGACTCCTACCATGCAGGATGTTGAGGACCTTTCCTGGGCAGAATATCTGATGCTGTCCTTGTATTTTTCAGTGACCTTTTGAAGAAAGGTTAGTTCCACAACACTGCATCACATTAACTGTGCTGAGGGAGGCACACACTGCCTCTGCAGAGAAAAGGAAGATGAGCAGGTGGGAATAGTCAGAAGAGGGAATTACATCCCAGGGTTCTCACCAGCAGGTGAATGACCCAGAGAATATCAGAAACATGACCTGACCTGACAATAAGACAGGGTCTGGGGACATTGGACAGGGCTAGGAGCAGAAATGGCAAGTGGGAGAAATAAAATTCCACTCCAGAAAATGAGAAATTAGGCAAAGATCAGTTCTGCTCAGGGTTGGGTGCTGGGTTTAACTCTATTTAGTGACATTGTCATCACATTAAGAGATGTTCAATTAGGTTCATCAAGGTTATTTTTCTGACTGTGTGGGACCCTATTTTAAAGTACCATGCCATCATTTAGCTTTTGCCTCATGGACACTTGAAGCTCATAGCCTGCCAGCTGTGTGAGTGCAGTGTACCCTCACCTCTGTGCTCTGCCTGTCACCATGGTGAGAGCCAGCCCTAAGCAAAGGGGTATGCAGGGAAGGTGACTGGCTGAGCCTTCTGCAAAGGGCCGCCATGTCTCTTCTCTCCTCCTTCATATTTGGAAGTTTGGAAGGATAGAAGACTGACATGTCTTCTCTTCTAAAATTTGACGTGAAGGACCAGACAATCCCTCAGTGTGAGAAACAGTAATAAAGAAGGAAACACATTCTAACAACCAATGCTGCCACAAGGTAAAAGAAAGTGAGGAATTCTGCTGAGAAATGGAAGAGGGATATCAAAAAGGGTCCAGTCCCTCATAGCGAGGTCTCCAGAGCTTGTGAGAAAACACCAATATGTATTTTAAGCTGTGTACACCTTATTTCACTGTTTAAAGAAAAATAGCAGGCTTAAGCCACAGGGGCCTAGACAGAGAGAGGGGCCTTGGGGCATACACACATTCAATACTGTGACCTTCTCCAGTGCAAACCACTAGGAGATGAATACTTGATGCTATCTGCTGATGCTGAGATGGCTTCATAAATGAAGAATTAGGTTTGGCCCCAGTAAATACAAACTGCATAAAAGTGTGAGGCCATCAGAGGAGAAGCTGAGGGAGGGGTTCTGCATCACTTTGCAGGAAATGAACTGGTTGTCTGCAGCCTGTGCCATGGACGCTCATGTTTGCTCAGTTGGTTAGCTTTAAAGGCAGAAAAAGATTCCTGCTTTTTAATGCTGGTGTTTTGTCTGCTTGGTGATGCCTTGTTTTCCACAGTGGATCAGGGAACTCTGGCTTGTTCAGGGTGACTGGGAGTCTGGTTATTTACCAGATCTCCTTTTCACAGAGGGGAGACCAAAATGGTACCGTTCTAGCCATTTAAAACACCAATGGAAGACAGTATTCAGCCTCTGGGAGGTGTGTGTCATTGGAAGGGGTAACTGATTAGTTGGCTCCTGTTATTCACTCTCCTTCTTCTAGGAACTAGAGTAGGCTAATCAGAGGCTCCTTTGTGGCCCCAAGGAAAAGTTAACCTTTTGTAGTCTTTGGGAATTTGTTTCTTGAAGCCTAAATCTGTTTTAAGATCACCATGATGATTTTGTATTTCAAGGTGTGCTTGGAGAGCATAAAATACTGAACAATGCCCATTCTCTGTGGCCTTCCCTGAGGAAGCATAGGTATGAGTGTGTAGGCCCTCTACCTGAGGCAGCCACACAGGGATGCTTGCCCATCCTGGTCTTTCCTGGATTCAGAGTTGCAACCAGCCACTTATCAGAGCTAGAGTGATATGATTTATAAAACTCAATAGTGTGTCAAAGCTTGGGCTAGAAACCTTGCTCACCCTCTGAGGACAAAATGCCAGGAAAATAGTCACGCTGTTCTTAAGCCTTGCTAGGTGTTTCATGCTCAGCTGGTAGATGGGATGGGATTCAGAAGACAGAAAGATTGTCCAATTACACAGGCAAATTGCCACACCATGGAAGTCTAGAAAGGAGAAGGCTTGAGGATAGCTGGCAATTGAAAAGACGCCACTGCCCTTGTAAGGGCATTATGCACTCATTCTTCAGAACCAGCTTTGCTCATTCTAGGGAAGTCTTTCTGTTCACCTGGTGGGGAGGGGTGACTTGAATTTGCCAAGTCAAGCCCTACCTAAAAGAGCACAAAGGAAGCTTTCCAGATTCCTGGAAGGACATTTTACAAAGGTGTCAAAGAGCCCCATCTCTTAACTTGATGTCTTTTTCTGGCCCTACACCCTGTCGCATTGCGCATCTGCTCTGCATGTTTCTCTTTTCACAGTTATTGCTTAGAGTCTCTTAAGTGGGCATGCTACAGGTGATTAATTCTTGCTTTCGGTAACAGAGCATTCCCATGGACCACCGAAGAAAACCTCAGCAGCTGAGCTGTTAAAGGAGGGTATGGCAATAAAGAGAGTGAAGGAAGCTAGAGCTCTTTGCAGCTTCTGGACCTGTCTGCATACTCTGGATGTTCAGCCTAATGATGAGGAGAAGACAAATATTCTAACAAATCTTTCTGCAAATGCGGCAGCAACGTGGCTTTTTTCAAAGGAAGCATATTGGAGATAAGATCAAGCAACCTTTTAATATCCTGCCCCGAGCTGAGTTATTATGACTTGCTTTGTACCAAACAGCACCAGAAGTTGTGTCCTTTGGCGACCTCTCTCTCAGACATCTCATTTGTAGATCTGATGGAGACCCTCTAGAAAGGACAGCTGCCATCTGAGCAGCCCTGTTTTGCAAGGCCTCCCCTAATACATGCAACGCTCACAAAAGGAATTAAAATTGATTTTCAGGGTTTTGGCAGCCACCAGAGACTGTGGTCCCTCTAGCCGCTTTTCCTAAAGATGGCTTTACTTATCAGAGCTGGTCAGCATCAGCAATTGCACAGATAAATAATTTATATGAGGAACTAATAAAATAATGGAGTACTGTGGGGATGGTAATAAGCCAGTGAGACTGAGGCCTCCTGGGAAACAGGACAAAGGCATGCACCCCGACTTGGGTGTGCTGCTTTCCCGGCTCTTGTTCCCTGAGCCCCTCACCTTCACAAGGCCTTCCTGACTATACCTTATCTAAACTTTGTATAAATATAACCAGCTCTTTTCCACCTCTCCAAATATAATATGTCTCAACTTCAAATTTCTGGAGAAATTTGTGTATGTAATGTGATAGTATTTCTCTACTGCCTTATAGGCATGTAAAATTCAACAGTATTTATTTACTTTATTTATTTTTGGCATTTTGTAATATGATCTCCTATTTCAGGGTGTTCTTGACCTCATGATCCTTTTATTTGTATATCTTGAGTACTGTGATTACAGGAAACAATGCCTTCATATTCTCTTTTATTTAATTTTGAAGATTCTTGGTCCTTAAGAAACACTCCTCTAATTTCTTTGAAACCTGTTTTCTCCCGAGCACCCTCCTTCTCTCTCATTTCTTTCCTCTCTTCTTTTGCTCCTTTAAGATAACATCTTACTGTATGTAGGTCACACTGGCCTGGTACTTATTATATATCTAGCTCAGGCTGGTCTTGAACTCACTACTCTCTTCCTTCATTTTTCTGACTGCCCAGATTATGATCATGTGTTGCCATACTAGTTTATATTATAAGATAATTTGAAGCTGGGACATATTGGCCTCTGACTTCCAGGTGCATGTTTTTGCTGACTCATCTTGGGACAAGACTTCTGTGAAAGAATCATTTCTATCATGTGAATGTGACAGGAAACTGGGGGTTTAGAAGCATTGTATTCCCACAGCAAGTCCAAAAGGAAGAATTATTGTTTCATTTTGAGGTCATGAATAATCTCTCTAGGTCCAAAAATTAAAATAAAAATCAGATTAAACATAAGGAAATTAGTCAAGAACAGGGGAGCATGAACAGTATTTAATTATTGTAGAAATTGTCCTTTCTAGGAGGTCTTTTTATTACAGCTTGCCTTGGGTCAATAATGTTGCATCAAAGAGACAGGGCCCTAGAGGCAGGAGGCTAGTAATGGCACAGAGCACAGCTGGCTTCTGCACACAGCAGCCCTGGCTCCTCTGTGTGATACCATCCTTGGCTGTTTGAATCCTTGCCTTTTACCTAGGGGTCTTCTTTGGCCAGCAGGATCTTTCACAGAACCATCAATTCTTACAAGCATTGCCCCTGGGAAAGTTTCCCATCTTCTTAACCTATCGAGGAAACCCTAAGGCCTTTGATGAGAGCAGGTTCTCTTATGCGCAGATCCTTTTCACATCCGACCCAACCCTTGAGCCCTACACAAGAGCTCTACAGCCATCACTATAGTGGGCCATAGTGTCCCTTTGGGTGCGGCAGCTCTTATAATTCCATCTGTGCCTATTGGTATCTAGCTTCAGCCAAACAAAAGCATCCAAAATGCACAGTGAGATGAAAATATATAGCGGATTCCTGCCTAGAATATCAAATCTGCAGGAAAAATGACCAAGATAGTCTTTGGCCATGAAGGGAACAAAATATTAGAGAATATTAGAGTTCCTCCCCCCTTTTTAAGAGACAATAAGGCTGGGGGTTACAGTCAAATGTATGGGGCTCTAGGATCAGTCCTCAATCGTACGGAGAGAGAAAGGGTGGAGCTAAACAAACTTAAAGGACTCTAACCTGATGGCAAATAGAATCAGCAAGTCATAATTCCTGCTCTTCCTCCACTTCTCCTTCATTTTCCTCATCTTCCTTCTCTTCTTCCTCCTCTACTGACATCAGTTCTTCATTCGCGTTTCAAGATTTACAAGGTACAATACAGTCTTCAAACTGGCACCACAGGAAAAGCAATGGTGGCAGGTTGGACCAGCAGGGAGAAAGTGTTCTCACCAAGTGTGACCTTACTTAGGTTTGAAATACCATTCCCGGAGGGATGGAGAGGTTCATACTCTTGTGTGGCTGAATACTAACATCTGAGCTCTGAGCCACCAGCACTATTTGATATTTTTTGTAATTGTCTGAGGAGCCTTTCATATTTCAATATGTTGGGCTTTGCTGGCCTGACATATATTATTAAGTGGCCTCCATGCACCAGGCGTTCCCTCATACAGAATGTGTTACAAGGGCCTGTTATTAAGCCCTCTAGTATTACTGAGCCCACAATCCAGCTGGTGAAAAAACATTGAGTATAATCAATAAGGAGTGACTCTACCTGTAGGAAGAGGTGTGGAGCTAGAAGGTGAAAAGGCGTTACTGTGGGTACCTGGAGAAGGGCATCCTGGAGCAGGTTTGGCACTGTGGCTGGAGGTTAGGCTGAAGGAGAAAGGTTGGGAATGGGCAGCTGCACCAAGACAAGCAGATGCACGGGGCTTTCTAGGCAGCTCATCCTCACCTTTCCTGCACTGTGGTGGACACAGGTGTGTATGTGGGCAGGGACTGTTGCGTTCTTGTATAGCTAGTTGAAGATTTTTATGGTAAAGCAAGGGAGGTTGTTAGAGAATGTGTCATTATCCGTAATGGTTCAGGGTTTCAAAGGACTTTTGGGACACTGGGGAGCCTTCAAGAGAAAGACGTCCACCAATAGTCTTGACATAATGTCAGATAAAAGAGCAAGGGAAGATGGTGGAAGCAAAGGCTAGTCCACACAGTGTAGTAAGAGGTTTCTAAATGTTTAGACACACATTTCACCGATCCTTATTAGCACACTGAACACAGGTATGTTCTGAGTGTGAGACTATGAAAATAGCGAGAAGATCAATTTCTACAGGAGGGGTAGCGTCCTGGAAAGTGCAGGGCCAATTCAAGGAAATGACTTGAGGCTTCCGGCAGACTCCCAAGGACTGCCTAGTGTCAAATATAAACGTTTTTCAACAAAATCTAAATAATTGGATTTTCATGAAGAAATTAATTCATTTCCAAATATTCCCATCCACTGACAAAAGCACTTTGTGAGCCAGAGGTTACAGTATCTACCCAGGTCTCCAAATGGCATGGAGAAGGAAGCAGAATTTGCCTTTGCTACTGTGGTCCCTCATGCCCCAGGGCACCTGGGAACTGTGTACCCAATATGTGTGGGTGCATGGATGCCCAAGCACCCCTCCTCTAACCAGTCAGACCCTGCCCACCCAGCTACACTTGTATTGTTTGAAGTCCTGTAAGATATCAGTTTGATAAAGGAGAGTGCACAGAATTAATACCATCCCCCCTCTGGAGGAAAGTCATTCCAGTATTTGATTTCTTTCCAACTTAATCACACACCCCAATACACCAAGACTTCTGTGAGTCAGACTGATCTTTCCTCGTGGCTTCCAGGCTTTTCTTTAAAGCTGCTATCAAGAAGCAGTTATTTTTCCCCAGTCTGGCATCTCAGAGTGGTTTTACCAAACATGTAGTTAATTAACCCTAATTAATTGGAATTTCAAATGCTTTCCAAGTCTGTGGCAGTGTGAAGCTGTCCTCTCTCACCAGCACAAAGATTCAGTGGAAAGTCCTGTATAACCATTAAGAACATAACATTCTTAAAGCAAACGCTCATAAAGGGCATGAAATTGTTCAAAGGGAAAATCAGGAGAAATTGTCTCTATCAAGTGGTACAAAGCTATTTAGAGAATGTTACTTTGTCAGGCCAGCTTTGAGCTAAGTTACCCTTTGTAACATTTCCTTTTTGCTTTGAGCATCTTTTTTTAATATTACCCTACCCCCCAGTTCTTGTAATAAAATCAATATTTTCTGGAAGAACAGAAGTGAGAGCCTTTATAGAGCTCCTCCTCCTGTTTGCTGCAAAAACATTAATAAATGTCACCAGCAAAGTTGGGCACCAGGGGAAACAAGATGACCTCATGAATATATTTTCTAAAGAGCTTAAAATGTCCATCTTGTATATTATTCATCCCTTAAAGAGTCTAAGAGCTATCGATCCCTTCAACTGCTGCAAAAAGCAATTTAAATGCACCAAAGACTCTGTGTATGGATGGACAGAGCAGGGCCAGATCAGAACGGCTCTGGAATGCCCGTTTCTTCATGCGCAGAGCCGGGCTGAAAAAGGTTGCCCTCGGTATGGTAAATGCTGTCCTAGGGTTATTACAGCAAAATAATGGGGAGTTAGTGCAGCCTTTGCCTGAAGTGGTAGCATTTTATAGACCTGCGAAGATTTTTCTGATGATAAAAAGTGATTTAAAAAATTAATTGACTATCATTGCATCTCTATTTCCTGGCTATGAAAGGGGCAGACCTCAGAGACTGTTATCTCCACTGACACATATGTAGCACAGAGTAACATGAGTAAAAAGCCACAGACAGAGATTTGGGTATTACAGAAGGTTAAACAATGCATCCTTTAATCACTCCGCTGTATTATTGCTTTTCAGTATATATCATATTGGGCTGCATAAAATATATAATAGAGTTTGAGCACATCCTGACACACTGCACTATCTTTCCTTACCCCTTTCCCCCACCTTACTGCCCTAGAATAAGTAGGTGATGTACTGTTTCCACTGAGGAAGGCCTGCTGGATCACTTTTCCACCTGCTTAGTATTTTCCTAAACAAGTAAATTTCCTTTCCTCAATTCCAAGGCCAGTAGGAGGACAGATAACTAGTGTTTCCTAACATGAGTAGTGCACGTTTTCAAAGTGAATCAACTGCCCATCTTATGTTAGTCTTTGGGGTAGAATAATTTTGCCTTTCAGGAATCTTAAGGTGCTTTGAAGCAACTGGTTCTAGCTTTGTTGCTGTCATTTGAGGATCAACAAAGTCATTTCCTGTTACTAAGACACATGTGGAGGCCTGAATTCCCAAGTGCCCAGTGATGTGAACAATCAGCCAGATATATACCAAAGCAGGGCTAACACAGGGCAAAGGTTCGAAACCAGGACTGGGAGATCAGCTGTTCACTGAGTAAACTTGACTAAGAGTTGGCTTTTCTGTGGTTTGGATCAGAGGTTCTTCCTGAGGTTTTATGTATTGGTAACTTTTCCCCCAGAAAGGCAGAGTAGCAGGATGGTGCTATCTGTAAGACTGGGGCCTTGTGGAAAGCCTTCAGGTCACTGTGAAGGTTGTCCTCAGGTACTCAGCAGATACCTCTTTAAATTTATTTTTTTCCATGTCTTGAGGTCATGCTAAACTAATTCTGGCATCATGTCTGAGCCTTTAAAACTGGGAGCTAAATCAGGTAGATCCCAAGACTTGAGAATTTTTTCATATATCAGAAAAAGACTAACTCAGATATCTGGGAGTTTCAAGTTTTTGTAACTATAAAATGGGAATTCTAATGAAATGGTGGGAGCTGTGAACAGGAAAGCTCTCTTTAACAGGCTGCTCATAAACAAATATACTAAGATAGCACTGGGAATAGTTGCCCAGTGCTCCCGTGTGACTTGTGTTCACAGTACGCTTTTGATCTTGGCTCAGCCTCTTATTCTAATTCTCTCCCTAAACCTGTTACTTCTACCCTTCTCCCACCTCTCAGTCTGGATGTGAAAACTCTTGAGTGCTAAAAATCTTTCTTTAACAGATTTTGAGCCTACAATTTACTGAGCAAGTGTGATGCCTGTTTCTGCAAACATTAACAGAATGAGTCTATGGCCATCATATTTTACCCCCAATACATGTATTTGTTGTATTTTTAAAAGGATCTTGATCTAGTAGCCAAATGATTTTGCTCTATACTCTGGAGTCAGCCTCTGTCAAATTGTAGATTCTTTCTCACTGACCTTGTTGTACTGCCCTCCATATTTGCTACAGCTTTGACAGGTTCCAAATAGCAGCTGCACACCTCTCACAGGTAATAAAGTCAGGCTGGGCAAAGGTCATGCAGTTTACAAAAGTTAATGCAGGAGAAGGGAATGCTTCCCTTCTGGAAAAAGGATTCTGTGTTTAGTTTTTGTGTGTTTAGTATGCTCATTGTTTTCTCCAGCCTATGAAGGCTTTTCTGCACAGTTGATCAAGTAATGCAATTACTACCCACAATGCACAGGCCCTGCCTAGAACCCAGCAAAAATAAAACTAGCACATGTGTTACTCTGTCATAGCCCTCTAAGGTTATTGAACGCAGATGGGCTAGAATGTTCCATCAATTCTTCTAATGTACTATGATTCATTAATTCATGAGATCATTTTGAACACAGATCTTGCCTAAGTTACTTGAGTCCATAGTGTGACCAACACTAAGCTGTCTTTCTTTCTTTCTTTCTTTCTTTCTTTCTTTCTTTCTTTCTTTCTTTCTTTCTTTCTTCCTTCCTTCCTTCCTTTCTTTCTTTCCTTCTACAATTTATTCACTTTGTATCTTGGTTGTAGCCCTTCCTTCATCTCCTCCAAGTCCCATTCTCCTTCAGTCTTCCACCCTATCTGCCTCCTCTAGTCCACTGATATGGGAGGTCATCCTCCCCTACTATCTGTCCCTAGCCTGTCAGATCCCACCAGGGTTGCCTGTATCCTCTTCCTCTGTGGCCTAGTAAGGCCACCCTGCCGGGAGGGGGGAGGGGTGTGGGAAGATCAAAGAGCAGGCAACTGAGTTCATGTCAGAGAATGCCCCTGTTCCTTTTACTAGGGAACCCACATGGAGGCTGAGATGCCCAAGGGCTACATCTGAGCAGGGGATCTAGGTCTTCTTCATGCATAGTCCTCGGTTGATGCACAGAACTGTATTTCTAATATGCTAGTCCGATTATGTTCTCTCATAGCCAAAGACGCTAACGGCCCTTTCACTTATGAATTCCTGAGTCTTGCTTCCAGGGACTCCTTATTTCTGGGCAGAAACAACTCCTTTGTGTGCCTTTACATTCACCTGTTTCTGCCACCATATTTGTTTCTTCAAGCTCTCCTTTATCCGGAAAGTTCTTTTGTTCATTGTCTGAAGACACAACCATAGTCATTCTTCAGTGTCTGGGTCAAATGTCACCTCAGTGAGAAGTCCAGCAACCCCACTCTCCCAGTGCCACATTTGTAAATACCTCATGCCTACTTCTCCGTAGCTCTAATTCCCGTCAGTGAAACTTTCTGTCATAGACAGAGACATGTCTTACCTGCCTGTGTATACCAACAGCTTACCTACATCAGGTTCCAGTAATTTCTTAGGAAAAGAAAGCATGAGACTCAAAATTAGCAAGCATGGACTCTTGCTCATTTAGTTTTCATTAGAAGATGCCAGTGTTAGCTCCTGCCTCACCTGTGTACCCCTTACAGCTGGCAGGACCCTTATGTGACACGCCATCTTTCACACTCTGTGGCCTTTTAAGAGATTCAACACATATCTCCTCCTAACTTGTTCTTTGCAGAAGGTTCTAATCTTTGTGATTCATGTTCATACATTGCATCCTGTTGATAATTTTAGGAGCTTTAGAGTGTCATTACTTCATCATTTATAAAATGAGGTGCTTTAGGTAGCTTGAACTGAATGCAGGAGTCAGAAGATTCACGGTTCGTATAAGGACACAGCAACGCTCCGAGCTTCTTACCATGCACTAAAGACCGCAGGCTCTCCTTAGGAAGCAGTATCAGTGTCCCCCAAATCCCCTTACCACATTCTAACAACCACTCAGAGCCCAGCACCCTTCAAACACAGATATTGTCCCTGAAGTCACTGTCTTATTCTTGTGTGGAAACATGTCACCACATTTCAACTTTACCATAGTTTCTTCTTATGCTTTTCTTATGCCTCATAAGGGGAGTCATTTCCCAGGTGTAAAACTCCTGATTATCTGTAGACATTGGGGTCTAAGTAGATATTTTCTCTTCTACTTAATTGGCTAAAATCTTAAATGAGAGTGATCAAGATACTAAAATCTTGGTAATCCTACTATTAACATTTTTATCACAGAACTCCCATTTATTTCAATACTTGCACTCTTGGATCTATGCCAGTTCCCTTTTCCCTTGCTTTGAAGGAAAGAAAGAAAGAAAAAAGGATCTCTAATTCAGCAATATTTTATAAAGAAAAAAATCACTTAGTATATAATTTAGTCAAAGGATTTTTGGAAGAAGAAATAATTGCAACTCTTAATCCCATTTTACTAAGTTCTAATTTTATTCTTTCAGAAACACCACAAGAACTAGGTTGCAGAGCCAAGCAGGATAAAGGCTCGATCTAGCTTCTGCTGGTATCAGAAGTACATCTGTCATTAGGAGGGCCAGAAACAAAAGAAGGGGGAAGAAAACAGAACAAGGAGGCGTAGCATTAGCAGAGTCTGGAGACTTGTGTGTGTGTGTGTGTGTGTGTGTGTGTGTGTATGTGTGATGAAGGAGATGTATGTCCATGAGAGGAGGCTGGTAAAGAAGAAGCCCATTGACATGAGGTCAGAAAGTTGCTTCAAAAATGTTTACTTCAACAAGCTGGAACTTCGGTTTTCAAAGGATCTGAATATGTCTTATTTGCTTGGATCGCTGAGGTTGACTTCTGAAAGTATAGATTTTTTAAAATTCTTTATTGCTCTCCACTTTATTTTTTATTTTTTAAAAATTTATTACAGTTTATTCACTTTGTATCCCAGCTGCAACCCCCATTCCTCTTTCCCTCCCTATCCCACCCTCCATCCCTCTTCTCCTCCTATGCCCCTTCCCCAGTCCACTGATAGGGGAGGTCCTCCTTCCCTTCCATCTGACCCTAGCCTATTAGTCCTCATCAGGACTGGCTGCATTATCTTCCTCTGTGGCCTGGAAAGGCTGCTTCTCCATCAGGGGGAAGTGATCAAAGAGCCAGCCACTGAGCTCATGTCAGAGACAGTCCCTTTTCCCATTACTAGGAAACCCATTTGGGCACTGAGCTGCCATGGGCTACATCCAAGCCAGGAGTTCTAGGTTATATCCGTGAATGGTCCTTGGTTGGAGTATCAGTCTCAGAAAGACACCTGGGCCCAGATTTTTGGTTCTGTTGCTCTCCTTGTGGAGCTCCTGTCCCCTCCAGGTCTTTCTATCTCCCCCTTCTTTCATAAGATTCCCTGAACTCGGCCCAAAGTTTGGCTATGAGTCTCAGCATCTGCATCAATACCCTGCTGGTCTTTCAGAGGGCCTCTGTGGCAGGCTCCTGTCCTGTTCCCTGTTTTTTCCCTCTTCTAATGTCTATCCCATTTGCCTTACTGAATGAAGATTGATCATCTTACCCAGCATCCTCCTTCTTGCTTAGCTTCTTTAGGTGTACATTTTTATTCATAATAGCCAGAATCTGGAAACAACCCAGATGTCCCTCATCTGAGGAATGGATACAGGAATTTTGGTACCTTTACACAATGGAATACTACTCAGCAATTAAAAACAAGGAAATCATGAAATTTGCAGGCAAATGGGGGGAACTAGAAAAGATCATCCTGAATTGAGGTATCCCAGAAGCAGAAAAACACATGTGGTATATACTCACTAATAAGTGGATATAAGACATATAATATAGGATGATCATACTAAAATAGGTACAGACTTCTTAAGCATGGCTCTCCCCTGATGAAATTGCAATTACATACCACCTTTTACTACTGAACCTAAAAATCACTTAGCAGATAACTATAATTTGTAGGTCATTGTGGAGAAAATAGAGACAGAAGGATCAGATTCCTCCATGTGCTTTGCACACACTGAGGGCCTGTGAATCGGTCTTCATGTATCGTGGGCCTCTACCTACATCCCAGATGAGTGAAGGCTGAGGCAAGAACTCAGGAGGGGGAGCTGCTCTAACTCACGCCCTTTCAAGTCCCCAGGCTCTTGACAAGCAGTAGTGCAGTGGCTTTCCAACACCTTCTCACAAAGGCTGAGGAGTCAGGGGAGGGAGTCCAGGAGTAGCCTTGGCAAGAATGCTCAGGTACTCTGTTCCAAATTCTGCCAGGCAGGTTCCTTTTCGACTGGAGCACACATCAGAATTCTTCATATAACACTGTTAATAAAAAGGCTTGATTTCTTTACAAGAGTAGATATTCTAATAAGGTGAAATTACAACGCCTTAAATAGAATCCAAGAGAGTTAACTTCCTAACAGATCCCTGTAGATGCCGGGTTTTCAAACGCTACTTTATTTTGGGGTTCCTTAAAACTTATACCCTCCTTCCAACCCTCCAACCCCAGATAGGGAAAAGAAGATTGTGATTCCCTTACATAGGGAATTACATAAACCCCTTACTCAGGGGACGTAGCCCTCTTTACTTCTTCCTGCTGGGTAGGGTTGTAGACTTCTTTTGGTGGGGGTAATACCAACATCTGCCATCAGGAAATCCAGAAGTCCAGGTAACTAGCAAACCAGTAAGCCAGCAAACCAGCAAGCACAGTAAGCAGTCCTCCGCTGTCTCCTCCAAGCCACCATACTGTTTTCCTCTGGGCCATCACATTTATACCCTCAAAGTCCTCAGAATTCAGCTAATTCCAGCTGGCAAAGACCATGCTCCGCATGAGACATTAAACAGATGTGGACAAAGTAAAATCCCCTACTTGGGAATAAAACAAAAACATATTTACATACCATGAACCAATAGGTCCACAACAGATCTCACATTTGAAGATCCGTGAAGAACCCAGATACCCCCAGCTTCTTTGGAGAAGAGTTTGGTTTAGAGTTCACAGACTCAAGAACATGCATAGCCTCCCAGGCTAGAGTCTGCACTGTACACTCTCCAGAGGAGGCCTTTGCCTTCAGGCCTTGGAGCAGCAGATGATCAAAGGGAAGAAATTCTATTAGTCTCTGTGGAATCGTATGAGAAACGAAGCTCAGGGTGGTGAAAACATTGGTTCGATGGCATGTGGTAAAGTAACTGCAAGTTGAAGGAAAATTCCAGGACTTGAAACCTTGATCATATCCTTTTGAGTCAAACAAGGACAGCTGTGTCTGCACACAGCACCCCACTTCATCTCATTTCTACCGTCTGCCTGATGGTGAGCCACAGAGAAACTCACATTCTATGTCAAGCAGTTGGTAGCCTTCCACTCTGGCAGTTTCCGTTAGTGCTGTGAGAGTGAGCATGGTTCCATCACCTTTGTCTTGCTTTCCTCTCTTTCTTGAGAAGGTAAGGGCATGTCTAGAGCACTGCTGTATGGACAAGCTCACCAGGAGACCAGGACAGAAGTTTACAAGAGGCTGGCTGTGCCAGGCAGGGTTGCTCTACTTCCTCCTTGTTTTCCCTCCCGATGGTGTTATTTATGATGCCACAGTGCTTCTAAGAACAAGAGTGATGATTCGAAAGGACCATTCTGTGCCAAATGACTTCCTGTAATCACATCTTTAACAGTGTTTCTTACAGCAACAGGCTTGCAAGCATGCGGTGAAACTGCTACCCAAAATTCTTCCCTGCTACATAGCTCACTCCTAATAGCACAGAATACATGTTTTTCCTATGGTCTTGAACTCTGGCTTGGTGAGTCCAAACTATTCATGACTGTTCCATGATGAGGGTGTATGTATGAGTGAGTGTGTGTACGTGTTTGCGTGTGTGTGTGTGTGTGCAAGTGTGCATGCACATGAGAGAGTTGGGGATTGGGTGGTCAGCTAGCAGTGGTAATACAATTTTGATGGAATCATCTTCTAAGTGATATAAATATTAGCTTTGGGGGCAGTGTCACACATCAGAAGAGCATCACATTAAAAATGTAAATAGCGTGAAAACATATCTGTTTTAATCCCTTCCGTCACACATAAGGAAGCTGAGACTCAAATCAATTCTGTAAGGATTTATTGACTTTTCTGCTGTATGTAAAGGATTGTGTTCATCTTATGTTGCCAAATGACTTTTTCAAAGGCTCTCAACTTACTAGCAACAGCAGAATGCTGAAGTTCCTCCTTTCTTACAAGTATTCCTGTTACCTCTCTAAAATTTGATTGTTGTCATAACTGTCTTGCAATTTAGAATATAAATAAAGGGAGATATACATAAATGCACATACAGACAGACTGACAGCAGACGGACAGACAGCAGACAGCAGACAGAGACGTGGGAAGACTGTAGCTAAGACACTATACTGCAATGCTGCATCTACACTGTAGACAGTAAACCAGGGTTACTGCACAGACCTTGACTGTATCCCCAGTCCTTCCACTTACTGTACAACCCTGGCTCAGCTTCACAGTCATTTACTTTGTCACATAAGAATGTACAATAAATATGCTTAAAGCTTAACTTTTAAGAAGTGTATGCAGATGAACACATTTGTGTGTGTGTGCGAGAGAGAGAGAGAGAGAGAGAGAGAGAGAGAGAGAGAGAGAGAGAGAGAGAGAGAGAGAGAGAGAGACATAGAGACATAGAGACACACAGAGAGAAGTAATCAAATCCAGGGCCTTGAATAATATAGATGAATACTTTACCTCTGAGATCCACAGCATCCTTTAAAGGTATAGCCCTGGCTTGCCTTGGACTCACAATCTTGCCTCCATCTCTTCAATATTTGCTTACTGGCATGCATTGCCATGGATGGCTGTTTCACATGCTTTGACATCTTAGGCCTCTCTGACTGTGGGGTAAAGCCCTCCCTGTTCACTGCAGCTCCATTCATAGCCCGCATGCCCATAATCTTTCCTGTCAGGTTCCCACATTCCTGGCTGCTATTTCTCTAACCCTACCATCTCACCCACAAGTACTAGACCAATAGGCCCAGTGTCTTTCTGTCCACAACCCACAGAAATTACTCACACTCGCCATTACTAAGCCCCTTGACTCCCCCACTTCCGTTCTGTCCAAGAAACCAGAGTAAAGGCTTTGCTGCTGCCTTCCCATTCTTCTGCTTCCTAACCAGCCATGGTGTCTTCTTTGTGTCCATGGGTTCTGTGCCCCTTCCTCTGGAAATCTGTGAGGAACAAGTATAATTTCAATGGCAGCTCCCATGACATGGCATCTCAAAATGGAAAAGTAATATGATCCACAAACCACAGAGTGTTTCACACAGCACCTCATACATAAAGGCCCCAGTGTCTTTCATATATTGCAAGGTCCCCGTGGAATACTGTGTGTGTATACTCTATCTACCCAGATACGAGAAATATCTGCTTCCTTCCTTCAAAGAACCAAATCACAGAGAGTTATCAGAATGAGATGAGACAAGGAAATATTTTCTGTAACAGGAGGAAGACTTTAAGTTGTTCTGAACCTGTGGGTCATGACCCCCATGAGAGGTGGCATGTCAGATATTCTGTACATCAGATATTTACATTATGATTCATGCAGCAGCAAAATCACAATTAGAAAGTAGCAATGAAAGAGTTCACCATTGGAGGGTCAGTACAAAATGAGAAAATGTATTAAAGGGTCACAGCATTAGGAAAGATGAGAACCACTGCTTTAAATGATGACGAAAGAAAGACTCAAATATGTGTTTCTGACAAACAATGCAGAGCTGGGCTTTTTGTGGGACCCATGGCTTTGGGTTTTCACCATGGCCTGTCCGCAGGAGACACAGCCTGCTTGGATTCCCCTGACACAGTCCCTACCAGCCTCCACTTAATATCTGGGATTCTGTTCATGTGCTACTTGAGGAAACACATTCATTTCTTTCTTGGCCTCTCCTATATTCCATATTCATTCATTTTCAAGAAACAGTTTCAGATTCTTCATCTTTCCCCTAAAGCTTACAAATAAATTTCTTCTGTCTTGCCTTTCTTGCTGCATTTACATAAAAGCCGCAATGAACAATTTATAACAGTAATAGAAATCTTCAAG
The DNA here is from genome assembly GCA_028658305.1 of Pachyuromys duprasi. Taxonomy (NCBI): domain Eukaryota; kingdom Metazoa; phylum Chordata; class Mammalia; order Rodentia; family Muridae; genus Pachyuromys; species Pachyuromys duprasi. Next base: position 1,228,564 of record CM053759.1, on the reverse strand, counting down.
AAAACAAAATGTTCTTAGAACCTCTGAGGCCTTAACCTTGTGCTAGGGAGCACAGTGCATCAGGCTCTCCAACTGCACAATTGCTTGGGAAGCTGTGGCTGAAGTACCAGGTGTTGCAACAAATGCTGAGATTGGCCCAGTTAGGGGCTGGCATGACTACTCACCAAAGTCTCTTCCCTTTTGTTGTCACTATGAAAGTAAGCATATATGTGTGTGTGTGTGCATATATATATATATATATGTATATATATTCTTGTTAGTGTTTCTAATAAAAACTACCCCTCTCCCCCCCTCTCTCATATGTGTGTGTATGCATTGTCCGTGTTTGTGTGTGTTAAGTTTTCCCAGGAAAACTCTTTCATACAACACCAACATGTCAGGTAATTTGATGAAATTCATGAAAACAATAAATACCAGAGCTGGGATTAAAAGTCAAGCATTTAGAATTTAGAATTTGTTCTATATATATGAGAGAAGATGGCCAGCAAATAGTGATTATTTGTTCATGTTGGAAAGGTCAAATTTATTACCTGAGGACAGTGGGAAACTAACCTGCCCCATCTTTACTGTGTGGAGATAGTACATTGAAATATGCACCCCACAGATGACAGCTTAAACGTGCTACTGGGGTCTGTCAAGAAAATGGAGTAGAAGCACATCATGTCCGTTCCCCTGCATTGCCCAGGGTAGCTCAGCTGGCTCTGTTACACCTTCCATAAGCACACAACAAAAGACAAGTGTAATAGTTTAGTGTCTCCATCTCCCTCGAGGTTGTGTCCATTGCTTCTGCTCACAGTCATCCTAAGTCATAGTCACTTCCATCCAGCGATGAAGGTGTCTCCTGGAAAGAGAATGTGTCAATAGCCGGATACCCCTGGCATTTACAGGAGGCTGGCCTTTCTCATCAGGTGGCTGTCCATCTGACCTCTCCTCAATACATCTCATTAGTGATCCCTAGCCTAGAAAAGAGCATTAAGAACCTGCCCATGCTGAGTACAGAACACGCCTTAGGTGGGAGCAACTGTTTCCAATGAGATCAAAGTAAGAAAAGGGACTGGAGGTAGGGTAGGGGAAGAGTAAAGAGAGAGATGGATAATTAGGAAAACCTGGCTGAGCAGTTCTAGATACTGACCAATCTGTTTCTTCAACATATCAGAAGCCAGAGTTTTCCGTCCCTCTTCTCAAGAACTTGTCTTGAGAAGGGAATGCTGGAAAGCACGCAGTGACACCTAAGCAGCACTGCAGGCACCAGCCACACCTGTCGAGTCTGTATAACCGTGGCTCAACAGCGCTGATGGCCACCCAGTGACTGCATCGACTGGGAAGGCTCAAAGTCCTGCCTTTTTCAGAATAGAATGGATTCCCACCTAAAATCAGAAACCTTAGTGCACTGAATAGGCCATAAATTAAAGCTTTCTCTTATAAGCATTAAGAAATAAGTTATGTGCCTAGCATTTTCATGTTTTTGTTATATTACAAAATAACTTATTTTATCAACTTAATTAATTTTGTTTATTAGTAATAATTTTCTATTAATGACACAAGGATAGAATTATACTGGGAGTAAGAAGTGTCTTGAATTCTCAGTACTAGGGGCTGGATAAATTGTGTATGTATCCGCATGCATATATATATATGTGTGTGTGTGTGTGTGTGTGTATGTATATACATACATGAGGGGTTACTTATAGGAGCAGGGATGACTCGAAGCAGCTGTGCAGCTGCACCATTAAAAAGCTAACCCTAACAAAGGTGACAGTTCATGAAAGTTGCATCCTTGGGGCTCTCTGCACAACTTGTAGGCAGCTAGATAGGTCCAAGAGTCTTCTCTAGGCAGCTTGGCTGGCCAGAGTTTTAGTTCTACTGTTTCTATAACCCTGGGGATATGGTCCTTGGAATCTTCACATGTCAGCTTCCCCAGACATGTGAAGTTTATTTACTTCTCGAGCCTCCCCTTCCCTTCAGGAGAGAATGTTTCCGTTTAAAGGAAGCTGCTTTACAACCGTCTATGCGTCTGACTAAGGACACTCTTCCACGAAGAGCGGATGTGAGAATCAGCACATGCTTGAATTGCAGTTGGCAATGACTACATCAGTTGCAATGACTTAACCCAATAACATGATTAAGATACTAGGGACCTAAGACTTCCATGGGTTCAAGATCCAGTGGCTAATAATTGAGAGAGGTAGGGTTAGACCTGGAAGGCCCTCTGATTATCTCTCAGTGCTGCATGGTCCTTCAACATGGCAGTTTGCAGAGTTCCTTTCTTTGCCATTCTTTTGTTCATACAATGTTACTTTCCTGGAATGAACCCTCCGTCTATCGGACTTCTCCAACTGGTCCTTGAGAATTACCATAAAAGTACACCTCATATAGGAAGTTTTCCCCCCCTGACTTATGCCTCCCTTATGGCTGCTATACTGTATGAAGCTTGGCTTTAAAAAAAATCATATTACTGTAGGAAGCCCTGAGCTTTTTGAAGCTGAGTTAGTGTCTATTAAGATTGTTGGCCTCTAGTACAAAGCTTCAAGATATTAAGCACTCAGAGAAGAACTACAGAATGACCCTTATACCAAGATCCATCATCTCCCCAATGCCCAGATACTGCGTTCTTTAAATTAGACCCTCATTTATTGACAACAAGCCTCAGTTGTACTTCACACATCAACTAAAGGCTCTTCTCAAATACCACCTCTGTTACTATAGTCAATTATGGTTCTTAGACCTTTCTTGGACCAAATCCAAGCTCCATCCTGTTGGTGGAGGCTCTCGAGACATTACTAAAATATGTGTATGCTGTATGTGGCAAATCAAGACTTCTGAGCAATTTATTCCTTGTACTTTCCTAAACCCAGAGGTGGATCTTATTTTCATGCTATCACTGTCACTAACACGGCTGCACAGCTTATGCCCTTGTTTTCCTATACATTACATCATTAAGCTTCCTGCTAACCCAGTATGTTGGTAATCAATTGTACTCTATCCTTCTCTGTTTTCTACAGAAAAGCACCATGGCGAAAAGTCCTGGTACCAGAGCGAGCTGGGCTTCTGGGATTCACCTTGGTCACTTACTATCTGTACATCTTTAAGTAAGTGAGTTAATCCTGTGAATCTCAGGAACCCTAGTAAAGCAGTATTTTAGCCAAACCATATTGAAACTGAAGTTTGACTCCATGCTTTAGGCTTCAGAGATGTTTCAATTTTGCTGTAAAATTGAAATGGAAAAGACATAATGCTAATGAAAATGGGAAACACTACAAATGATTAAATTGTGCAGCATGGAACATTGATCAAGGAACTAAATTTGTTTAATGGAGTGTACTGGAAACATCGTTTTTCCACAAAAATATATTGATGTTAGCATAATTTTGTTTAAAATATTTATACTTAAAATGCAGTTGAAGGTCAACATATAGCAGAAATGAGAACAAAGGAGCACAGAGTTTGATCCCACTTGCTTACTGAAGACAACTTCAAGTTCTTCACATGCAGTATCATTCAGTCATCACAGAAGTCCAAGGTACAGAAGTGCCGCATGGCCCGTTTGATAGAGATGGACCAAAGCTTAACTCCACCAAGACTGCATTCCCCCTGATACACCCCTCTTCATCATCTACCACCATCTTACCGTCTCTCCACTGGCACTGTATGAGTTTTCAGCCCCTTGAAGTTCTCCAAAGGCTCATGTGTGAAAGGATTACTTCTTTGGACAGTCCTTTAGGAGGTTGAGCCTTCTGGGAGGTCATTAGTTCATTGAAGGTGTGCCTTTGAGAGGGTCGTAGGACCTTCATTTCTTCCTTAGCTTAAGAGGTAAGATGTTTTGCCATATACCTGTGCCATGAAGTGTCTCTTAAAAGATCAAAAGCTGTGAGGTGAATCAGTCTTCAGCTGGAATTGAGAAGCCATGTACCCCAAATCCATGTTTCTCTTCGCATGTTGACGATACAGGGTGTTTCACAATAGTAACCTTAAGTTCACCAGCACCAAGTCTAAACTGGTTGCCAGTAGCTGCAGGGCTTTGCTTACCTGCTCCCAACCTTGCTGCTCTGTCCCCCCCTCCCACCTTCTAGGCTGACTTCCGTGGCCCCTGACACAGCACAGTCTGCCTGTGTCCTTTTCTGACACTATGTCTGGAGCGCTCTTTCTATGTGTGGGTGCCTGCTCTCATCTACCTACCTTCTCCCAGGTACCACCTTGTCTCATCTGTTTACTCATGCTGCTCTTCTCCATTTCCTGGAGCACAGGCAACATTTTGACATTTTACATTTGTTATTTACTGTCTGTGTTCTGTTTTGGTTTTTTTAAGCAAACTTTAATCTTGTAGGGATTTCTGGGAGGAAAGGGGGTTATCTATCATGTTCATTGCTTTGCCTATAGTGACTATGATACTGTATATCACACAGTAGGTGCTTTATGGGTAGTTTCTTAATTAATGAAGACATAAATGAACAGAAGTTTTTAATACACAAATCCCTTACTAAGCACTAAAGACACTTCTTCTAGGACAAGAGGCCTTATAGGGGACCTATCAACCCAGTCGCCAGCACTCAGCTTTATTGTGACTGCAGAACAGCTCAGTATTTACACAGTTGATGGGGCTCTTGATCCAAGCCTTCTCCTCCCAGTGTTGTTTTGTTCTGAACTGCCATGCTGAGCTGTATTGCTCTCATCTGTTAACAGAACACCATGTTGCTCTCACAAGCATCTTTCTAGGGCAACCATGCTTTACTCAGTTAACAGGTTGTGTGTTGGAATTATAGGAGTGATTTCTGAGGTCTGTGGAGCATGTAAGCAACCTGTGCCTCTGGGAGGAGGACTGGGGCACTCTGGAACCCTCCCTGAGGGCCTGTCTTTGTTACTGGTCCCTGTGGTGCTGAAGTCTGTTGCTTTGGAGATCGCAGATATCTTTCCTATTGACAGGCATCATGATGTGGCATGCTTTGTCTCCCAGGTGGAAATTGATCTCAATTGAATAACTAGAAGTTGAATATCTTGTGGACAAAATCAGCTACCGTTTCTTTACAGATTGAAAAAAAAAGGAAAAGCAATAAAAGGATAATAAATGAGGCATGCTAATTTGTAAAGAATGAGATAAAGATGGGCGAAAAGAGAAAAACAAATATAATGAAGATCATAGAACAATACTGAAAACAGCACAAAATCCTTTATTCTGTGCAATATACAAGGAAATAAGATTTTTAAAAAAGGAAGGGGAGCCTCCAGTAGGAAAGAAAGAGGCACTGCAGAATTGGAAGGTAGCCTAGTGATCTTCACTTGGATTTGGAAATATTTATTTGTATAAGTAAAATTCTAAAGTGAGGCAAGAAAGAGACAAATCACAGATCCCCTGAGCAAACACAAGCTGAAGGATCTCATTGACTCACTTGCCATCTTTGAGTCCACTCTGACGTGGCTTAATAGTGGCCTTTTCAGTGTGTGTTGGGTCACCCCATCCCAAGAATCCACAAAAAGCTGTATCACAAACCAGCCACTAACTGAAACCATGGGTGAAAGGAAGCAAGCAGACTGAGGCCATCCGGGAGTACCGTAGACATGGGGAGCGATGGTATGAAGGGTTGGTTAAGGAGTACCAAGAAATTATTTGCTGTGTGGTTACAGAGATGGATGAAATACCCAGAGAAAGAACCTTCTGGAAATAAGCAGGAGGCAGGAAGAATCTGACAAGGAGTGTCAGAGGGCAACTGTCTTGAAGCAGGACAGCCCTTTCAATGGAGATTTCTTTTGGTCCTTTAAAACCTTTCAAAGTAAATAACAGAATAAATTTTATAGTTCTTTTGCAAAGCTTCCTGTAAGAGGTTGTGGGGGTATCATGCATATCTTCTATCTTGGCATAGTTCACTTGAAAAATGCCGATGGAACACAAGACCCTTATCTCATCCTGTAAGCATCTCATTTATCATGTGTCTCTACTTCTTAAGCTAGGACAGTGTATCAGTGGGATGAGTATTGAATGCTATATCAGTCTAACATATAAGATAATAATGATAGTTATTATTTTCATTACTTTGTAGTAATGGGAATCAAACCCTGAGTTTCTTACATGATTGACAAGTACCCATGGACTATATCCCAGTCTAGAATTGTGTTTAAACATACATATTTGAACGCAGATCTGATGTTGTTTGTATTTGGTCTTGTCTGTTTTATGGGTCATGGTTTTGGGGACCAAAGATGCTCACTGTTGTGTGTGTGGAATAAAAGACTAACTTACTCCTGTCTATTGTTGTTTTTGCTGGATCCACTATGAAGACCTGGCAAAACATGGCTTCTGTCCTCTCTCTGTTTCAGTCTCCCTATAAGTCCTGTACTTGGTAGAGTCTAACCTTGAGCTAGAATATAAGTCTGAGAAATGTGTAGTTCAGGCTCACTCCCCACTTTTGTGTGTCATGGAGGAATTAAAAAATATGTAAAAATTGCAGCTCAGGAGCAAATAAACAACTCTAGAGAGATATGAAAAAATTAGTTTTCAGCTACAAGACACTGATGTTTGTGCATGGAGCTTTGATACAGCAGTATGCTACATGATGATGTACTTCCTTCTTCTGCCAGTGATCTAGTCATTCATTGCTTCAATGTATTCTTCCAAAAATCCTCATGTTGGAATTTAATCCCTATTCATGGAGTTCACAAGAGCAAGGGCCTTTGTGAAGAGAATGCAGGTATTTATGTACCTATTAAGGAAGCTTGAGATCTCCCTGACCACCATCTCTTCACTTGTGTGTAGACACAACCTCCCTCATCTAGGGGAATAACAACAGGTTGCAACCCCAGAAATGAGCGTGAGCCCTCACCAGATACCTACTGAATCTACCATCTCCTTGATATTGGATTCTCAGAACTTCAAAACTGGTAAAATGGCATTTGTAAGTCATTGCTTTGGTATGTCAGTAGGAACCAACTAAAATTCCCATGTGCTTGGAACCAGCAGAACAGCACACCCAATTATGAGGTGCGTCTGCTGGACTCAGGCTGTGTCTGGGGTCTGTTTTGTGAGTGGAAGGTTAGGTACAGATATATAGTGTACGCTTGATGTTGCTGCTGCATGGTTAATTAAAGGAAGGAGAGTGATGGCGAATCATGCTTTCTCCCTTCATCCTACCTGCTCAAAACAGCAAATGCCCATTCTTGCTGTTGGCAGCTGCTCCAGATGCATGGAATCAGAACTGAAGTTTGTAGTGTGTCTGGCCAGACAGTTTGGAAATAACCAGTATCCTTTATAAAAACCCTGGACCATCAAACTAACAAATCCTGAAGTGCATCTCCCTTCATTTTTATGATACGCACAGATACATTTTCTTATTTTTAAACTGATTAGATATGGGCTTTTTACTTGAGGCTTAAATTAACATAATAGATAAACAGATTCAAGCTTATAACCATAATAGTGCTATGATTTCTTTTCCTCAATAAATGTCCCTAATGGACGATAATGGGTCAGAGTTGCCTCTAACACATTATAAAGGGTGTATGACTCTAGGCAGGTGCATGAGGTCATGGTTTATTTTATTCACTACCATATTTAAAATAACACCATCAAAATAAGTAAAAGGTAAGTACTATTCTAACACATTTGGAGACAATAAAAAATTACATTGTAACAGGTCCCAGACCATAATACAACTGACACCATAATGGAACCATTCAGGCCATGGAACCCGCATGTAGGCAGCAACACTTCCAAAATGAGAACAAAGACCTAATCCATCAAAAGCCACTATTTCTGGGAAAGTCCCTCCATGTACTAACCTTGCTTTCTGGCATCTGTAGTTCCACATGGACTAACTGTTCTTGTTAACTGAGGTGTGTCAACCCAGAACATGGTTGTGGTGCATAAAAGCTCACCCTGAAAAAAGGCTTGGGATTGCACTGGAGTGCTGAACACCCAGTGTATTTACAGGCTAGTAGACTTTCTATTGGATCAAGTCCATGTCCACCCAGTGTATTTACAGGCTAATAGACTTTCTGTTGGATCAAGCCCATGTCCACCCAGTGTATTTACAGGCTGGCTAGTAGACTTTCTATTGGATCAAGCCCATGTCCACCCAGTGTATTTACAGGCTGGCTAATACTTTCTATTGGATCAAGCCCATGTCCAAGTAGTCTTAGTTGGTGAATACCTCACAACAACATTCATCTGCAGAACTATTTATCTGCTGAGCTGAATGGATGGGAGGGATATTTGGGACTTCTTTGCAATATGAGAGAAAGATTTTATTTGTAAAAAAAATTAAGCTAAAAAATAACTACATTATTTCCCCTTTTCTTCTCCTTCCTGTAACATGCCCCCATTCACTTTCTCTAAAATCCATGGCCCCTTTTCTTTATTATTGTTACATAGGTATATAAATGTATAAATACAACTTGTGGAGTCAATTGAATGTTGTTTGTGTATATATGCATTCAGGACTGATCACTTGGTATCAGATAACCTTTTGGGGGGCTCATTCCCAGGAAAGACTAACTCCGTTTCCCTCAGCAGTTAATTGTCTGCATCTCTTCATCTGGTGCCCAGTGAGATTTCACCTTTCCACGTTAGCATGATTATTGATACCGGCCTTGTTCAGGTCTTGGTCAAGCAGCCATATATTGAGGCATCAGGAGTGAAACTTTCCTACAATTTCCAGGAGATACAGTCTTGCAGGAGACTTCCTGTTCCTCTGGCTCTTACAATCTTTGCATCCTCTCTTCCTCAGTGTTCACTGAGCCTTAAGTGTGGAGGTTTCATTGTAGATATCTCCACCAGGGCTGAGCACCCAGGATTAGTCGTTCCATGCATCTTGACCAGCTCTGGCTTTCTATAATGTTCTCTGTATGCTGCACAGAGGTCCTCCTTTGATGACGGAGGAGAGCTGCATTTATCTGTGGGCATAAGTGCAAGTATTTAGCATGCAATTAGGAATAATACTGGTGTAGTAAAGTGGCAGCAGTAGGTCCCCTTCTAAGCTCTGGGCGCTCACTAACCACGTGTAATTGGCGAGGTTTGCAGTGCCAGGCATGATTTCCCTCAATTGAGGCAGCCTTACAGTTGTTGAGTCCCAACCAGTTAGAAGTGCCATTACTGTACCTTTAGTGATGTATTTCCATGCTGGTCATTGTGGTTCACAGGTGTTACAGCTGGGGTTTCAGGTCAGGTGCAGTTGCATTGGCAGGAATATTTTTTAAATGGTTCTTGATGGTATGGCTAGGATGAAACTGGCTAAAATGCTATGAAAACTTTTTACACATAAAATAATAAAGATTAAGAAATGGGTAGGGTTTCTTATAGGCTAGGAGATGAATTCTTGTCATTGGACCAAAAAGCCACGTTTGAGATGAGATGAAAGTCATGTTATGGGAAGGGATTAAAGATAGCATCTGGGGGCTTTCTGTGAGGTTGCATGACTTCACTCTCCTACTAACCACAGAGCCTAGGAAAAACACTGCCACCTACAAGTCTCCCTGAAGATAAATATCCAACAGGCAGCTCATCTTCATCTCATTAAGCTCAAGTTCAGAGTTGCTAATATTCTGAAAGATAATCTGTCTTGTAGAGAAAGTTGAACTCATTGGCCAAACATGAGACTTAGATTTTTTTGTGGGCATCCCTTAAACTCGGTCACCTGACAAGTGCTGAAGAATAGACATAAAGTCTGGACAAAGAAGTATCTGCAGATCATGCCTTGGAGCCTGCCTAGAAGTCAGCATAAGACCAACAATTAAAATATCTTAAGATGAGCTATAGACATGGTAGGTGGAGCTTCTTTGTCTAATGACCTTTCCCACAAAGCAATAGCAAACACGATGGGCTGGCCTCATAAATCATACCTCCAGCGAGCAACCGCACAGCCAGTCCCATTGTTTGCATATTCAAATGTCACCCTGATCACAAGAGAAAAGACAAAACACTTTTTTTCCTCTCAAAAATGTCAGCATGGCTGGATTAGAAAAGATAATTTGGAAGTACTTCTAGACAATAATTACCTCTGGCACCTATCTGCAGTGTACTTAACGAATGGAAAGAGGACTTTTTTAATTTAAAAAAATTATGATTATTACAGTAATTAATCAGCTCCTCCATGACAGCTTCCTTGAGGGGGAAAAGGCATCGCAAAGGCCATCATGTTTCAGTAGGGCGCCTTGTTGATCTCACATCCAGTATGCAAAATATGTCTCGTTATTATTAGCTGCTAAAATGCTGCGGCAGTAGAATTAGCCTCCATTTCCTAAATAGTCAGGAAACTTGGAAACTCATATTTCATAAGTGGAAGAGAGAAAAAAAACGAACCCAAGTTTAGTTGAGAAAAAAATTTTCAGACTTGCTCAGCTGTGGTTGTTGAACCAATTTCTTACTCTTAATTACATGCAAAAGGTTCCCAGTTCTAATTACAGGCCTTGGGGAAATAGCCCATGTCCCCAAACCAATAACACCTCATGTTCAATTCCAATCTTTCCTGCTTAATGTGCTGCCCTGGATGGTCTGTGAGTTCTGAGTTTTCCACTTGCTCCCACCATACTCCATGGAGGGAGGTTAGGAACTCACTTTCCCGGGGACTCTTTCACAAATTCTTGCTACTGAACACAAGCCCCCTAGCCTCAGGTAGCCACAGCAGAGGCAAAGAGGCTTCTTCCCTTCTCTGAAGCTTGGTGCCCTCTGTAACTGTGTCAAAGCCTTGGGGTGGTGTGAAGGCAGGCTGCTGGTGAGGCTCACTGTCCCAGCATGGAGGCAGAGGGTTTCTAGAGGTCAGCTCTCTCTGGCTTTGCTTCTCCGAGCAGTCTAAGCCAGTAAAAGGCAGCAAGAGCTGGCTGGAAGCTTGGATGCAGAAACTTTATGCTCAGGAGCCAGTGGAGAATGCTTATTCAAAGCCTTTGGATAAGCAGGGAGCCTGAGACCTTGCACAGAAGAAAGGCGCCCTCCGCCCACAGGGGCAGTTAACAGTTTGAGTAAAAGTCTACATAGTCTGGTCCACACCACAGAGATGGTACTGGGGAATGGCTCTCTAAACTGGATCATCCATCATAGACTCAGATCACAAGGATGCCTTTCCAGATCAAGAGAAGGTGAATAAGTGTGAGCTAGTTTACTTTTCCTGGACCTGAGCCCTTTACCTTTTCTGTTACAGAATTCGCTTCCCGGATCTTATTACTCCCTATTCAACGATATTGTTATGGTGGGTTCCTTACACCTACCTTATAAAAATCAACTTGTTTCCCTCATGAAATTCATGGCACACAGTACTGTGCTACATACGGTTACCTACACACAAGTATACATTGTCCATTGATCACTGCCCCCATGGTTTAATTATCAGCTGGGCCTGTGGGTATGTCTGGGGTGTGAATTCATTAGGCTAATTGATGTGGGAAGGCCCAGATTACTGGTGGGAGGGCCTGAATGGTAGAAGAGTAGAGAAATCAAGCTGAGCATAAGCAAAAGGTGAGCATGCATGCATTCATTTCCCTCTACTCTTGACTGTAGATGCTCCAGCTGTTAGAAGTTCCTGCCTCAACGTTCCTACAATAACGACTGTGTAACCTTTATCCCCTAGCCTGCTTTTCCTTAGGGTGTTTTATGGCAGCAACAGAAATGAAGCTAAAACAGCCTATATCTTTCCTTCCTCCCATCTTCTTACCTGTCTTTGTCCCTAGACAGCTTTACTTCAACTTTCCTGTCATATACACATGAATGATGGTATATATCTCTATAAAACCTAGAATCAACAAGTGAGGAAAAATGGCATTTGTTTCCCTGAGACCTGCTTAATTCATTTAATGCGATAACATCCAGACCTGCTTGCAGGCATCCATTTGCCTGCACATGATATAACTTCATAACTTGTTGGACAGTGTCACTGCTTACATTTTTGTCCTTTATATGAAGCCACTGCTTACTATTTTGCACACAGTAGGTGCTCATCTCAATATGGTTCAGAAAAATGTGTGACTGATTACATCCTGCTTAGCCCTCCTTTCCTTACCCATCTGTATTCACATCTGCAGGCCAAGTACAAGTGCCTCCTTCTCCCCTCCCTGCATTAATGACTTCTGTGCTCACAACCAGTGAGTACAGACTCGAGACAGTCCGTTGATCACAGACGTTTCTCTTTTAGGTCTACTTTCCTTAAGTGTTCTTGATTGGTCTTAGCTCCATCAGGGAAGGTGCCATGTCTTGTATTTGTCTGTAGGAGCCTTAGCACCCGGAATGGGCTTATTTCAAGCAGGAAATCAGTCCAGATGGACTGCAGTGGACACCATGGTCTTCCATAAAGCATATGGTTGTATACACACATGGGTTCTATTGTCTCTATGTTCTGTTGAGGATTTATTTTGCCAAATTTTAGGTAGGTAGTAGATCACAGATGACTGGTAAGTGACAGCTGTTCTTCAAGGAGACAGAATGCCTATGAGTCATAAAGACATAACATGCTAAATAGAATCAAGAAATCCACACTGACAATATCCAAGGTGCCAGCAAAAAGACATGATTGGGTTGACACCAGTAGCTGGGTAAATCCTCTGCTTGAAGATCAGGACATTCCTAACTTGTTTCTGGAGTCAGTTTCCAAAATCTAGGTATAGTCAGTTTCTGCTTGGGTGATTAGAAACTGTGAAAGTGACAGTTTAACACTGATTTAGACACAGAACACAATTGAAGTCAATATATGAGTAACAAGTGACTAAAATTCTAATCTTTTGTTCTAAAGTAACAAAAGAAAGATTTGTAAATTTAAATATATAAACATTAAAAATATTTGTGTCACAAAAACATAATTAAAAATTCCCAGCATAGATGGAAGTACTAAGAACACATGCATACACAGGCTGAAAGCTAATATTCCTAACAGAAAAGCGAACCTTTAAAATTGAGACTAGGACCAAAAACTTGAATGAAAATGTAATTTATAATAATAATAATTAATAATAATAATAAATGAGTAAAAGACTCTAGATTCTTCATAGTGAGTAACATTACAAACATAAAACAAAGCAACAAACAAAAAGCTAGCCCCGAGTGCTCCTAACTGCTAACTGACAGAAGTATTGCAAACTTTCCTGTTCTGCTAGCAGCTGCTAGAGAAAGGCCCCTCATTTCTTCTGGGGAAATTTAATGGTATCTATCAGGTATAGCTGCCTTTGACCTATCCCAACATGTTCTGAACAATTTCCCACATTGAATTAGTTAGTGGGCATGTCTGTGGGGCCATTTTCTTGACTGCTGGTTTGATATAGGAGGGTCTCAGTCCACTCTGGGCTGTCCTATTTCTAGGCAGGAGGTTCTGTGCTCTACAAAAGCTTGCCTAGCAAGCTGCGGGAAGCAGAATTCCCCTACGAATTCTGCTTCAGTTCCTGCTTGAGCCCTGCCTCCCCTTAGCGGTGGACTGCAACAAATCCTTTCTTCCCTAAGTTCCCTTTTGTATCACAGTAACAGAGAGCAAACAAGGACAGGTCACCAAAAGTTTCTGCATTTGCTGTCCTTTCGCAGCAATGAAAGGCATCTCAATTTAAGGATAAGAGCGGCTTTTGCCTCAGATCAACTTGGTTATTATTACCAGCTTTAATTTTTTTCATATATGTACATTACTTTGAAATGTAATACATGGTAATATTTTAACAATTTAGAAAATGCATACATTTTAATAAGAGCAAAAAAAAATCATCTTTAATTCCCCCATCCTGAAATTTGGGCTTATTTCCATCAAACATTTCCCCCATGCTTTTAAAACCTTATTAAGATCATTCTGTATATTAATGTAATTTTTTATTCCACTCTTTTGCTTAAGGTTATGATTTTCCATATCATTAAAAATTCTATGTAAATATCATTTTAATAGCTGTTCAACATTCAATGATATTAGGAATTTCATTTTTAAATTTGACTTCATGCCTAATATCAAAATGAGTAATTTTAGTTTTGAGGCGTGTTAGCCCCAGTCTCCATGGCTTGGTGACACATGGAGGTTCTGTTTAATATGTAACAAAATTGTCTTTCTCTTAAGCTATGGCCTCCATCCAAAATGGAACAGGATGATTCTAGTACTTTCTAGCGTCCCTTCTTCCTCGCAGCTGCTGACCTGATGTACTCTTGGTTTTCTAGAGGGTGAGCCAGAATGCCTTTAGGATGTCACGAAGGTCAGACATGCTGAGAGTAGAGAAGAAGTCCCAGGCAGCTGCCGGTCTCTGCCATGTAATGTGCAGTGATTAGCAATCCATAATTTATGACATTAATTAATTCTTTGTTTTATCGTGGAGAGACTCACTCAAGCATGCTACTCAACAAAGCTCGGATAACCTGCTTCCTTCAACCCTGGATCTCCTTGCTGGGAACTCACTTTGCAAAACCCATTAAGCTGACAGAGGATTCAAAGCACTAGGAAGGGAGGCCCTTTTCCCTCCCCCTCATTCTATTTCATTCCACAAAGAAACAACCTCACAGTAAGCAAAGCCTGCGGTGCCCTTCAATGGAGGCCAAATCTTCCAGAAAGGCATTTGAATGTCTTTACAGTAGGATATGGTCAGGGAGAACTCTGTTCTAGACTCCCGCCGCTTTAAGATATGATGTAGTCGGAGGTGAGCAGGTCTGGCAGGCCTCAGCCTGTGCATGCTGCTGTGAGCATCTCTCAGTGATCTGGGTTGGATGGCAAATACTGTTCTAGCCCTGAACCTAGACTGGGTCTAGCACGTCCATTTTTAGGACCTTAGAGAGGGTCTTTCTGCACTGTGTCTGGAAACTGTTGGGGCAGACCACCTGAGCTGAGGAGCCCTTTCCATGGACTTTGCCCTTCTGTGTGAATGGGACAAACTGAACACTGGGCACTGACTGACTCACTGCGGGAGGGACCACATGGCTAACCACAGCAGGTGTTCTGAGAGTAGGACCTTGTCTGGTTCCCCAGGATATCCCTCCGCCCCAGAGCATGCGCCGCATAATGGTGTTGAATGCGAGAATGCAGAGACGTTATGCACCACAGTAAAAACACGAACACTCTCCACTGTGTTTCAGAACACGTATGCTAAACTCCCTCCGTCCATGGGCTGGAGAGACGACCCATGAGCGAAATAACTGTGCAAACCTGGGAGCTGAGCGCAGTCACTGAAATCCACACAAGATGGGATCGGGGAGTTGGGCGTGTTCGTACACACCTGGCGTCCCAGCACTCGGGAGGCAGAGGTAGGTGGATGGTTGTGAGTCAAGGCCAGCCTGGTCTACCAAACAAGTCCAGTACAGCTAAGGCTGTCTGGAAAATGCTGTCTGGAAAAACCAAAACCAAAACAAAAAAGATGGAATGGGAGAACTGACTTCCACAGATGTGCCATGGATCACACACACACACACACACATTCATATATATATATACACATACACACACTTACACATACACACACTTACACACTCACATATACACACATACACACACGGACTCACACAGACTCACAGGTACATACACACTCACACACAAATATATGTACACATACACAGTCACACATACACTCATGCACATACACATACTCACATACACACACATACCACTACAGTTATCTTTACTACTAATATTTTTAAAAGAATGTGTCCTTGATGTCTTCCGAGGCTTGACTTTATTTTGCTGTTTGCGGAAGGACAAATGTGACAAATGAAAAAGGGTGTGCATTCATGATGTAACACCAGGTGTTAGTTACCAGAGACACGAGTCCTGTGGGAAGAGATGGGTGTCGCTGGCTGG
Source organism: Pachyuromys duprasi (assembly GCA_028658305.1). Lineage (NCBI taxonomy): Eukaryota > Metazoa > Chordata > Mammalia > Rodentia > Muridae > Pachyuromys > Pachyuromys duprasi. Next base: position 1,212,848 of record CM053759.1, on the reverse strand, counting down.
TGATGGGTAAGTGATGCAATGCCTGCACTGTTGTTGAAATGATGGCAGCCTGCCCCAGAGAAGACATTCTTTGAGTCATCTGAGTCCCCTTTCGTAGGACAAGCCTTTCAGACTCCTTCAGCCTTGAATCCAAGGAAACAGCCCATCTCTTCGACCACAAGAACACACCCCCTTTCTCACACCTTGTCTTTGTTTGTCTGCCCTCTCCATGCTGTTTAATTTCATTTCTCCTTGAATCTTTAGATTGATAAAAATGTTCTCCTCATCTCCAAGCCTGCCTGAGCCTTGACAGTGGCCTGGGTGAACTACGTGAGAGCAATACCTGCGGCCATGGCTGAGAGAGAGGCATTATTTACATATTTATTAGAAATTCTGTCCTACTGGCAAGAGACGCTCACTTCTGACTTTAATTCTGATAAGTAAACAACCCCATTGGCAAAGAAGAGGGGGAAACAAACCAGAATAGTTTGCACAAGATAATACAGTAAGAAGGGACAATGCCTATAATGCAAAATCCATTTGCAGTGCAAAGAAAAAAGAGAGAGAGAAAGAAAGAGAAGTCTTTCTCCAAAGACTAGCTGAAGCTAACACTCTGCAGAAATAATTGAGAAGTAATTCAATTATTTTTGGTATCAGTTTCCTCACAGGCCAGTGGAATGACAATTAATCCCTTGGTGCTTTTTAAATTTTTTTTTAATACTTTGTGGTTTGCACAGAATAGCCCTGCAGCAGCTACACTCAGCAATCCTCTTGCTGATCAAGTCTGTCTTCCCTTCCTCATCCATCCTGGCCTGATAACACCCCACACCGGGGAGACATTCTGTGAGTTCAACCTTCTCTGACCCCTCTTTCAAGCTGTCCAGCATCTTAACGTTTTGCTTAGGTGCCCTCTTGCTTCCTCTTAATTATATCACATTGCTAGAACTGCAATAGAGGGAACTTAGCATCCTATTGCTTCCTCTGAATGTCCAGCATTGAGCCCTCATCATCAGCCCTATGACAACACAATGCATTAAATCCTTCTCAGCGCTGCATGTCTAGCTACACCAGAAAAAAAATACATTTAGGAACATTAAAATGGACTGACTTTAATCCACAATAGCAAAGGGAGCAGGAGATAGGGTTTAAATCCTGCCTGATGTTCTGGCCTCAACTTAACCCCACAGATAAGATCACACTGAATTCTCTGCATTTGTATAGCTTCTTTCAGTCAGGGACTGCAGGGAGCCTTATACACATCAGTCAGGAATTGCAGGGCTCTATACACAGGAATAATATGCACATCCTCTCCTGGGGACTGTGGTCCAGTTCCAAGATGGGTCCCAGCATCAGAAAACTGAAAGATGATAGGTGTACAAAAGACTAGTCTGGACAGCCTTTTGGGCTGGCCCAGGAAGGCAGACATTTTTTAGCAGCTCTCAATACTAAATTCATAGAATCATTGTGGTTTTAAACTGCAAAGCTATTTTTAAATCACAGAAACAAAAACCGTTTTTTTTTTGAGATGAGGGTTTTGCTTTCTCTTTGATGACTCCATAGACCAAACTGCACATGAACTCAGGACTTGGAGTAAAGATAGTTTCTGCTATTAAATGTTTACCTCTTCTTTCTTTGTTATCATGGTGTTCATGAAGGACATATGTCCTTAATGATGTGATTTTTCCAAAATATACTACTGTATATAGAAATAAAGAAGACATATGCTGTGTGTTATAAACCAGACAAATGGACTTACGGGATGGAGGAGGGCATGGGAAGCTGAGTCAGTGTCCAGCCCTAATAGCTGCAGCTAACTCAGTGTGAATTATTGAGCAGGTGCTGTGTTAGACATGTTCTGAGCACTAATGTGATAGTGTCAGCAATGGACTGAGTCAGCAATATCATTTGCCAGATGAACGCAGCATCTGGATAACTTTCCCAAGTTTATCCAGCCTGTGAGGCTGGGATTCTGTTGGAGGTGGTTAGACCCTGGGGTACACACTGAAGATTCTAAAGTGTGTGAGAAAACATAAAGCATAAACCTGGGGACAGTTGGACAGAGAGGCATTGCAGAGTTATTTAAAAATCTTTCTTAATCTCAGACAAGAGGGTCTCTAGTGCCTGGAAAAAAGTTTCTAGACCTCAGAGCTCCTTTGTTTTACCCGGAAGGAGGGCAGTTACCTGCCCTGCTTAGGAGCAGAGACCTGGGGGACTGCCGTGCTTAGGAGTATGGGGAACCTGCATGCTAGACTGACAGCATGCAGAGGCTGTGATGTACACATGGACCAACGCAGTAGACCATCAGACAGGTGAACATGGCACAGTGGGACAGTGCTAGGAGAGGGGGACACCAACAAGAATGAGGGGGCTGCCCACGCCCAGTCTCACAAGAGCAAGAGACCAGGGGAAGAACAGTGTGGGCTAGTCCCTGAGTGGTTAAAATTTTACCAGGAAAGAAAGTGTGGCATATATTTACTTTGGAAATTTTGGAAAATACAGAGGAGAGGGGCGGGGGAAAGATATCTTGGATTGCATATAGTTCTTTAAATAGTGAAACTATAGCTTATGGTAGTATTTATCCTCTGTGACAGCATGTCTTTAATTCTAAATCTATTCCTGAAAATCCAATGAAACACCAAGACAATAAATCAGGAAGTTAAAAACCTTAAGGTTAAACATTATAGTTGTATTTATAGTTATATTTTCACCAGTTACTTGAGTCTCTCTCATTTTCCTCCCTTGTCATGGCCTTGACATTTATGAAGAGCATCCATGAGTTATTTCTAGGAAAGATCTCAGCTTGGGTTTTTCTTGAATTTTTCTCCTGGCAATCTGAGGGATGCTATGGCCATCTTACTGATTCCTTAGATCAGAGTGTTTGCTGTGTCTTCTGAGTCTAACATTGGGAAGCATAGCTAAGAGGCCAGTGTCCATCTTGTCACTTTGATATACCAGGGGGTGGGGGGATGTAAATAGGTCTTATTACATCATTGTTAACCTTGGTCACCAGCTGAGGACCTAGTCTCTAGAATTCTCCACTTGGAAAGTATGGTTTCTGATTTCCTTTTGTAATGTAATACTTCTTTTTATATAATAATTTGATACTAAAGCAAATTTAAATATGTGATTAAATTTATTCTTTGTGGTGAACATGTTTATAGGTTTGGGGTGAAGGTATTCATGTATCTGTCACCAATTTCCTACAAATTAGTTCCATCAGCCCCCAAATGTTCTTCTTCTCTTTATAGACAACTGTCCATCATGAAACCTGAGAAAGCCCGGAATCCATGGTTCTGTTTTCCTTCTGTATAGTGTTATGTACCTGGAATCATTTCACAGGGAATATTTTGTATCAAACTTCTCAAACTTTGCAAAATGCATTTAATGTTGGTCCTTTGGCTTGGTTCCTATTCGTTGCTGTGTGGTATTCCACTGTGGCATGTTCTATACCTGGTTTTATCTGCTGGCTGAAGCATGTCTGGATTTGCTTTCCAGCTTTTGATGACTTTGGCTATTCTTCCTGAGGAATGTCATATACAAAATTTTTAGTTTTAATTTCTTTGGGGTTGATAACTAGAAGTAGTGTTATTGGATTGTATGATAGGTATGAGTTTCATTTTGTTTGGAGTTCTATCCTTAGCTACTATCTGTTAGTGTGATAGTTGTTTTTTACCACTTGATGTAGCCATGTAAATAAAAACTGATGTATGGGGCTGGAGAGATGGCTCAGTTGGAAGAGCCCACTGGTCTTACAGAGGATGCCATTTGGTGCCCAGCACCCACATCAGGCAGCTCATGACCACCTGTAACTCCAGCTCCAGGAGATCCAAATCTCTGGACTCCTTGGTTACCTGCATCCATGTAAGCATACCCATACACAGACACATGCAGGCACATAATTAAAAATAAAATAAATCCTTTAAAACATTCACTGTCTTAATTGTGCACATTACAGCATCTTGAAGTAGCTTTAATTTACATTTCTCCATAACTAATGACATTAAATATCTGTTCTTGGTTTATTTGACATTCAGGAATCTCCTTTGATTGAATGTTCAGATCTCTTGTCTGTTTTAAAGTTGTTTTTTTTTTTTAATTTCTTATTCTTGAGATTTGAGAGCTCTTCATATATCCTAGACAGAAACAAATTTGTCTGAACTGTTATTTATAAGTATTTTCTCTGACCTACTGCCTTTTGAAATGCAAAAATTTAAATATATATTTTAATATAGGCTTTCACTATGCAGCCCAGGTGAGCTTCACACATTATTAATTTTAGTGAATTTCAGGATTTCTAGCTTATGAGCCATGCTTTCAGTGCTATAGCTGTGTTTGCCCCTAATGCAAGATTTTACAGATTTTTTTCCTGGTGTTTCCTAAGAGTTTAGTTTCATGTTTTATATTTATGTCTAGAATCTATTTGGAGTTGATGGCACATATGATGTGAGGTGAAGGATGATATAGTTTTTGCTTATTTGCAAGTATTCTGTAATTCTTTCTTCAACTGAATATGTACCTTCCTGATCATGTCACAGCATTTTATTTGTGCCATCTGTTTCCTTTCACTGTCTACCCACTGATTATGTGTCTGTCTTTTTTTTTTCTTTCTGAGTATTATAGCTTTACAAAAATCTAGAGTCAAGAAAAAAAGTGTGTCCTCTTCCTTTCTGTCTTCCCTCTGAATTGTTTTGGTTTCTCTGGTCTCTTTGCTTCTCTTGTGTTAGAATCACCTTGGCAATGAATGTAACACAGGTGTCTGTTAGGTGTTCGTGGAATCCATGTGTTGAACTGGGGAGAACCACTCCACCAAGCCTTCAAAGCTACTAGCACAGAGATGCTTAAGGTGTGTTTAACATTTCTACTTCCCCATCAGTGTTTTGTACTTTGAAACATATAGATCCTATACACATATTTAAGATTTAGATATGCTTTTGCAATATGACAGATAAACATTCTAACTTACCTTTGAATTTGAATGGCTAAGTTCAGCCTGGGACTTTGTCGAACTCTTTCATTAGTCTGAGAATATCTCTACTGACTTCTCTGGGGAGTTTTCTGCCAACCTCATGCTTACAAATGTGCATGGTTTAATTTTTTTATTATATTGTATTTGAAGTAGAAATCTTTATTTCCAAGTGTATCCAAAATGCTCAGCAGAGCATTCAAGTTCACTACCCCATCTCTTACTCATCTCATGTGGTTTTAGTTCTTTGTCATGTAAAACAATGACTTCAATTTTTGAAGTGATATTTAATGTAAACTTGACTGAGGGTTTATATTACATTTATTTTTGTCTGTATGTATGTGCTCATGCCACGTATGAAAGTCAGAGAGCAACTTGTGGGAGTTAGTTCTCTCCTGAGTGGTGTCAGGGACCAAACTCAGGTCCTCAGACATCTGCTGATGCATCTCACAGGCTCCCACACAGTTTCTTTGCTCTTGCTGGACTGTATGTTTTTGTTGTTGTTGTTATTGTTTTTTCATTTTTTAAAAATTGCACTGTTTAGGACTTCCAGAAAACAGCAGGGGAGACACTATGCTTGTACTGCCAGTAGTGGTAAGGTTTTCCTCATTCAGTGTGATGTTCCGTGAGCACCTGTTGAGTAGAACATTCTTATTTTATTACTCATTTTTTTGAGGGTGCTTCTTTCCTTCTTTTTTTAAAACCATAAATGGAGACTGGATTTTGTTGAATTATCTTTTTACATTTGTTAATGGTTACTGGTTCTAACTTTATTTCATTGATTTATAGCCTTTTTTTCATTATATATTTTTGCCAGCTTGCCTTAGGTTTGGTTTGCTCTCCCTCCCTCCAGTTTCTTAAGGTAAAAGCTTATGCCAGTGACTTGAAACTTCCTCTTCCCTTTTAAAATATTTATGGCAGAGGGAAATTTATGAGGGTCAAGTTTCTCCTTCTGCCATTCAGGACCTCAGATCAAACTCCGGTTTCCAGGCCTGGCAGCTGGTCCTTTTCTCTGTGATGTCACCTTGTTTCTCTCCTCCTTGTTATGGAAGCAACTTTGTGCTACTAACACACAGGGCCATGTAGTTGCTGCTCTGGAGGGATCCCCCACACTTGGAATCATTATATGCTCGCATTTTCTTCTTTAGAGACTCCCCCTTTGATTTCAGGCTGTTTTTGACTGTGCAGTCCACTCACAAGAGCCTGCAGACTGCCAAGTGGCAGAGAGGGTGAGAGCATTTCTGGCTGCCCTTGTGGATCTGCTGCCCCCTCTTCCCATCCTTCATTTTTAGTTTAATTCTTCTGTGGTATGAGAATGCACTTGCTATGATGTTTTTATTCTCTTTGAAGATTTTTAGGTTTTTTTTTTGATGCTTGAATACGATCTTGCTTAGCTAATATTGCATGTATAAAAATGAAAACATACTTAGCTCTTTGGTGATGAATGTTCCACCAACATCAAGGAGGCCTAATTGATTGATAACATCACTACTTGCTGCCCTACTGGGTCTCTCTCTGGATGCACTGTCAGTGACAGAAATGGCCGAGGGTGTCTGCAGTCAGCTGGCGCAGTGACCTGACCCCTCAGGATGAAAGTTTACATCCTCAAACTAAGACCATGTGCATTTAGGATTGCAGTTTTATTCACACATAATGTCTCTCTTCCCCCAGTTTCCTTGTTTGAGATATGTTTTGCTTGATGTCAAAGTATTTTCTTGGTTTTTAGGGGGTTTCTGTCAGGATCACATGGTTTTTTTTTTCCTCATTTGCTAACTTTTAATCTAGATTAATTTTTAAATTTTATCTAAAATTCTTGCTGTTTAGTTGATGCATTCAAGCATTCATATTTAATGTGGTTGTTGATATGGTTGATAAATATTTTTTGATACAGAGTCTATCTATTATGTAGCTGTCCTAGAACTTGCTATGTAGACCAGACTGATCTCAAACTCACAGGGATCCACCTGCCTCTACCTCTAAAATGCTGGGATTAAAGGTGTGTGCCACCATGCCTAGTAATTGATGGTTACTGATATGCTATCTGCTTGGATTTTGTTGTTGTTGCTTTCATATGTTCTCTATTTTTTAAAAACCTTTTCTGGCTTTACATTAAGAAATTTCATAATTTCATTTTACTTCCTCAGCTACTTTATTATTTATGCCACTAAAATGCTTTTAGTGGTTACCCTATGGTTTGTAATGCATAGCTCTACCCGCATAAACAAAAATGTGAGGTCTGCAAGTCCATCGTAAGACTCTTATTAATGTCATATGCCAGAAATTCTCAACATTTCACTGTGTATGAACTCATTGATTGCTATTATCAGCACCAAAGTAAATCCAGTTTTTATTCTATAGATAAAGAAATTGAAGCGAGAAAGTCATTTCTCTTGGTCATTGTCTAGAACCAGAAGACTATTCCCATCTTACAGCTTTGCTCCACAGCAGCAATTATGCTGCGTGAGTGAGCTGGGAAACTGCCTTGTAGAACATGTGTCCAAATATGCTGACAGAAGTTAGGAACACAATGGTGTGAGTGTGGTAGAGTGTGCATGGACAGAGGCGTCTATCCTTCAGACCCCGAGCTGACCCTGCGGAACAGAAGAAACACCATGAGTCGGAGAAATCAAGCCAAGTTAATAGTCCTGATGCTGCTCAAGTGGTCCTGAGAATTGTCTTGGGTTTCGTCACATTTGAGTGTAAGTTCTAAGTGATCCTGTTCTCTTGAAATCTTCACTGCAAGGAAAAGAACTGTAAGCTAGAGGAAGCAGAAACCAGATAGCTCACTCCAGCATTACTACACATAAACCAAGGATGAATTGAGGCATTTCACACCAAATGGCCTTATGGCAGTTTTCTTTCAAGAAAATGATAAAGATAATCTCAAAGCACCTTGGGCCATGGGAGCAGAATTTTAAAGGTAGCAGCCAAAGCCAAAGAAGTACTGATTCGGCAAAATGTCCCTCAGTGCCCCACCACAATACCTATCGACGACTCAGAACAGTGTTATCACTATTGCATAGAAAGGAGAAATGACTATGGAGGAAGTTCAGCGATGACACAATAAAATACATGATGCATTAGCAAAACTCTGAAAGGTAACTTGGCAAACTGCCAAATGCCTCAGAAAACCATCATATGATGACTTAGCAAATGACCAGTGATGACTCACGGTCAGTGACCTCAGGACTTAGCAAGAGTCCTAGTGATGAGTCAGCACAAAGCCCAATGCCTTGACTCAGACTGTCTCCGCATCATTTCACTTTACCTTTTGGATGCTTTTCCAAGTGAACTGTTGACCTTTCTTTCCCTTCCCTTAAAGAAGCACCATGTTGCTATTTCTCCCTCTTCTTATTTTTCATCCAACTCTTTTATAACTCAATTTAATACACATTATGAAATCAGAAAAATTACAAAGGAAATCACTAGTTTCAATAAATACAACTTGGCACCAGTTACCTTCCTAAGGTCCTGCCTCCTGGGCTTTTGGGGACTTTTAATTACAGCAAATTTCAGACTTGGTAGGGACCCTCAGAAGCCTCCACACACCTGCTCATGCTGTTAGTGCTCTCTTTCTGGAATCCTGTTTTTCCTGTTTCACCTGTTGGAACCTCGATTCCTTAAGGAATAATCTAAGATACCTGCAAAGATCACAAACTACTGTTTTGATGTGTCTCTGTTATAAGATGAAAGGGGATAAGAAACTCTTTATTGCCCCTTCCTAATGCTTTACCTAAGCACAGAAGTTTTTGCTTCTTTAAAAAAAAACACAAAAACTTTTCTTAATTTTTAGAATTGCATACAAAGTAATGGGTTTCATCATGCCATTTTATTTTTTACAATAATATTTTATTCTCTGATAATTTTATACAATGTATTTTGATTATACTTTAACCTCCCTAACTCACCCCAGACTCATCCATATCTCCTTACCCACTCAACTTCAGGTGCACTCTTTCTTTTTAATGCTATAGAATCCAATTTGTGTTGGCCAAATACTCTTGTGTTGGACTTGTTCTGGAGCGTAGTCAACCAGAGAGGTGTGTGATATATATCCCATTCAGGGCTGAGCACGCTGTATTCTCTTATGGGTGTCCCTGTTAACTGTCCACTGCAATAGGTATCTTTTCTCATGAGGGTTGCCAGATGTACTGATCTATGGATATGTCATTAGGAGTCACTTTAATGGCATATTAATTTAGCAGAACAATAGCAGTGGGTTCTTCCCTAGGGCCTATGACCTGTCTAGCTACCATGCACAGTATGGGCTGCACCTCATGGAGTGGCTCAGGAACTCAATCATACGTGATTGGTTATCCCTACACTGTTTGTGCCCCTGCTTCATCAGGGGGCGTATTTGGTCAGCACAGTCATTATTATAGTCCATAGTGTGCTAGGGTTCACAGCTGCATATGACTCACTATCACTTTTTTTCCTTTGGTAGTCTGAAAATGCCTGATCTCATCTAAGCATGACATTTTTGTACATATATGTTCCTTATGTTTTGCTTTTATCCATTCCTCTAACCCATATCTTTTCCCATCAACTCTCTGCTACCTCCAGCTGGTTCCCGTTCTGCCCCCAGATAGTCTTGATTTCTATATAATCTATTACCCTATTTTATACTGTCTTTAGAATTTTTCCTCTCCTTTTATGTTTTTTTTCTAGTTTTGTGATATAAAACATATATAAAAACATACACACCAGGCTCAGAAAGTATGAACAGTATGGACTCTATGTGTTTAAAAAGGGAGAGAGAACATAAAATTGAGTGGATAGGGAGTATGTAGATGAATCTTGTAGGAGTGAGGGGTTGCTGTATTATCAAAATACATACATACATGTACATATGTGTATATATGTATATTTTTATATACACATGATTTTAATTCTAGGCTCACCATGTGAGAGAAACCACATGTCGTTTGCTTTTGAGCCTGGATTGTTCTGTTTAGCATGACGACTCCAGTTGTACCATTTTACTTCAGTACCATGATTTCATTTTTCTTTAAAATTATATTCACACATTTTAAAATTTTTACCTTAGTCTTCATTATTTTAGATAAAAATTTCTAATAAGAAGAAAAAGAAAGTGGGTGTTTGCAAAGCAGTTAGCCTACATTTCTGTGCTGAACTTTGTAAATCAAGCACTATTAAATAAGTGGTATCATAAATGATTTCATTTTCTGTCGCTTTTATTTATTGAGAACTTGGATATAATCCAAATGTCCCATTTTGTTGATTGGGAAATGAGGCCCTAAGAAAGTAAGCATTGCTTGATAGTGACAGTTAGACATGGAGCCCACTCTGCTGCTCTCCCTGAGCGCTGCTTCTCCGCTCCTATGCTTGCTTCTTCCTATGAACATATTACACAATACTTGTTCTGTGACGATTGTATCACACATCCACAAGTGGTAGCCTCTGCCCTTGTGACTGAAGAGCCTTAAACTGTCATTGTAATACACAGGGGTTTTTTGAGCGACAAGTCTTATTTTCATTTTTGTTTCAAAGTCTATCTTAGGTCAATCAATCTTCCATAAAGTATAAGGATCCCCAAGCATTCTTCCTGGCTCTAGCACCACAACACTGTATGGAACTTGTCTTGTCTCCCTTGGAAACCAGAATTGCCTGAACAGGCATACTGCAGGACTTAATTGCATCATCTCTGAGTTGTCTGAAGCTCTGTCCTTGGTAGGACACAGGTTAGGATGTACTATATCTGTATTACAGATCCAGAAAGGATCTGCCCAGTCACAGTACTTGCCACACCAGCTCCTCACACTGCTGCCCCCTTCCCTGCAGCTGGATCTCACCCTCTGGCAGGATCACCCTGTAGACTCTACACAGTCTCCACTGGAGATCGATCTTGCTTTTGCTCACTCAGCCTCTGATGTCAGACACCTGGAAAACCTCAATGCACACAATCGTCTCTACTGTGTGCTCATTGCCAGAAATGACAGTGTGTCACAAACTGTGTTGACTCTGGTACTAGAATAGGCCTGGCCTGAGAAACATCAGTTGCCTTTTCTGAAGGTGATTACAAATCAGGACCATGGAGCTTAAACTCAGCACTAACCAGCTCCTCACACTCCCCTTCCCTGTAGACGAATCCCCCACCCTATGGCAGGAGCACCCTGTAGACCTTGGAGAAACTCTTCACTTCCTGGGAATGGATGGGGCATTTTGGTGGGTAATTTACTTCTTCAAGACTCTTCTCTCCAATTGTTAAAAGGGTACTCTTTTTCTCCATATGAGATTAATAACAATTATTTCCCAAGACTTTTGTGAGAGTGAACTTAGATAATGCAATGTAAGCATTTAGCAAGTACCTGGTACACAGACCATTAATGTTTAGCTGTTGTGATTACCATTAATTACAGTATCATATTAAAACACAGAAGGAGGGTTACGGTGACCTTACATTACAGTTTTGAATGTACAATTCTTCAAACAACCTGACACCTCAATGTCATTTACTTGATAAACTCCTGAGGCCACTTGGGCCTCAGGACTACTCAAAGGAAACTTCTCTTTGTCAAAGGCCAGAAGGAAATTGAACTGACCCTGTCTTGAGTAAGAGTTTAGTTACAGATCTGTTTAGTAAAAGAAAAGAGGAAATCTTTGTAGAATAAGGGGAGATGTGTATGGAACCCAAGACCCAAGAAGCTCTGGTTACTGGGCTTTGCCAAGGAAACAGAGGTATCAGAGGGCCAGGGGAAGCAATCCCTCAGGAGGTTGTGCCTAAGGTCTACTCAGCTGAAGCAGCACCTGAAAAGTGGGATCCAGTCCATTGAGACTTGACAAGAAGCTCCAGGGAGCCCAAGGGCCATCTTCAGAGCTGGAGAAAGGGAAGTGCCTTTGGAGTAAGGTGTGGAGAGAAGCCCTGGGAGGTTGCCTCTGCTTTTCTGTTGCTTTGCTTATTTTCCAGAGAAGCTTAGATTATTCCTGAAGGCATAGTGGTTTCCTACATGCTTCCTCAGTGAGTGAGAGTGCCAGGGAGAGAGACTGGAAAAAGAAAATCAGAATAAACTTCATCTCAGCCTATTTTAAGGGAGATCAATCACAGATTCCTGAGGGCATATGGGGACATAGCAGTGTCCCACATCGACCCCTGGGCTTTGGGGGACCATCCCAGGGGAGTGAGCTACACTAAAAGTCCTGGTGTGTTCCACCGGAGTTAAGGTAGGGCAGGTTAAATGAAGGCAAACGACATGGCTTGCAGTAAGTTTTCAATTTCTTGTTGAATTTCATTTCATGGGCTTTCTTTCCCTAAGGCCTGCTGCTAGAATCAAAACTCTGCTAAAACAGAATGGCTGCAGAGTCTTCATCAGTCTGCCCTGTTTCAGGAGAGTGTTTATTCCCAGGAATGTTTAACTGAAACGACTAACTACAAAAAGCCCCAGGCAAAGTTCACCCTTTCTGACTTTGTATACCACAGAATAAATATTTTCTAGATATACAAAAGTGAGTTTTCCTAACTCCAAAGTTAATATCATTTCAATGAATGAATAAATGGCTTATGTAATTTAATGGCTCGAGTGAATGAATGACATGGATTTTGTAAGTGCTACTTGGTTTGAAGGATGAAGGAGAGAAGTTTAATCAGAAAATCCTTCTAGCCACTGCTACGAACCCAGCAGAAATGGCAAACATCTCTGTTGGTGCTGAATGCTTACTTGAGACAGAAAAGAACACTATGTGGCTGAATTTGGAAGCAAGATCGGTGTAACAACAATTCTTTGCCCTCTGAGTAGGTTGGAAAACACATGAGCACATTGGTCACACACTCAGCTGAAGACAGGAATGTGTGTCAAGGCAGAGCAAACTGTGAAATGAGCACCAGGTATCAGATGAGGGATGCTCAAAGATAACTCACTGTAAACTCCTTTTTGCTCAATAATAATATGTATAGTCTCTTAGTAAGATTGTAAATGCAAATACTACTCGAAGAGAAAGGAAAATAAAAACGGAAATTAACTTCCCAAATTAGGAAACACCGTGACCAAAAAGAATGTTGGGAGGAAAGGGTTTATTTGGCTTACACTTCCACATCACTGTTCATTACTGAAGAAAGTCAGGACAGGAACTCACACAGGGCAGGACCCTGGAGGCAGGAGCTGATGCAGAGACCATGGAGGAGGGATGCTGGCTGGCTTGCTCCCTATGTTTTGTTCAGCCTGCCTGCCTGCTTGCTTTCTTGCTTTCCTTCTTCCTTTCTTCCTTTCCTTCCTTCTTTCCCTCCTTCCTTCCTTCCTTTCTTTCTCACTTATTTATTTTATTCACTTTACATCCTTGTAGTCCCTTCCCTCCAAGTCCCACCCTCTCTCCCTTCCCCCTGCTCCCTCCACCCCTCTCCTTTTCCTCAGAAAAGGGGAGCTCCATCCACCCCTGCTCATCAAGTTGCATCAGGACTGAACTTGTCCTCTTCCCCTTAGCCTGTCAAGGCAGTCCTGCCAGGGGAAAGTGATCTAAAAGCTAGCAGGTGAGTCCATGTTTGATGTAGTCCCCACTTCCTTTACTAGAGGACCCACTTGAAGCCTAAGCTACCTATCTGCTACAGCTTTGTAGGGTCCTAGGTCCAGTTCATGCTTGGTCCTCAGCTGATGCTTGAGTCTCAGCAAACCCCTCTGGGCCCTGATTAGTTGGCTGTGTTGTTTTTTTGTGGACCCATCACTTCCAGCTCCTTTTCTCTTTCTTCCCACTGTTCTGCAAGTCTCAGTTGGCTTTCTTATAAAATCCAGGACCACGAGGTCAGGGGTGGTACCACCCACAGTGGGCTGCAGCATACCCTATCTTAAAGAGGCATTTTCTTAATTGAGGTTTCCTCCTCTCACATGTCTTTAGCTTGCATCAAGTTAACAGAAAACTATCCAGAACAACACCATTTCAGAGGAACCTGCAATACTATGATAACGTAAATGGCAATGTCTCTCTCAGGCCTTCTTGAAGCGATCTGCCATTTAACAACTGATACACTGTGAAGAGAACAGTACAGGGAGACAGCTCTGTTGATCAAGTACTTGCTGGGCAAACCTGAGTTTGATCCATAGAACCCATGTTTTTTCTTTTTTAAGTTGGTGTAGTGCTAGCACTAGAGAGGTGGGGAACAGGGGACGCTAGAGCTCACTGGCCAGCCACCCTTGCCAGCGTGGTCTGTGAGAGACTGTCTTTAATAACGAGCAGTGTCCTGAGGAAGGACACTTATGGCTGACCTCTGACATCTGCACATACACATTTGTATGTTTGCACCCCACCCCCACATACCCAAAAGGAACATGCACACATTTCAGGAACTGTTGTGTTTGGCAGTCCAAATTTGGCGTGGATACCAAAGTGCCACTACTGTTCCTCTGCCACACTGGAGACTGGGGCTTCCAAGGCCAATTCATAGGGGTTTCAACCCACCCAGTCCATTATTCATAACAGACGTGCCTACGCTGTCATCACAATCTTCATCCTGGGTCTTCAGTTTATAGTATCAGAGATTCTTAGTGGAACAGACAAGTGGAAACATATAAAGCTACCTTCACCATTATCCACATCAATCAATTTAAAAATAAATCATTGTCAAAAGTGGTTGAAGTGAGTGCCATATTAAAGTCTGTTAAAGGCTCAGGAATAATGATCTCATCAGTCTCCATTAACGTGCTAGTATGAGTGCTACAAACCCCACACTAGCGGCTCACTAGAGTGTACAGCTGCAAACATAGCCTGAATGTAGACCAAAGCAGACACGATGGCTTTGCCAGACAAGATTAACATGGTATATTAGTGATGTTTCTTACTGTAGGGACCAAATCCCCAACAAAAAGCAACTAAAGGAAAGAAGGATCCATATTTTTTTCTTTCTTTTTTTTTTTTTTTCAAGATGGGGTTTCTTTGTGTAGCCCTGGCTGTCCTGGCCTCTTTTTGTAGACTAGGCTGGCCTCAGACTTGCAGAGATTTGCCTGCCTCTGCCTTCCGGAGGGCTGGGATTACAGGCATGTGCCACCATACCCGGCTAGAAGGATATATTTTAGTTCACATTTTGAGAAGGGGTTCCGTCCATTATGGTAGGGCAGGCATGACCACAGGAGGCTGAAGCAATTGAACACATCATAGTCAGGATACAGAGAGCAGGCGAGTGGTGGGCATGTCGCAAAACCTCAGTCTACTCCCACTTACCCACTTCCTGCAGCAAGCCTGCCTATCCTAAAGTATGCATAACTCCCTGAAACACCACCAGCAGCTGGGGAACCAGTGTTTAATCACATGAGCCCGTGGGGGGCATTTCATACTCAAACCACAGCCCATGGCATTAGATAAATGGTACATAACCACTGATCTAGAAAATATATTTTTTCATCTTTAGAAAGAGAGGGAATGTATGGGTTTCCATTTATTTAGAACAGACAACAAAATACATTATGAGTTTGCTCCAGGCCTGTGTTAACTCCTCTGCCCTTTAAAAAAAATATAGTATGAAGAGACAGACACCATCTGGAAGTCTGGGCAGAATCCCTCATTTGTTCACTATATTGATGATGGTATGTGCTCGCAGAAACAGACCAACAGGAAGCAGATGCTGGTTGGAAGCGCTGTTAAGAAGCGTGTGCCCCCGACAGTTAGAGACTGTTAATAGATCTGAAGACTCAGTGTTGCTAAGAGATCAATTCCCCTCAATTCAATCTATAGATTAAACAGAATCCTAGCCTACATTTTAATAAATGCTGCCAAAGTGGTTCTAAAATATCTCCTGTTAGTAGCCTTATGAGAATTATATGTTTCTCAAATAAAGATCAGATTCCTGAAGCACCAGTTCCCAGCATGAAAGAAAAGAAGCAGCATGCCTGGTGGAGTTCTTTGGGTTGTAGGAGGAGAGCATTACATCCCAGAACTACATACTTCATGACGGGAAGGGATACCAGAGTTAAAGGGGCCCACATTTTAGTGGATTCCACAATGACTCTGATCACCATATTGGAGCACTGTTACAAAGTCAGACTGGGGAAGCTTTTTTAGTACCCAGATCATATGCTGGGTGCCTTTCAGCACTCATGGGTTCAACTCCCAACAACCACATGGCAGCTCAAAAACACCTGTAACGCCAGTTTCAGTGGATCAAACACATTCTTCTGACCCACAAAGCACTAAATGCATGTTTTGCACAGAGAAGCACAGACAGATATACATTAGATAAGTAAGTAACTAAATGTTTTTAAATAAAAATTTAAAATACCCACTGGCTATTGCATTCAAATTTTCATGATGCCTTAGAGAAATGAGCAAAATTATTACTTGGTGCTTTCATGAAACAAAATTATAAAACTATTCATGTAAAAAAACCTAATTTATGACTAAGAAAATTCAACATTGTGAGCATATTCTATAAATTTACCTCAAAATTTATCAATAAATTCAATATGATTCCAATAAAGATCCTAACAAATATTTTATGTAAGTTAACAAAATTTCAAAATTTTGACTATGAATAAATAATATTCAAAATGAGGTACAGCAAGATTTGGAACAGTTACTTTTCTGGATATTATTTTAAATAAATGAACAAATTATTTCAAGATGGGAATAATTAGAAGAGTGGTATTTTACAGGGTTAAATATATTAATTGGATAGATTCGAGAGCTTAAATATATAAGCTAGGGCCTTTGGGACCTGGATTCATGAGAGAGGTTGCCTCACATATCAGAACCTTTTGAAATAATTAGTGGTCTGTGTGGAAACAAAGATAATTAGAGATTCCTCTCTATGAAAATAAATTCCAGGTAAATTAAAGGCTTAAATCCAGTCAAAATAGTTTAGAAATACAATGTGGGTGACAATTTTATGATTTCATATAAAAACTGTTTACTTATATAGAACAAAAGCAGAAAAACAAAACCACAATAGATTTACGTTACAATGCTTGCCTGACAAAGTAGGAAGGGGAAGAGATTTTGCACAATGCTTTGTAGATAAGAAATCTATCAAAGTGTATACAGAACATTTCTCCCCATGGCAGGTACTGACGGCTGCATTAATCACATACTGTATGCCGCTGCCTTATCTAGTTGGTTAGATTAGTTAGTATGTATTTACTCTCTGAACTACTATAATAAAGACACCATTTTAATCTCTTGAAGGGACTAAACCACAGGTCATGTTATGCCCAAGTCCACACAGTGTTTAAATGACAAATTTATATTTGGAATTTCTGTCAACCAGATCCAGAGTGTGTGTGTGTGGGGGGGTACGCACATGCATACACATATGTTTTAAAGACAAGATATTTGAACAGATTAAAGTAAAGCAGGCTGGACCTGTCAATGCAGATGGAAACACATCAACCTCACCTATCAGGGTTGCAGTGTAGACTTCAGATTTCTCACCTATTTGGATTGACAAAAGTTTCAGAACTCCTAGGTATGCCCATGTTTGACCAGCACTTGATGCAAAATAGGAATTAGAAGCCTTGCAACAGGGAGTATAAAGTAGTGTCCAGACTTTATAGAATGCGTTGACAAGGTTGACAAGAGCTGGTAAAATCCACATAGTGCTGACTAGTGAACCACCAACTTAATTTCCAAGAAAACAGTGGCATATGTAAGGGCATCCATGAATTTCAAAATATATAAGCAAAGATTTGGGGAGAGTTAAGGGAATTTGAATATAAGTATAAAATATTGATGAGTTGTAATAATCTTTAGTAAAAGTTAATGAACTAAACGTTTTGCAACTTGGATGTTTCTATAGGGCTTGACTACTGAACAGAATCAAGATGCTCAGCTGCCCTGAAGGTTGCACACTTCCCAGGATAGCCAGCAACGTGGCCCAACACAAAGTCATAAAGATTTTTTTTGCAAACTTTTCGTCATGAATGGATTGAATAGTTCCCAAGCATTGATTTTGTAGATGGCAATGCCATGTGCAGTGTAAAAGACTAGACATGCCTTAAATACACATGGAATGTGGCACCCTTAGCATAAGTTTTTAGGACATAAGAAATTCCATAGTATGTTATGAGGGATGAATGCTACTTGGTAGGTATTTACACTGCAAACTTATTCCCACTAAAGCCTGTTAGAGGCACGTGTGGCAAGTGGAGCTGCTTATAAATATCTGAAGACAGAATAAATCATGGAACTAACAAAGGCTTCTTCAAAGCGAGTCCTTCAGATCCCTTTGTCTTCTAGACTTGTTTGATTACATTCTTGGTTGGTTCTGCTGGTCTCTTGGTGTGCTCCTGCTCCATGCCATGGGCAGGCAGAGGAGAGAGACTGCACAGGGCACATCCTCAGCCATGTCTGTCTACCACTTAGTCATCCAGCTTCATACAGCCTGAAGCAGGCATGCCTTCTACATTTCTTCCCTTTGTTTTTCCTCCTCTCCCCTCTGCCATGTTGTAGAGTACTTTCATTCAGTGACAATGTACTCATCGTATATATCAAATACTCATATACACAGTACACAGATATGACGTGAAAAATGGTGTCCTTGTGTTATTTCATATCTTGCTTCTTCCATATTAAATATTTCACCAATCCTATTCTTTGGGAACTCCTATTTACTCCTCAGAACCCAGCTTTGATGTTGCTGTGGAGATTTCCTGGGTTTCTAGCCTTTCCCCATTTCTCCTTCACACCAGCCTAAAGTAATCACTCTCTCCTTCATGCTGCCTCCCCACACCTTCTTCAGAACTTGCTTGTATTTTTATCTTTTTTCTTCTGTATCATAACCCCTTGTAGCCTATGAGTTAAGGTGGCCCTGAGACTACTGGGCATTTCGCACAGACTGAAGTTGTGGGAGGGCCAGCTTGGTTTTCCTCTTCTTTGAGCAGGAATTGTTTTGTTTTCCTTGCACTCCTAATAACAAGAACAACTTCCATTGTTACTCAGGTGTTTCCTGAATGAATAAAGAGGATTCAGAAGGCCAGGGTATGCTGCTGCAAGCATTCATGGGAATATTGTTTTTCTGGCTCTTCTTTGTAGAGAAGGGAACAATACACACACACAAAGATTAAGTTTATATTCATACATACATGCTGTACACAGCACCATATGAATGTGTAAATGAAGCCCTTGCCTTTGTGCTCTGCAGCTACATACATCTTCTGAATTGCAGTGTGCACCCAGCTTATTTGAAGTCCCACACAATGTGTCTAACCTCGCAGGCAAAGTTTCTTATTCATTTCCTTTGCCTCCACCAATGTGTAATTTACTTGCAGAAACCACCATGCAGTAAATTAAACAGCATTTTCTGTGCTCAGAGGGAGAGAATTTCAATACCATGGGATAGACAGGCCCTGTGTCAGAGGGTTGTATAGGACTGAGGTCCAGCTCAGAACTCTGTCTTCTATCCTCCTCCCAGTGTCTGACCAGCCTGGGAGAGGACGAGGAGCTGAGCTGGCTTGCGTCCTTGAGCCTCGCCACTTTCTTTCTCTTTCACTGTCTCCAGTCCTCACCATGCCACAGAGATTTGCTCAGAAACCAATGTGATTAACTGGAAGCCTTTTAAAAATTCCCATCTTCAAAGAAAAAAAAACCCTCTATGTTTTATTGCTTAAACAATGAATGCCAAACATTTAGCCATCTGTTTCAAAATTGTTGCATGGGAAAAGTCCTTGAGCCATCTCAGCCCCAGCCTCTGGGATGCTGTCCAAGGGAGATGAGGAATGCATCCCATCCGGTCTTCACTCTGCTCCCTCACAATCCCAACTCAAATTAAAGAAACCATAAAACAGTCTACGAAGTCAGGAACGCATAAATTATTAAATATCCACAATTAACATCCGAATCTGCCTTGCAGATATGTACCCTCGACAGCAGAACCCCTCTACTAGCAGAAGGCAGCTTTGGTTGATAAATCCTGGACTATCAGAGCTTTGAGTTCTCAGTTTCTGTAGTGCTCAGCATCTCAGAGATGTTCATTGCTGGAGAATTACACTAAGAAGATAGGCTCATGACTGGACATTTTCCATGTTGTTTCTATTCATCCATTTAAACAGTCTACATGGTGAACCCTTGCTTCAAGACAACAAAAAAGAATAATGAAGGCCCTGTCTTCATTCTGTGGAAGTAGTCATTGCTTCATGGTGACTGCCTAGGAGCCGAATGCGTTTAAATTTGATTGCAGTGATAGAGGTGAGGGTAGGGTGAGTATGCCATGTTTGTGGCCTCAGCTGACAAAACTCAAGGACAGCTGGGGCTCACAGACTCTCAAGACATGTTTTACCTCCTGCAGCTGGCAGTGGATTCTGTGTCTAGACTATCAATAGGCCTGGAAGTCAGTGTTCATGAGGAGCCTCGAGCACTGACTGCCGGGCAAAGTCCTAGTTCTGGGGAACACTGCATCTCTGCAAGACATCAGCCATGCTAGTTCCTAGATGAAGCCATGGATACTTCTCTTTATTAAAATGGTGTCAAGGTGACCTTGTCTGGGAACACCCACAATGGGAGTTTCATAGCCATCTTGAGAAAAGGCAACATGCCACACGCAGCCACACAACAGGGAGCTAGACCTGCAAACACTCCAGTCCAGAGAGGGTTCTAAGGGGAAGGTCAAATCTGGAGGATTTCATCAGTGATCTCGGGAGCCTGGATCTTCCTATACACCTGCCTGCTTTCTGAGCAAGTGCTCTGTAAGGAACTGCATCCCCAGGGCTAAACTTTTAGTGTTATTCTTCATTTCTTCAGCTTTGAGATAAGGTCATGATCATTTGACCCAGAAGCTTTTGATCTCATGTTTGTCTCAGTCTGAGTCTCACAAGTAATAGGTCTTCCCCACCAGGCCTAGCAAGGTGGTAGCTACCCATTTCGAGATGGGTAAATTAGTGTGTGGTGATTTCAATGAGAAGCATGCCCAACATGCTTACATCTTTGAATACTTTGTTCTCAGCTGGTGACACTGGAGGACATTATGGATTCTTTATGAGGGAAAGCTTTGCTGAGGAAGCATGTCACTGGGGGTAGGCTTTGAAAATGTATAGATTTGACTCTCTTCCTGTTTCCTGTGTGGAAAAAAGTACTTTCCTCTTGCTGCCACCACACTATGACTTTCCCACCATTATGGATTTTTTTTTGGGGGGGGTAGGGGTTCCAGATAGGGTTTCTCTGTGTAGCCTTGGCTGTCCTGGACTTTTTTTGTAGACAAGGCTGACCTCGAACTCATAGAGATCTGCCTGCCTCTGCCTCCCTGAGTTCTGGGATGCACAGACATAGGTTGCCGTGCCTGTTTTATTATGGAATCTTAACCCTCTGGAAATGAAGGCCAAAATCCTTTCTTAAGTCACTTTCAGTTTATCACAGCAATGGAAACGGAACTGAGATGGAATGTGTCCATCTCACTGGAAGTCATTGAAATGTGGGGTTTGCAGGCAGAATGCACTATAAGGCACTTTCTTACCAGAACACATTAAAGCATGCTTTCTGTTAAAGTACACAAGCAAAATCGCAGGAAGCCCCTAATCTCCAGTGCCTCTCGGATTTGTTTGTGAGTTGAAGAGATACGTTTGAGGAGCAGTCGGAACCTGTAAGATGGAGTCTGCTCTGAGGCTGCAGTGTGCAGAGGGCAGAATAAAAAGTTGTAGCACACCTGGACAAGCATCCAGCTTTCCTGCCACTTTCAGGGGCCAACAGGAGAAAGCTGGAGGACATGGCTTACACTGTCCTCCCTGGAACACAATTCCTTCCTCACAGCTCTTGTCAACTCAGGACTCACCCGTTCCAGGTGTCCAGTTCAAGGTGTGTGGTCTGCTGAGGTCATAGGACTTGGGGACACTGTATGATTGCCATCTTCAAGGGTTGAGTCATAAAGGTTTGGAACACTTAATGACCTTATTTAAGGGTAAGCGAATCCTTATAGCTTTGTGGGAGCATGGAGGCAGCCAGAAAGCCCAGTGTGTCTGGGCAGGGCACATGAATGCAAATGTCTCCAAAGCATAATAGAAAGCCGTGTGAGCGTTTGATTCAGTTTGTGCCACTGAAGAACACTGTGATTCGAGCCTCACTGAGCCTGGGCTTCTAGCTCAGTGGAAATGAAACCCAACTCAGTGTGAGCCTAAGCTCCCCAGAACAGCGAATCTGCTACTCTATGTCTCTGCCTCATCTCCCTCTCTGTTGTGGAGAGAAGCACAGCGTAGTGCTGAAATCTGTTGGTGGGAATCCACTTTGGTAAGCTCTGAGATGTCTGAAGAAATGAAAGAGGGACTTGCCTGGAACAGAGGCAGGAGGCAGACTGTGGCTTCCCCCACTGCTGGAATGGCAGTGTGCTGTGTGCTGCTTATCTATAGCTATTCTTTTCTGCTCAAACACATAAGCAGAAGCGTGCCAAGCCAGCCGCTTCCTGGCTTATCACACCATATCAACCCAGGAGCAATACAGGTTTTCAATTTCTCTACTTCTGAGTACAATATAAAGTTAGCAAGACCGCTGTGTGGGAACAAAGTGAACAGCAGTGCAGTCTGGACAGTGGAGGTGGAGAGAATCCATAAGGAAGGTGGAAGGACATGAAAGTGTAGGGGTCAAAGAACTCCAGTCTGATGACTGAAGGGCGTGGCCAGCCACATCAAGTTATTTTATATCTGTAATTAGGATAGCTCTCTTTGGCTACTAATCTCATTAATCACTTCCCTGTAACTTTCTCTCTAGTTCTCTCTCCCCATTGACCATCCATCTTACTCCTTTTTATCTTTCTAAGGCCAGCTCTGCATTCAAGGTTCCGTTTGATGTTAATGTTTGTATTACATTTATTTATGTGCTGGGGGTACATATACCATGGTGCTCATATGGAAGTCAAGAGCAACTTATAGAAGTCAATTCTCTTCTTTAACCTTGATTGAAGTTCTGGGGCTCTGGGGTTTAACTTAATTCATCAGGCTTGGTGGCAAGTGCCTTAACCAACCAGCTGGGCCACTTAATTGTCCAGTGTTCTCCTCCTTAGTGGATGTCTCTCCTCTTCCTTTGAACTCATCTCCAGTATCTTCTTACAGAACATCTTAACTTCCCTTTCTTACATATCTAATTCAACTAGTTAATTAAGTACTTAAGAAAGGACACTTTTTTCCCTGCAGCTTTATTTCTGTCCATGTAGAAATATGTCCATAGAAATATGTATGAATGTGTGTTTCTAAAAATATATTTGTAGAAATATGCATGTATTAATGAAGTCTGTCCCATTGCAAGGGCTCAAACAAAATTATGCTTAATAAGAAAGAATTAGCCAGAGATTATAAAGGGATTGACAATGATAGTTAAAAATCCAGTGAATAGGTCAAAAGATTTATTTAAAAGTTATAATTTTATAATAAGATTTTAAGCAGAAATTCAAGTGTTATTTTTATTTAGATATAAAAATTTCCCCACAGGGTCATGTATACATCATCCCAGCTAGAGGTAGTATTTGTATATTTCTGGAATCTTTAAGAAAGTGTCTTACTGAAGGAAGTAAGACATTAGGGCAGGCCTTGAGGTTTTATAGCTGGTGCCCATTTCCTGTTTACTATTTCTTAACTGTATAAACAACTTGACAACCACCCTCCCTCCCAATACACACACTTCTTACATCCTGATGTTTTCAGAGCCAGAACAGATGCATCCCCTCGAACTGTATTCCCAAATCAACTCTGCTTTCCTGAAGTTGCATCTTATCTGAAGTTGCACACACACACACACACACACACACACACACAAGTTTACATTGGCTGCCATAATAAAATCCTCTAGACTGAGTATGGTGACATAGGTGTGGTTCCTTATGAGCGCCTACTCATGGCTTCAAAGAGTCACCTTGTTACGCAGCTTCAGTGGCTAGGGAGAAGGAGCACAGCTCTTAGAGAGTCATCAGCTCTAACATTTGGACCCCATCCTCTTGTTAATCTAAGGTAATATAACCTTGATTACCTCTCGAAGATGTCCTTTCAAAAACCATCACACTGCAGGTACCGATGAGGGATTCAGCAGGACTCTGGACACTGACAGTATTTAGTCCGGAATGCACAGATGGCAGCTTTGAGAACTTGGTGAAGCTGTTTGATACAATCAAATGATGGCAGGAAACAGGCAGGTTGTTTTTAAAAATGAAATTCTTCAAAATGAATGAGTAATCAAAAATATTTATATTAAAATGATTTTGTAATTCTACTTCTGGGAATATAACCACAGCAAATGATTTTAGGAATGGTTATATACGCAAATACTATCCATTGTAACATTGTTTATAATCTTGAGAAACAGGAAATGATTTGGGCAGTATATGAATGGTTAAATAAGTGACAATATACTATAATAAAATACTATAAAATGTAACCATTAAAATGATAAATATGAGGCTTATTTTGCAGCATAGAAAATATTTATTATACAATTTTTTGTTAAACAATAAAATGCACCTTTACTGTGGCTTAAATTACATAAAACTATGTCTTTGGGTAAGGTCTGAATAGAAATAAAGGAAAATTGCTGTATTTATTGGAATAGTTGGACTTTGTTTAGTTTTCAGCTTTTTGCTTATAAAGCCTTGTTTTATGCTTTAGTGTATGGCTTTAACATAATTTTAAAAGAAAGATCATGAGTGAGGAAGGTAGAGGGAACCAGATCTCAAGGCTGATCAGCTCTTATTGCAAACCACCTCTCAGGCTGGGTTTGTTTTTAGATAATCTTGGTTAGTAGTTACTGAGTCTCATATTCTTTCTGCTAGGGAAACTCAAGATTGAATCAGAAAGTTCTGGTGTCTGGATTCTTACATTATTTTGTTTTAATTTTAGCTTTTTAGTTGGCTGACTCCAGTTTGTGAGTTCACTTCCCCACTGTGGAAGAACTGTTTGTCTAAATGCAAGATTTCTCAAGGTCATTAATGCAGCTGTTACAGGACTGTGGATAAACTCCTAGACCAGAAGGGTGCTTTGCACATGCTCAGGTCTTCATTCTATGCAAACGAAAGGGATCTTGTTTATTGACAACAAATCATGAAAAAGTGTGATGGAAGACTGGTGAACTCTAGGTGGGCATCCTTCTCTGCACAGATCTCCATATGTATTGTGAGGCAAATAGCTGAAGTTCTAGGAGTCATTTGAGCTTTGTGCTTTAATAGCTCCCCCAAACTTCTGTTCATGAGCTGGGAAAACGGCTCTGTGGGCACAGCGCTTACTGTGCTATACTGGTCTGTGCGATTCCTCCTCTGTTACAATTTCCAGAAGTGACCACTGAAGACTCTGCTTTTTATCTTATACAATTAGAGTCAGGAAATCAAAGCTCGTGGCAGCTTGGAGAAGTTACTCTTTAGTCAACCATCCTCTCTACTCAAAGACTAGAAAGAAAAATTAACTTTATCAACCCTGTAGTGGGTGAAGAAAACAGAAAGCCCTTGCTCACAGCTCCTTAACAAACTTCCCACCGGCTACTGTCTCTGTGGTCATGACTGGCCAGGACAGTCCAAATGGTTAGTGGCTCTCTGAAGGAAAAGAACTGGGCCGAATTTCCTGTTGTCCCTTCCCCCGCAGTGCCAGTGTGTACAGCTCAGTCTTGGGTAGTGCAGGCTCTTGTTTCCTGCCACACGCTCATTGCCCCAGGGTTGTCCGAAAGACAAACAGTGCATGGAGAAACAATTTTAAGAATATAAGTAAATTATATTGTTTTCACACACACATTCATATACACTTATACCATCTCTCTCTCTCTCACACACACACACTAAATTCATTAAATACACCTTCTAGGAAAGTTATACATATTTTATTTCTCCTTGAAGAATCTGTGGTCTCTCTCTGGGAATCATCTGAAGGATTTTGTAGAACAGGTAATTCATGGCTCAGAGCCCAGACGGCCACTTTCATGGTTCAGAAGTGCTAGACCAGTACAAATTTTTCCAGGTGGCAGCATTTCTTCATATCTATGTAGTACTATGGTAATCCTCTTTCCTGGTTGGTTCTGTTGGCCACCTTGCTGGAAACCAGAACCAGTGATATCTCCAATCTGTGATGATTCCAAAATCTGTACCTGTCCCAGGGATGGCCTAATGCCCAACTCTGTGTAGCTTCTCAGTGACACTAATTCCAGTTGATTTCCTTCCCTCCACACTGCTGTGGCATTTAGTAGATTTCCTATATTTTAGTGTTTAATCATCAGAATATGAACTACACACACACACACACACACACTCTCACACAAATATTCTAGGAGGTGCAGTTTCAAACCTGAATTCAGTTTTTTGTTTTTATATATAGAAAAGTCAATTCAGCCAAGGATCATTAGTACAAGCAGCACAAGGCTGGTTTGTTTCTTCATATCAAAATCCAAATGTGTATACATCCATGAGGTCTCAAATCACCTTAACACAGTGTGTCTAAAGATGAACTGTTCCCTCCCCACCTACTCTGACTGCCCCAGGCTTGGTCCCCACAGTCTCTCAGCTCAGGAAATAGCAACTTTATCTTTACAAAAGCCCACTTCCTCGAATCCTCATTGTTATTTAACCTCTTTGGGTCTGTGGAATGTGTTATCCTTTACAGTTATTATAGTTAATACCCACTGCTCCATGAGCATATACCATGTTGTCTTTCTGGGTCTGGTTTACCTCACATAGGATGATTTTCCTCTACTTCTGTCTATTTGCCTGCAAATTACATGATGCCATTGTTTTTAACAGTTAAGTAGTATTCCATTGTGTAAATGTACCACATTTTCTTTATCAATTCTTCGGTTGAGGGGCATCTAGGTTGTTTCCA
>CM053759.1:1104323-1185711 GCA_028658305.1 Pachyuromys duprasi | reverse complement strand
CTAGCATGTGCTGCCAGTGTTTTTGATCTTAGCCATTCTGACAAGTTTAGGATGAAATCTCGGAGTCATTTTGGTTTGCATTTCCTTGATGGCTAAGGATGTTGAGCATTTCTTTAAGTGCCTCTTGGCCATTTGAGATTCCTCTGTTGAGAATTCTCTATTTAGATATGTATCCCATTTTTAATTGGATTTTTTATTTGTTAATGTCAAGTTTCTTGAGTTCTTTATATATTTTAGAAATCAGCTCTCCATCAGATGTAGAGTTAGTTAAAAAAAATCTTTTCACATTCTGTAAGCTGCTGTTTTGTCTTACTGATGGTGTCCTTTGCCTTCAGAAGCTTTTTAGTTTCATGAAGTCCCTTTTGTTAATTGTTGATATTAGTGCCTGAACTATTGATGTTCCCCTGTTGAATTATCTCTGTTCTCTCTAACATTCTGAAAGAGGCAAAGTTTAATTTTGCTCCTTTAAATGCAAAGAAGCATCTGCTTGCTTAATTTTAAGCTGAGAAGTTATTTTCCTTTGTAGCCCCAGCAAATGGCTCCCTGTTGGCTGGAGCTGCAGACCATTGTTTTGGGCTAAACTTGAATCCACTGCTATGGGATAAAAAAATAATGATATAAAGTTCAACGGTAATCATGTTACTGCCTGGATTGTGGGCTTCATATGTAAACATGTATGTCTGCTTATATAAGGCTCTGGACACATCATCAGTTCTTAAATATTCATGCAATTCATGGACCTGTTGGGTTAGGTCCTTATCCATTCAGTGGACACTTGTGCACTCATCAAGTCACAAGTCATTTTGTGTATAACAGGAATCGGCACTCAAAAGCAGAGGTTTCTGTTCCTGTTCTCACAGAGTTTGTGTTCCAGAGTTGGAGGCTGACTGGGAGCAAACAGAAAGGTGAAGATAGGGCAGGTCAAGTGGAGATCAGTTATGGGGAGAAGACTGAAGTGAGTCACAGAGATCAGGGTGTTGAGAAGGGAAGAGACTTTAAACTACTGTGAACTGGAAGACAGACCCATGGAGATGCTGGAGAAAGCAGTGGGCCTCCTGGGAAGTCCCAGCAGATGGAGAGACTAGCACAGGCATCTTTAACTAGAGATTTGGTCAATGATTTTACTCAGAGAAAATCCAGGAGATGATTATATACAAGGTCATAAAGGTCGTGAATAAAATGACCTTGAGGACTGGTGAGGGAACTTGGTAAAGAGGCCAACCACTGAGCTCATAAAAGACTAGTGACTGCACAGCTGACCTTTTACTGGAATATTTTCTAATGCTGTATTGAGAATAAACAGAAGACTAGGAGGGAAGAGGCAGAAAAGTCACGTACTCAGTCAGTAAAAGCTGTAAAAATCCCAGGAAGGCATAGTGCAGCTTCTGTGGAGGTAAGAGCCTCAGAGGTGACAAGGGTGAATCTGCAGGGACAGAAAGAGCAGCGTCAGAGGTGGCGTCTCCACTCTGGCTTTGCTCAGAAATGATTAGTGATCATCAGATGATTGTGTAATCTCAGGAACTATCAATCACAAGAGGACGTCTGGTGGTCTAAGTAGGAGCTAAGGGAGCTCAGCAGCAGGACAAGGGGCTGTTCGCTTGGGCCACATGCACAGCCATGGGCAAGGGTAAGTGTTGAGAATGCTTCCCGATAAATTCTGATGTCTTCCTTGAGAGGAGACCAGGGTTGTCTGTCAAAGACAAGTAGGGAGGAGAAAATGGAAGTTGGAAAAGAGAACAAAGAATGTCATGACTACCTAGGAAAAAGGAAGAAGAGACATACTGGCAGGAAACTTGTGTTGAGGCTTAGATAAGGTCATGAATATATTTAGCAAAATTTGGTGCTTTTCTCCAGACACATTTAAATGCTTACAGGGGACTTCTGCTGAGTGATTATGGCAAAGAGAAAAGGAGAAGAGAGTCAAGGACACAGAAACTGTGTGCAGGGGGCTGATGATAATTGTTCATCATGGAATTTAAGCCCATGCTAAGAAAATAATTCCACCAGACAGTAAAAGATATTGAAGTTTCTTGGACTCCATAGACCTTTAAGTATAGTTCGATACGTTTGGAGGGAAGGATTGTTGAAACTGTGACAATTTAGAATGACTTGGAAAATCATTGGAGGGTACTGTTGGAATATAAGAAGTGTTAATGGTAGAATTGCAGTTATTGATAGTGATGACATATGGAAATGCACATTGGAGGGGGATGGATGACACACTGAGAAGAACAAATCATGGAACTAAGAGGATATGAAAAATACTGTGGCCTGAATGCTGGAATCAGGAAGAACTGTGACAAGTTGTATTGGAAAGACCATCACTAAGGAGCTGAGGAAATGGCTCAGTCAGTAAAGTGGGAACCTCATAAGCATGGGAACCTGAGTTTGATCCCTGGTAACTATGGAAGGATCTGGGGTAGTGGCGCATCTCTACAATCCCAGCACTCAGGAGATAGACAGGAGAATCCTAAGAGCTCACTGGCCAAACAGTCTAGGCAAATTAGTAAGCTTCAGGTTTGGGAGAAAATCTTTTTTTGCTCTTTCAAAAATATGGTGGCTTATATCTGAGGAAAACACTTGATGTTGGCCTCTTGTCTCCACAAGCACGCTTGCGTGCACACACTATGAAGGAACAGAAGCTAAAAGAAAAAAAAAAGGCTGAAATCAAGCAGCAAGAGGCATAATTCACTATTTCTATCTCTGTAAAGGGCAGTATGAGATGACATGATTTAATGGCATGGATGTCAGCGTTTAGAGGAGAACGGAAAGAGTCAGCAGCATAATGGCTAAAGGTGTGGAAGGAACAGTAAGAAGTACTATCTGTGGACAGTGTCATCTGTGGTATCTCAAGTTTTCCAGAAGTTTTTTGAGTTAGGATACTAGGATAGTCGGTCTTTCCAGGAAAAGCCTGTGTCAATGCAAGCAAAAAAGTTTCAAAGAAAAGTTTGAGTAAATAGGGTCCTTTATTGACAAAAGTACAATCATTTCAGATTATGTCAAGGGCCTTAGAATCTTTATTTAAATCATAGTGTTCAGCATGCTACAGGTATACATAAGCCTTTAATAATAGAAGATTCCAGATTGTCAAATTTTCTAGGTCATTTTTGACAGTTCTGGGCCCTTACTGTGTGAAGAAAATAAGACACACATTTTTTGTATACAGCAGCGGGACCTTTTTCAGCTTTTCAATCTAGAGGCATGATCAGACTTTACCCCAGAGTATCAAAGTACCAGGAACTGCCTCTTCCCCAGACAGGAGCCTCAAGCCAAGATGGAAAACAATCAACTTTCAATTTTCTGTGCTTGTTTGCTTTCTGCCCAGGACATACAAGCAGAGGCAGTTCAGCAAACCTTTGGGTTAAGTTTTTGTACTGGGTTTGGGAGTCAGTTTCTCCTGGGCCCCTGGAGATTTTTTTTAATTTAAATGTAGGTGTCTTGACAGCAAAATAACCTCAAATGTTCAACCTAAGCCCCTAACCCACACTACTTGCTAAATGAAGCCAAGCATCATAAAAACTTTAATGGTGTGGATTTATTGCTTAACTGTTGTTTTGAGATCACAACAAATCATTAAAATCATTAACTGTTCTAGCTAAATTAGAGCTCAGCTCTTGCACAGTGCCTGACCTATGTGGATTTCCCCTTAGACTCCCACCTCTGCTCATTTAGGCTCCTCAGGCTTTGCCTGTGCAAGATGAACTGACTTAATACATCCAAGCCACAGTGCTAAGCAGCTTTGTTCCTCTCTCCAATGTTTGTCCCTCCCCCCCATCCCAGTGCTATTTGGCTAAGATATGTGGGCAGCAGACAGATAAGCTAAGAGGTTTGGGTCAGTGCTGACTCTGGGAGCCTGCACAGCAAATTTCACGAATCTAGGGAGTTTGAGCTTTCCCAATGCTCCTGTGTAAGCACAAACCCTCTCCAGTACATCCAGCAAAGGTAAGAGTGTGTGTCAGCAGACATCTCTCTGTGATGAAGCAGAGTTGACTGCGATGCATTGTCTGTCTTCAGAGGTTGTCTCTAGCCATCTCCAGAATCTGATCATCCCAAGAAAACTGGAGGTAAAGAAGCATGTCTTCCCTCTGTGGCCTGATAGTGTAGAGAAAGGCTAGGAAGAGTATGAATCTTGTGAGTCCTGAAACATAGATAGGGCTCCTCACAGCCATGTATAAAGGAAGACTTCATATCCACTATTCTGGAACTAGGACAACACAAGAACTGAACTTGGAGGGGACCATTTGCTCATCTCTAGGAATAAAAAATAGACATATGTGTGTATACTGTGAAGCAAGATCTGGTTCTGTGGGTACAGAAAGGATGCTGAGTTATTAGGAGGTTAAGTAGACACTTCATGTGGAAAAAATAGTGCAGGCTGACTTGACTCCCAGAGCTGAACTAGGTAACTAGAATGACACTTGGCTCAGTAATGTTAGACACCAAAAGATGGCCAATCAATGTTGGTTGAACTAATAACTACATGTAAAAATATCCTCTTGAGGTCTATGACTAAACTCAGGTCATAAGGTTGATTTCCATCTGGTTAACAGTATGGCCCTGCTAGTTGACACCATAGGCCTCTTGTAAAACTTTCTGGTGAAAATGTCCTCAATTCAATAGTTGGAATTCAGGTGCCAGAGTACATCTCAGTGTTGATTTATTCTCTGTCATGGCAGTAGGTTGTGAATTATTTGTGCTAGGAAGGTCTTGCTTTGGCCACCTGGCTACCCCTGATGGACCTGGGCTCTCAGGCCTAGTCATAGTCAGAGATGACTGTTAAAGCTATGGTTGATAAGAACAGAAGAGAAAAGCTGATTTTATATAAAAATTATATATATATATAATCTGGTCAAATGGGTTGCTAAGAAACCCAAGAGTCACTTCCATGGGTAAGCTGTCTCCTCCCTTTTCCATTGGGTATGCAAAACTGGTGAGTGGGCTTACTGAAGCTCAAGTTTTAATTATATTCTGATTGCAAGTACATATGTGTGAAAGTCCATTTATCTCTAAATAGGAGAACATCCTCTAAGCTATATCTTTGCTACTAGAAAATTAGTATTTTATCAGGCTAATTCAAGGGCCAGATGAAAGACAGTAGAATATAAAGTAGGTGGCATTTTATAGAGAAGGTCAGGAAAGGAAGCTTTGTGGTCTGAGTAGAAACCTATGTCCTTCTCCACACATCCACACTGGTTCTTATGGGAGAGAAAATCTTGTGGACACAGGCAGGGAACTCCTTACACTACAAGGCTTTGTGCCCACCAGTGCAAAGGAAGGTCTGGGCCAGCACCAACACTGGAGGTCAGCCTGTGGACTGCCTGGTGGCTCAGACTCCAGAAGTCTCTCTTGTGGGCAAGTACCACACAGTGATGCCCTCCTCGGACCTTGCACGGCCTCGTCCATGTAAGAAAGGACATGGCGTAACAGTGTCTGCAGCTGCAGTGTATGGCTAGGTTTGCTTTCCTGCTCATTTTCTGACTTGACCTCCATCATTCTTAGGTCACTCTGAGCCATCTCTATTGCCTTTACCTCTGAGCTGTGACTCTGAGGCAGCCACCAGTGGTCCTTGGTGCAGCTGTCTGACCTTGTTTTAGAGCCTCCAGAAAGCCTAGGACTAGTGTCCTGCCTTCCTCCATCTCCATCCTGCCTCATCCCCACTGTTCTCTCCAGCAACCCCAAGAAGCAACATGAAGAAAAATGTCAGAACAAGGGCAAATGATGCTTAAATGATATATATGGAAATACATATGCCAACTACTTATCTTCTCTTAGCAGTTCTTTAAGGTACTCTGACTTGCATTTTCTAATCTGGAAATGGGAATCTGAGGTGGTAAAAGGTTAAGTGGCTTTTATAAGATCACAGAATCTAGGATGGAGCTACAGTTTAAAGCTTGATGACAAGATGAGCCCTCACTACCAGACTTTGACAGCGCAGTGTGTGGCCTGGATTACTAGTGCAATGTGTAGACCAACACCAGGGCTATGGGGATGGCACAGTTACCAAAGTGTTTCCTGTTGTTGATATAAAACACTCAAGCATGTTAGGAGAGAGTTTATTTTAGCTCAAAATTTCAGGTTACAGTCTATTGTTGCAGAGGAAGTCAAGGCAGGAACTTGAAGAGGCTAGTTACATGCTCAGTCAAGAGCAGAGAGAAAATTAATGCATGCAAGCTTCCACGTGCTTGGTTCCCTCTTTCCTCATCATTCAGTTCAGAGTCCAGCCTCTGAGATAAACAAGATTGGGTAAACAAGATGTAACTCCTTCATAACTAGCTCTTCCTTCTCTGTATGGCTGCCCTTCTTCCTCTATGGGGATCCTGCTCCTTCTCCATGTGGTCCCCCGTCCTTTAGGGGGATTTTTGCTACATGGGATTTTTGCTTTTTCCCCAATTCCATGGAAATCCTCCTCCTTTCCCATGGGACTTCCCATGGGCCCAAAAATTCTGCTCCCATTAACCCTGAAGGATTCTCTTACAGTCCTCTGGAATTCCCTTATGAGCTAAACTCATAAGTGGTTGACCGTCATCAACTCTAGGACCTTTAGCACCTGCTACCTTATATTGCTACTAATAGTTTCATGAGTGACATCTTAAAAATTGTGAGACTCTTAAGCACCAAGCTCACAGTGCAAGTGCTGTCTGAAGTACTAAGAGCAGTAGCCCAGTGCTAAGAATGAAATAAGGATTTTAAATATTCAAATTATATTAAATTAAAATTTTGTTCTAATCAAAGTTTACACAGCATATTATTTACCAAGTTTGAATGCATGAATTCCCTTTAGAGAGAAAAATTCTCATAAACATCCAATGTTTATTTTTATTGTCACTTAAGCATATAGACATAAAACTAAGTATAAACTCCTAATAAAAGCTTAAGATTTTTAAACTACTATAAACCCAAAGTGAATTTTTAAAGTTAAATATAAATAATACCATGATACTGTAAAATTTAAATTAACAATATAAGTTTATCATGATATATGATGCTAGTGGAATTCAAGCTACAGCTCATGTAGGAGAGTGGAGTGTTCCAGTTCTTTGAAGCTTTGAGCTGTGTGTGAGAAATTTCTCAGCATTTTCTTCTGATCAGTACAGACCACACGAAAACCTTCATTTCCACAGAGTGGTGTCAGATCAGTGGGACATTTTGGAGCAGAACGGCATCATCCCTGTGAAGGGTGTTCTCTTTCCCAGACTAGCACTGCCTTGCTGAAGTCAAACTAGAACACACAAGTACACACAGCCGGCAGTGTGCAGTGCCCAGAACACTGAGATACACTTACTGTAACTTTTTTAGAATCATCACTGGAGCTATAAATGTGAACTGAAATAACCTATGTGGAACATCTGTCCGTGGGCTGCTGAAAAGACTCAGGAAGTAGAGCACTGGCTGCGCAGACACGGAGACCACAGCTCGGGTCCCCAGGACCCACACAGATGCTGGGCAGGCATGGCTGCCACCTGTAATTCTGGCATATCGGAAGCAGAGATGGGGGGAGATCCTTGAAACAAGCTGGGTAGGTAGGCTAGATGATGGTGAGGTCTGGGTTCACAGACAGACAGGCGCAGTAAAGTGGCTTGTACCGGACAACGGCTTTGAGAGACTCCCATGCATAGACGCATGCGCCCTCACACACATTGGAACACATACGTACACAAAATATACACATGCAAAATAGATTTAAATTAAAAAAGCAAAATCTACCTCCAAGAGTGAAGATATTGGTCGGTTTGTCAAGAGCTTCCCTAGGGCCAGGAAGCCCTAGGTTCAGTCCCTGCACTGAATAAAGCAGGTATGGCGGTGTATGCTTATAATCCTGGAAAGACAGGAGGTGAAGACAGGAGGATGAGAAGTTTAAAGCTATCCTCAACTAAATCGCAACTTTGAAGCCATACTGTTGACTAAGCGGGACCTACCTGAAAAAAAAAATTCTGTCTGCAGAGTTGTATAAAGTACCACTTTCACCTGTCCTGTGAGACACTGTGGTTAGAGATCTATATTTTCTATTGCCAGATAGATCCTTTTAATTGGTTCATGGAATCATTCTGTAATCTGAGAAATCAAAACATAGATCAGAGAAAATCTAAAGGTCATTGATAAGCTTAGTAAGGAATCCTGAGTTGCTGAAGGCCCACCCTCCAGATCACACAAGTGTTAGCTGTTCATCTCCTATTGTGATTCACAGGGCCAGGAAATGTTCAAATTGTATCAATGACAGATTCATTCCTGGAGTGCGTTATGCTGTAGATATTATTAGTATTTTGTATATAGTAAATTGAAGACTAAAATGTTTAAGTTACTTTCGAATATAAAATTATCTAAAGGTACAATAGGGTTCTAACTGAGGTAAAATGTAGCCACGTTTGAGTGAAACAAATGGTGTCACATATGTGACCACATACAGGACTTGGGACTTAAAATTTAATATTTTAAGTTTAAAACTTCCATCTATAAATACCGTGCTGTTTAATAGCTAACTGTGTCAGAGCCTTAGGTGGGCATGTTCTGTTATATTTTACATTTTTAATTATTACACACCATGCTGAGATGTCTGCTATATTTGAGTTCATTCCTGTTTGGGGAATGCTGCCATGTTTTAGGCATTGCCAGCTGAAGAAGGAAAGCATACAGAGGTGTAGCTGTGCCCAATGCAATCTTGTAACTGTTGATTTTATCTGCTGGGTAAGTGCCTGGCTACATATAAGGCCCAATTATATGTATTTGTTTCGCATTCAATCAAATTTTAAGTTTTCCCTTAAAGCTAATAGGTGCTTTTCAACTGTAAGTGCTCGCAAGTGAATAAGAATAAAATATACAATAACTTTAAATATATGTCCTAAATTTTAGAAATTAGAAAACGTCTATTCAGTTGTTCTAAGCCAGAAATTGTTGCTCCCCATGAGCAGGTAACATTGTATTAGGTGGTTTAAAACCTTGTTTCAGCCATTTGTTTAGGCTAAGGAGAAAGAATAGAATTTTCAGAACAGCTTTGAGTCTGCCTGCTTTTATAAGCCACTGTTGTTTGATCTGAAATGTTCCCCAGAATTCATGTGTTTGAGGGTCTAGACCGCATCCCAGCCCACCTCCAACATGAGGTGATGGTGAAGTGATTCACTGGATCATGAGGACAGTGACATAGTGAGCGACCTATTGACCCATTCCTAATATGCTAGCATCTGGGAGAGATGGTAGAGATGAGGAAGTGGGGTACCCTTGGAGGAAGTAGGTCACTGCAATGGTGTGTTTCTCTGTGTGTGCATGTATGCATTTGTACATATGTGTATACAAGGTGAGGGATGGGAGTGGAGCATGCTGTTGAAGAGTAGGCATTTTTCTTGGCTGCTGCACCTCCTCCTCTTCCTGTTCTTCCTGCCTCCTGGCTGCTGTCAGGTGACAGCTTTGCTCTACCATACCCTTTCATCCTGATACCTGCACCTAGCTCCAAAGCATTGGGAAAAGTCAGCCATGGTCTTGAACCACTGAAACTATGATTCCAAATCACCTTTTATTCCTTAAAGTTGATTTGCTCAGGTATTTTGTCATAGTGACAAAAAGAGACTAACTAAAAAATAAGCCAGCCTAATTTAATATCTTAGTCTCCAGGGCAAACAACAGTTCAATTTATTCTGTCAGCATTATATATAGAAATAGCTAAAGTTAAGCACTGCTGGGAGAATTAAGAGCAGGGGCTGATACCTCTCACCTCCTGTTCTGCACTCCATAGGCAACAACTTCAACTCCTTTTTCTAGTCAAAAGTTTTCATTTTCCTTTCCCTTTTTTCCCTCCACTCCTCTTTTTTCTTTTCTTTCTCTTGAGATAGGGTCTCACTATGCTGCTCTGGATGATCTGGAACTCACTGTAGAAATTAGGCAGGCTTTGAACTCACAGAAATTTGTCTGACTCTGTCTCCTGAGTGCTAGGATTAAAGACTTGCACAACCACCACCCAGCTTAGTCTTCCTTATTCTTTATGACAACATCTGGTTCAATTTAATGGAAGCAATATCTTCTTTTATCATTCTGGGAATATCATTCATAATTTAGCTTTTTCTTTAGTTTTCTGAATCACTATTATTTTCTCTTTTTTCCTGTGTCTTTTGTATTGGATTCTTGCCTGTCTCATTCTAGTTATAACTGAAACACTAAAAGTCTTTTGATCAGTATCAAAAGACTAGATGTGTAGCCATGATAGGTTCTACCACAGGGTGGCCTGTACCAACAGGATCAAATACTGACTGATGTTGGAGGTCTTCTGAGCTTGTGGGGCTGTTCTGCCATGAATGGAGGAGAAGATGCTGATTGATTAGGCAGATTGGAGACTGGAACCTAGCAGTTTTAGCATTCACCATTTTGAGCCTTTCTGGCTGCTGTTGGCGAGGCAGCTCTTCCTCTTTGTGAGCTTGACTTTCAAGCCCGTTACCGCTTTCCTCTCTCTGTGGATCCTGGCTGAGTTACAGCAATCTTCACTCATTAAGCAAAGAAGTTACATGTCTGTCTTTTGTTTGTTTTGTGCATGTTGACACCTAATAGCTTTATCTACTTGAATCTAAGATGCATCCTGAATATCCAAGTTTGATGGGGAGCGGGTACTGAAAGCCCTTGTTACAAACCTCTGGAAGAATATAGCCTGAGAATGGGATGACTCAATGGCAATGAAGCTTTTGACCTCTGTTTGTGCTTTGTACCCACCACTAGGCATGTGACTTTTATCTAGGCTTCAGATCTTTGATAAAATGCCATTTCCTCCATGAAGCTACTTCTGATGGATGTAGCTGACAGTAGCCTCCCAGGTCTCTGTACCACATGCTATGTGATCCATCATTTCCTTGTGGTAGTTACTCACTGTGTACTGTGAGTTGTCATTATGTTTGCAAATCTCCAGCAGGAGGTTTTCTCATTAATTTATCATCACTTTGATCTTTGAGGATTGGATTCATTTCTTTCTCACCTTGGACTAGCTTCTAGCACAGTGCATGGAAAAGCAAATGCATTCAATAAATGTTGAACAAATGTGTGAATGTGTGGAAGCCATAGCACTGCTTGCTATTGGAAAAATTGCAGACATGTTTTAAAGCCCCTCCCCTACCTTGCTCTTAATTCCAAATGTTAGCAAAGGCTGCAGCAAAGACATTTCTTAAATGGAATCCGGTGTGACTCAAGTGCAAGTTTGCCTGCTGTACGACAGGTGCCTCTTGGTAGTTTCCCCTGAAGAAGTTGGGCAGTTTCTGCATACTTCTGCAGACCTTGTCTTGACTGCCTTTTTGCATACTCTCCCCGTCTGCTTTTCCCAGTGATCAAGTACTCAGAATTCCCTTGAGAGATCCTGTTGAATGATAAATATAATTTCTGAAGCTGAACAGACAGACATAGGTTTGAGTCTTGCCTCCTTCTCTATATTGGAGTGGTGATATTGATCTTAGCAAGCCTGTCTCCTATGGAAAATGGAGAAAACATTCTTTTCCACAAGGTTCTCATGAAAGTTAAATAAGAAGTAGTAAATCATTAGAAAATACATGGATAGATCATCCTTGTATTTGCTCTCTCATAAGACAGACCTTGCATTTTTCTAGGGAGGGAGGAAGGGAAAGGGAGAGGGATGGTTATAAATTCAGAATGACCCCTGCTAATATTTTATGACTATTGTGCCAAGGACTTCTGGGGTTTATAAAATGTTTTATATGGAATCCTCATTCATAGCTCCAGCTCTTAGAGGAGGAAGCATTAGGAACTGCTTCTCTGATGGGAAAAAGTCAAAACAGAAAGTAAACTAAAAGGAGCAAGCAAACAAGACACTTCTGCTTAAAACTCATTTAGGAGTGCATAGCAGGAACAGGTGTACTGTGGCTTCCGACCTCTTGTTTCTTCCGTCATTGTGATGGTTTAAGCACGAGCTGTCCCCACCACCTGTCTGTTGAACACTTGGACCCAGCTGGTGGCACTGTTTGAAAAGTTGTGGAGACACTGGGATATGGTCCTAACTGGAGGAACAGGTCACTGGGTTCTCTGCCTTTGAAGGTCACAGGTAGTCCTCTAGTTCTCTGCTTGCTCTGTTGTGTCTCTCCTGATGTGAGGAGGCCCTGTCACATGAGTACATTAAGCCTTACCATGAGCCCAGAACCAGCAGATCTATGGCTCAACTGAACTCTCTGAAAGAGGGCCGGATGAAATGCTCTTTCCATTGAAGTTGTTTATGTCATGGATTTTTGTCATGGACACAGAATAGTATCTATTTTTTCCCCCAAGGTCTATCCTCACACAGTAGAAAAGAATGGTGTTTCCTGAGCACCTATTCTAAGTACAATCTTGATCTATCTGTCCTTTGAAACGATGGTGGAGGAAAGAACAACTTTGTACAAGAAAGAAAACGGGAGGGTGGCTGCTGGAGTTGGGAGGGCCTGCTTTTCAAAGCACTTCTCAGAGTGCTGGTGTACTTGGAAGGTCTCAAGCTCCAAGATACACCCAGTGTCTGATTGGCTCTGCCAGGCGACCTCCTGTCCTCCATCAGACAGTTGCCAGGCCTGTGTTCTGAAGGTAGAGTGGGTTAAGAAACTGTCCTGCCAGATATGTACCAGCTAATGCCAATCACTAATAGTATTGCTCACCTTCAGCTTCTAGATATGGCAGGAATGCAATACTACTTCGTAAAAACAAAGCCCATCAGAATCTGGAAATGAGGTTGGATGTGGAAAGTCTCATAATTTCAGTGTGAAATGTGCAGCATTCCCTACAGAGGATTCCAGATGCAGTAGAAAGGAAGTGGCGTTTATCAATGTCTGCTACAGACAAGGTGGTAGTTATAAAACACTTGGTCCTTTGAGAAAGATGTTTGGACTCACACTTCCAAAATAAATTAACTCAGCAAGATAGAAACTTAAATACAGTGGAAGAACTCAGTTGGGGGCTTGATTACTAATTTTGATTGTCAGCTTCTTGGGCTAAGAGTATCCAAACACACTGTATAGTGTGTTTCTGAGGATATTTCTAGAGAGGATTAACTGAGGGGGGAGACTTACCTTAAATGTCAGGAGCACCATCCCAGGGCTGGTGTGCTAGAGTGGATAAAATGAAAAGAGAGAAGAGAGACAGCGCAGTGGTAAATGCAATTGTCAGGCAAGCCTGGTGGTCTGAATTCCATCTCTGGAACCCACATAAAGGTGGGAGAAGATTGAAGGCCCCACAAAGCTGTCCTTTGAACTGCACATGTGTGCCCTGGGACGTTTGCCCACACACTATAACAAACAAACAAACAAACAAACAAACAAACAAACAAACAGACAAATAAAGGAAAAACATAGGAAAGCAAATGAGCCTTAGCATTCTCTGCTTTCTGATCCACAGAGGTGCGAGCTAACAGCTGCTTCCTGCTCTTGCTCCACAGAGCCAATCCTGAGCCGGGACCAATCTCTTCTCTCTTAATTTGTTTCTTGCCATGTAGTTGCTCACAGTAGTTGAAAGAGTAACTAATAAAGGGCTCAAGTCAGACACCCAGGCTGCTCTTTCTTTGTTAAGCTGCTTCCTTCCAGAATGGGATGGGCCAGAAGGTCACAGAGAATTCCCAAAACAGATATTTAGAATTATGGCCGAACTCCAGTTTTCTGCCCTCCCTGTGGCTGCCTGGCCTCTTCATGTTCTGAAGTGGCTCCTCACCAGCCTCTTCTTTTTCCTCACAGCCAAGATGTACCACCAGTTGACTAGCTGTGCTGTTTACCCCTCCCTATGAAAAGAATGAATTTTCTCCTAGAGAACAGACAGCTCTGCCACCATCTGGTCCCATTCCAGAGTCATCAGATTTCAGCATGAAAAACCTGAGCTCCCAGGATTCCATTTACTGTAACATGTCATCCTACTACCACAACCTTGGAGCTCTCAACATAATCTCAGCCCAGGAAACACTGAGGCATCTAGAGACCATGATGTCCTTGGTTTAGTAATGTGCAGACCTTTTCTGTCAGGGCCACATCACCTGTAGCTGCTTCTGTGTTCTGCATGGACTGAAGGGCCGGCTAAACAGATAGACAGAAGGTGTCCACCATGTTGTTTAGCTGCTAGTGACTACTTGGAATATCTTTCTTAACAACCGTTAGAAAACTCCAAATCTGACACATCTGCCAAGCCAGCAGCTGTGGTCCTTCCCGGTCCAAGCTAGCGGCAGTGATAGATGCAGAGCATCAACTTATCTTTTCTGGTTACCTTCAGCCAGGCATTGGCACGAGGCAATGTTACCAGCAAATGGGCATTTTTGTGCCATTTGTGAAAATTAACTCCCCTAATTAACTCAGCTGTACAAATGCACTCAGGATGAAGACATTAGAATGATTACCTAGGAAATTACTGCCTTGGTAGAGTCCCCTATGCCCCCTTGTGCAGCATAAATGTGCCAAGAACAAAATTGCCCCGATAACATTGTCAGATTTGTGCGAGCAGGTAGCTGATGAGTGAAATCACAGTGCTGCATGCTGGTGACGTTAACCCTAATTTCAGCTCCTAGATTCTGCTTAGCATGGGGTAGCCAAGGAATTATTTTCTCCATGCAGACGGGAGCACTGGTGAGGACCAGAATTGCTTCTGGGTGCATAAGCAAGCACCGTCTTGAGTACCAGGCTACACAGCAATTATGGCTTAATGGGTTTTGCATCAATTAGAATGGCTAGGGGGCACCCTAGAGGGAAGTATGGGAGGCCCACATCCAGATATAAGAGGCTCTGAAATTCCACTAGCTTACACAGCCTACAAATATAACTTCATTATTTTTCTTATGAATCTGGTTATCTCCACATAGAGCTCTAGAAATGTGAGCCATTTCCTGCCCTGGGACTTTTCTTATATCTCTCTGAAATGCCATATGAACCAGTACTGGTCCTTATTAGTGGTTTCCGAGACTTCTGGACGTCCATGGTTTTACTCAATCACATTGTATCACTGTGCTTCTTTTGAAACAAAAGATTTTCCTTCTATTTCTTCCCCAAATGTTGTTCTGCATTCTTTGTCAGGCAGGCATGAGTTGAAGAGCCTGAAGTCTAAAAGGTCCAGTTTCAGTTCAGGCTATTGTGGCCAGAGATAATGGTGTGGACTTACTGAACACATTGGGGGGAATTGAAATCGTCTCTTTAAATTGATAGTTTCCAACTCTACTACACATTCAATTCAGTTCTTAAAAATATTTTCTGTCAAATGCCAGGCTTCACTTCAAACTATTTAAATTAATGTTTCTGAGATATGCAGTAAAAATGTCTCCAGCGTTTCCAAATGATTCTAGTCTCAGATTTCAGAATAACGAATTGATTTTGGTCACAGTAACCCATCACATTCCTAGAGGTTGGAAGTGACATCTCCATCTCCATAGAGCTTGTATGCACATAGATATTGACCAACAACAAACAAGATTAAAAGATAAATAGTTCAGGAATTATAAACTGATAGCAAATGCCAAGGAGAAAAAGAAAGCAAAGAGAGGGGTCACTTGTGAAGCCCTCAACAGTGAAGGGTTGCAAGGTGCTGGGAAGGCCAGGGAGGTGAGTGACATTTGCATAAGGACTTGCTTAAGATTGGAGAAGAGAGGCAGTCTCCAAACAGAGGGAGCAGGCAAAAAAGGACCTGCCAGTACCAAGAGAAGAACAAAGGAGAGTGCAGAGCAGTGTTCTAAATGGGTGTGCAGTGTCTTCCATAAAATACAGGTGGTATCTCCTTTTTGACATCAGCCATAATTGACAAAAGAACTTGGTCAGCCTACAGGAAATTGAGCTGAGGAGCCCTGCTTCAGAGCCAGCCGTAGACAACAGGAATAGGTCAGGACCACTCATGCCTCTGAAGAGCATCTGTTCAATCAGCTCCTGGCCACCACCCAAAGGCCACTAGCAACTCATCTGTACTCAGAGTCCAGTGCTTCTTCTTGCTTCAGTAAGGACAAGAACACACTATTGGGGACCTTTGCAGGGAAGAGTTCTAGAAGTTTTAGAGTAAGCTTGAGGTCAACTTTTGGTGGTCTTGGGCAGGATTGGTTAGGATATGAGGGTTGCTTGTTAAGTGGTACAGAAGATGTGTTCAGGGTCACTGTAAGGATGTTTTCCTTTACTCATAGAGAACCCGCAGATCAGAACTGGCTGGAGCACAGAGGAGTTTGAGTGTAAATTTGGCTTATGTGGTTTTCTCTATATTATGTGCTCATGTGTGTGCTGTGTTCTATGAATTGTGATGCATGTGTGCTAATTACGGCTTCTGTCTCAATTCCACTGCGTGAATACATTTCATGAGAGAAATAGATAATGGGTATGATGGGGTGGAGGAGAGGAAGCAGGCACTTGGGCATCCTGTGCACTAATGGCTAAGACATATTGTGCATGTATTTCTCTCTGCATTTTATACCCCTTCCAATAATAATCAGAAACAGAGCAATAATATCCAGGGAATGATCCCTTTCATTTTTATATTCTTTATAGAAGTCAGATATTGAACAAAGTTTTCTACTCTATTCTTATGAAGAGATGAATATCACTTAGACAAGCTCTGTTCCCCATGAGTCTTGTTC
This sequence comes from Pachyuromys duprasi, assembly GCA_028658305.1. Lineage (NCBI taxonomy): Eukaryota > Metazoa > Chordata > Mammalia > Rodentia > Muridae > Pachyuromys > Pachyuromys duprasi. The sequence goes on along the minus strand of CM053759.1, from coordinate 1,169,186 downwards.
AGTTTTATTTTTATTTTTTATTTGTGTGTATGTATTTAAATTTCTCTATGTGTTTGCCACTTGTGTGAAGGTGCCCTTGGAGGCCAGAAATGGGCATTGGGTCCCCTGGAGCTAGAGTGACAAGTGGTTGTAAACTGCCCAACATGGAACTGAACTTGATTCCTCTGTACCAGCAAATGCTCTTACCTCCTGAGCCACCTCTTTGGCCCACATTTCCCATGGATCTTAAGAACCAGCCACCCTGCAGCCATCCACATATGCTTGAGATTTCTGATCTGTATCCATCTTTATCCCAAGAGATGTACTCCTCAGAATGACTCACTGCCTCTGGTCACTGACAGCTTTTCATTCTTCTCTCAAATGTTTTACTCATTGGATCAGAGAGCCTGACCCATGAAATTGACCCACACATGCTTTTGCTTTTTCCAGAAGTTGGTGTCAGATGTGTTGGGTTCAGCCTCTTCTTGTTCCCCCAGGCTGTCCATTTGAAACAAACTTGAGACTTCAGCTGACATTGATACAGCTGTGACTCAGATCTTTTTTTAACCTCAGAAACACCCCAGAGATATAAAGGATGAGTAGAGCACTGTTTGGGACTGCATAAGTAGAAGGAAAAAAAGATACTTGGCTCAAGTCTCAGACTGGGACCAGGATTAGGGTATTGGATATATTTCAACTCTCCAACTTCTATTTCAGGCCTCTCCTGTCTTGAGGCCCTGGTCTGCTTTTCTGTATATGTCACCACCAGAAACCACCCTACACTGAGAAACTAGACAATCTTGACCCATCTTGAAAATTCTTGTGGGGCCTGTAGAAGTGAGGAACTGATGCAGGAGGGAGAGAATAAAGCATGGCTGTTTCACCAGCTTTTATGGAAGGATTTTGTTCAGGACCTTTTATTTTTTATTTATTTTTATTTTTTGCTTGCTTCCTTGTAACACATTCTTGCCATGAGAAGATGTTTCCATTGGAGATATTTCTCATTCAAATTTTCTTTTGTTTGTCCATATTTTTTTTTCTGTAGGATAAAGAGATACTTTCAAATCCCTCTTATGCTGGTGGTTGTGTAACACAATGCAAATAAAATGAAAACACTCACATATAATCTCATAGTCCTCATTTTGAGTGTGTTCATTGTGGCCAAAAGACCCCAGAGGCATCCATCTGGCCCATGCTGGCTTAGGGGGAAAGGATGGGTCAGCATTAGGTGGGACATTTGTTATGTAGCTTGGGACCGCAAAGCTTATTTCCTTTACACAGCTGATTTCCAGAGCCGTGCCACATCTGTTATGAATACAAAGAGCAGAAATTTGTGGACCAGGCTCTGCAGCTAGACTAGTTTTTCCCATCCCTCTTCAGGATGTATCTTGGTTAGGGTTTCTGTGACTGTGGTAAAATACTGAAAGACCAAAACCAGTTTGGGGGGAAAAAAAGGTTTAATTCATTTTATAAACTTGTAGTTCCTCATTCAACAAAGTCAGGGAAGTAACTCAAGGAAGGAATCTGGTGAGGCGGCAGCTGATGTAGAGAGACCATGGGAATAGCTGCTCCCTGACTCATTCCTCATGGCTGATGGGACGGAAGCTGATGCAGAGGCCATGAGAATAGCTGCTCACTGATCGCTCCTCATGGCTTGCTCAGCTTGCTTTCTTATACTATCCCGGACCACCTGCCTACAGGAACACTCACCCACAGAGGCTGGACCCTCCCATAGCAGTAACAAAAACGCCCTGCAGGCTTATCTACAGGCAGAGCTGATGGAGGCATTTTCTGTTGAGGTTTCCTCCTCTCAGGTGACTCTACCCTGTGTCAAGCTGACACAAAAAGTAGCCAGAATAGGCTGTTTTTAGATTGCCCTCTAAGAAGGAGAACTGCCCAGTGCATTTTACAATGAGCTCAGAGAATTACTTTCATGAGACTGACATTTGCAAATTTAAATTTGCACACTGCCCTTCCTATTTTCTACCTGATGGAGAAAAGATGATTCGAGTAATTCTTAATAAAAAGATCTGGGATAGTCTGGGTGACCTCTCCTGGACCCTCTACTCCCACTCAGTATCCCCAGTTCTTGAAGAGGAGCTGTAATGTAGGTCAATGAGCCTCTGCTTGGCAGCCTAGGGTTTGAATTCCTCAAGTGTGCCATTGACCTCTGAGTTACTTGGACAAGTCCGTTCATCTCCAGGTCTCAGAGTCTTCATCTCCCCATATGAGGTGAGCTCCCATGACATCTAGACACCATTTCCCATTCTAGCCCTGTGATGCTGGGCTCTCCAGGCCTCTGAAATGCCAGCATAAGCAATCATACTATGGCTGCTGTTGTGATATTAGCTGAGCAGGCAGATTCTTAGTTTAGAAATTTTTCATCATGAAAATAATTGATTTAGATATTTCTTTTATTATTTTGCCCTCTTGGCTCTCCGTTCCTGTTACACTTCTCACTGGTGGCTAGGCATTGAGCAGTTCTCTCCTGACCTGTCACAGAGGTGGGATCGGAAGCACCAGAGTGAACGTCAGACAACTGGGGTCCTGCCCCTCATTGGTACTAACTAGCTCAGTAGCCTTTGGCTTGTACTGGTCCCGCTAAGGGTCTCCATTTTCTCGCTTATTAATTGGGGTGTCTGAACTAGATGATCTTTGCTGTCTTCAGTCCTTTCATCCTATGAATTCCAAGCAATGACATCTCCCTGGAGAGGCAGGGCTGAGTGGAAATCTTGTGTCATGCCACTCCAAATGGCACACAATTAATTATGGAATTCCAGCAATCAGCGTCCTGCCCTGCTCCCTGCCTGCCTGCACTAATGGCATTTCCACAGCCTTCTGCTTAGAATATGCCAGTCTACGACTAACTGGCATCTTTCCATCAGTGTTGAAGAGAATGGAAAGTTCTGCTTAGAACTCTCTTAATTCTCTTCTATAAGATTTGTCTTCTGCCTTTAACTTTCTTCCCCATCTGCAAAGCCAGTCTTGGTAGTATTATCTTCTGTGTTCCTTTCTTCCAGTTCTAGGGTATTTTGAGATACCCAATCAATCACTTTCTATAGTATGTAAAAATTGTGGAACTATCAGACCAGCTTATATCATCTGAGAAAGACTGAAATTTAAGAGGAAAAACAGAAAGATGCTCTTTCTGGTTAGTTGCAGCATTGTGCAGTCTTGGGAGCATCGAATCTGCTGAGATGGGTGTGTTCAGAGTGGTATGCTATATAGACCTGAGAACAGACTCTAGAGACAGCTGTAGTGCTGCAATATGTTTTTACTGCCAGGTCAGCCATGTAGCAAAGACAGATCAACCTTACCTCTGCTTTTTTCTCTGCAAAGCAGGGCTAATAAATGATGGGAATGACCTTGTCAGATTAAATGAAATTAGGTATCTGAATTAGTTTAATCAATCAGGAGTCTTCGGTATTAAAATTATGCTTGACATTATTTTAGGCTAACCAGTATTTGCTGTCTCTTCCTCAACGGGTCAAATAATATTTTATTTTGCTTTGTTTTTTTTTTTTTTTACCTTTCTAGAATTTGGTAGTCATCCAGCCCCACCCCCAATTCCTGTGAAGCGTTATCCCTCTGGGGTCCTTTGTCAAAACTCCCCACTGTGTCTGAAAGATGGTGTGCTGGCTAGTTTTATGCCAACTTGATACAAGCTGTCGTTATCTGAGGGGTACGTCAATTGAGAAGATCCCTCCACAAGATCAGACTGCAGGCAAGCCTGCAGGGTATTTTCTTAATTAGTGATTGATGGTGGAGGGCCTTGTTCATTGCTGGACCACCCATGGGCAGGAGGTTCTGGGTTCCATGAAAAAAAAATCAGGCTGAATGATGATAGGTAGCAAGCCAGAGACCTCCATGGTCTCTGCCTCAGCTCCTGCCTCCAGGCTCCTGACCTGCTTGAGGCCTTGTCCTGACTTTTTTCATTATGAAGAGTGATGTGGAGATGTAAGCCAAATAAACCCTTTCCTGTCCACATTGCTTTTGGTTATGGTGTTTCATCATTATAACAGTTACTCTGACTAAGGCAGATGGCTTAGAGAAGTGCTACTTCTCCTCTCAACCTTGGGATGCTGACGACTCCTGACCTAGTAACCTGGCCACCCAGTCTCTTTGCTAGACACTGCCCTCAGCGTGGCACTGCTCACCTGGTACACTCCCAGTAAGCAGGAAGCTTGAGATCTGCCCTCATTAAAAACATTACATTTTACTCAGATGGGGAGTCGGGCTTCATAACTCCTCAAACTGAGGCCTGTGCTGTGTTAATTTTTACTCACCGCGTACATTCCTCTCTTTCTGCTCCTTCCTTCAAGACCAGCATCAGAATGGTGCCACATACAGAAGCAAACAAGCCTTTGTGCAGGCCGTGGCAGCATCAAGGCTGGGGTAATTTGTCGAATGTTTCTTATCAACTAAGGGGCTCGAAGCAAGCCCAAGTCACTGTGGCATCTTTATGGAAATTCAGAATTAAATGGAACTATGGCAAGATGGCCACGGCCCCTCCTCTCCCCTCTCCTCTTTCCTTCCCTTCCCCTTTTCTCTCCTTCCCTTCTTTTTCTTCCTCTTGTCTCTTCCTCTCCTTTTTGTCTTTTTCTTTCTTTTTCTCTTCCTCTTCTTTCTTTCTTCCTTTCTTTCTCTATTTCTCTTTCCTCTGTCCTCCCCCCTTTCTATTCCTGCTCTTTCTCCCTCATTTTCTCCATCTTTTCCTCTCTCCCTTCCTCTCCCACCCACATTGTTCTTAAAGAACTCTCTCTTTGGCCTTTCCCATGACTGCTCTTGGAAGGGCAGCTTTGGTAAGAGGCAGTAAAATGGTCAGATTACAGAATTCAGCATAACAAGATTCCTGGATCCTGGGAATGCATGCCTTTAAGGAAGTAAACAATACAACCAAACAATAATGAATATTAAAGTTGTCTGAATTGGTAAAGATAAAAAATACTTTTAGCAACAGTCTGTCAAATAGTGAATACGTGGTTCCCTTTAATATCAAGGTGGGCACTGTGATGGTGAGCTTCTGGAAAAGTCACTGAATGGCCCTGAGGTCTGGAGCCATCTCCTACTGCTGTGTAGGTTAGGATATGGATGAGAAATGCAAGATGGATTAAAGGTGAAGTCAAACTACATGTAGAGATTTAAAATTTGGTCTCTGTTCCAAGAACAGTGTAGGAGTGGATGAGGTGAGTGAGCCTGAGGTGGCGAACTAGCTGGCAGACAAAGGAGGCCCTTCTGGTGACTCGTGTGCAGCCTGGACGTGGCTGGAAGTGACTGCCGTGCGTATCCAACAAATGATTGCAGATACTTTCAGAAGTCAGGCTGTCTGGAGCCATGGATAGACTTAAAAAGGCTAGAACCTGGGGAAATGGAAGCAGACAGAAGCCTGCTGGCTTATGATTATAAGTTTAGAACAAATTCTCTCTGCTTACTCAGAACTCTTTGATGAAAGACCTGCAACGGGTTGTGACAAAATGAAGACTGTCTCAGGGAAAGACGAGTTCCAGAAGCAATTTAGTTAATGAACTTTATTGATTATGTGGCCATAACTTCCTGAGCTCAAGTTAACACGTATCTATTCTGATGGCAAGCGCACATCACCCTCAGCATCTTAAAGTGTGTTTCTTTCCTGTGTACAGTAGACAGGAGAGGAAAAGATAGACTACGTACAGGATCCTTATGTGTTGGTATGCACAGAAAGTAAGATTTTTGTCCCCAGGAAGTCCCTGGAGTTCTGGGTCCAACCCCACTCAAATATAGAAGTTGGGTTCTCTATTCTCCTGCCAGGAAAGGAAATTAATTTTCTATGCTCTATACTCCAGCCATTGGTCATTTGCAGGGGCAAAGACTGAGCTCCAGTCTGCCTAGAAGTCTCTGGGTACCTTAAACCAATTACAGCTCTTCACTCCTGTTACAGATTTCAAAATGTATCTGAGATAATGTCAAACAGCATGGAGAATGGGCTTTACTCCTCAAATAAAGCAGCAGTGACCTCCTTAGCCTCAATTTTCCCTGGATGTCAGCACACCCCTCCACAGGGGGAAGGAGTATATAAATTTAATCTGGTTGTTTACATCAGAGCTGAATGGAGGGATGGGCCAGTTGACAGTCTAGGCATGACGAGCTCACAGCCTTATCAGTATTGGGCATTGGAGCAGGAGCCATTAGCTTCATCTGCATCACCAGAGGAAGGCAGGGAGGAGTCGGAGTCCCCCAGTATTAGCTTCTTTGCACACACTGGAGAGGCAATACAGTCCTAAGTAGTCAGCCTGATCCAGTTGATAGATTCTTCTTCAATCATCTCTTTAGAAGATGAGAAAAGCCTTTGGCAGCTCTCTCTCCCTCCCTCCCTCCCTCTCTCTCTCTCTAGAAGACATGTTTGCCTAAAGGAAGGAAAATGTGATCCATGAACTAGTAACAGCTTCAGCTAACCCAGGAACATGTTATAGATAACAGTCCCGGGCTGCTCCAGACCCCAGGAACCTGAATCTATGTGTTAATCAGGTTCTTAGATGATATTGGCCATGCTGTCTAGAATATCCAGCTTACATAGAAATGTGTGACTCCACTGCAGTAACTTTATGGAATATATTTCTGAATGTAAACTTTTGCGGTCAGTTCAGCTGGAGGTAGTTTCCCATGGGGTGAACTTCAGTTTCCTTCACCTGGCAGTTGTAGAATACGATAGAAACCAACACACACTGAATGGTCAGGAAATAGAGTTCAGTTTCTCTTAGGTTTGATCCCTGATTTTTTCTGGCTCAAGGCCAGTGTTGTTTTCATGGCTCAGCTGTTGTTGCTGCTGTTGGTGGTGGTAGTGGTGATCGTGGTGGTGTATGTGTGTGTATGAGAGAGAGAGGGAGGGAGGGAGAGAGAGTGAATGTGTGCCTATGTGTGTATGTATGTATATATGTATGTGTTACCTTAATAAATTCAAGCATTCTACAATATACTAGACAACATTTAGATAAGGCATTTAACCTCTTTGTAGCATCCTCTCCCTTTCATTTCTCTGAAAATTATCATCTTTGCCATAGATATGTGTGCTGTTTTTCTAGAGCAAACTGAATACGTGAGAAGAGTTGCTTGGACTTTCTGCATTCATTGCCACCTGCTCCTCCTTGCTCATCAGCTCTCTTCCCTGCTCTCACTATGAGACTGCTTATTCCAAAAAGGACCTAGATTTAGCAGGAAGTAAAGACTGGTGCACCATGATAACCCTAACCTTCCTTCATTTACAAGAATCTAATGGGGCTGGATACCCAGGGAGCTCCGTGAGAAAGTCTGAGGTGGACACTCTTTAATTCCGGGGAGAAACAGAGTTGGGGAGTTCTTCTGAGTCCCTTCAGGCTCCTTTCTCCTCCCAGTGTCTCTTGGTTCCTCTGCCTTCATGGGGTCCAAGGTCTGAGCATGGAATATTTTACCAGCCACTGAGGCCCAGAGAATCATCACTTTCATTCAGGCAAACATGAACTGAGCCCTACCGAGGAGAGAGGCTGACATTTCTAAACACAAAATGCTAGGATTGATGCCTCAGCCTCGGGGTGGAATGGTGACCTAAGAGCAGGCTTTAGAATCAGAGTTTCTGGATCTGAATTAGAGGCCTTGATAGTTCTTTGTTGATTTTAAAGACACATGAGCAAGTTTCTTGACCTCTCCAAGCTTCATTGTTTCTGGGTCCTAAGTCTTTTCCAGATGAGAGTCTAAGAGCCTTCACTGCAATGGCCACAGCGCATACTTCTTATATCAGACTTCTGTTAAGTACTCAGTAAATACTGATTCCACCAAAATGATCTTGAATACAGCTTAAAAATCAATATGAAATAGAAAAATATGAGACCTGGCTGTACTACCAAGTACCTGAAAGTCCTGACACAAATGTCAAAGACTTGAATATGTATATGTACATGTGTATGCATACTTGCATATATATGCAGAAGAATTTTAGAAATTTTAAGAGTAATATTTTAAGGCTCTTACATGCTTTTTCCTTTGGATTTCAAATTTAGAAAAATGTTTTACTGCTACATTTACTTGTACAATAAATGATGTGTTTACAATTCTCTAAAATTTACATGGACATATATGTGTGTATAACCTATATAAATACAATAATCAATATTAATAAGCAGTCACTTTCTTTATAAAGACAAAAATTCACAAGATAATACAATACAATAAACATACAATATGTCTTCAAATAAAGAGGACTTCAGACTTGCTTAGCCTGGGATTCCCAAGCTTATTTTAACCTCTCACTTTTTCATAAAATGCCTATTAACATCTCATGGTTTCTTTCAGCATAATTAAATTCAAATTCACACCAAAATTCCTGGATTTCTATACAGTCTCTGTTTCTCCCATTTTCAAATCACCTGTATCATGCCACATAGTAATTTTAACCATTAATTTCTTTTTAATTTGATGTTTTCAGTTAGCACACAAATGAGCTTCAATATGGCATTTCCCAGTCATATTGTGTCATAATACTTGTTGTTATTCATCCCTCTCCAACTTCCCCTCTCTGGCTGGTTGCCTTCTTTCCTATAAGTAGTTTTCTTCTGCTTGCATTTCACATGTATCTCTATCTTAGGGTATTTTTCTCCCTTCTTACAGTCTCCTATCCACTTTCAACACACACACACACACACACCACACACACACACTTAAATCTAGAGCCTGCATATAAGAGAGACTATGGTGGTTTGTTTTGCTGGGTCTGGTTTATTTAACCAATCAAATCATAAAAATAATTTACTTGCATCCATTTTCTTGACTTGTCACCACTTTGTTTTCCCTATGACTGAGTAAAATTCCATTGTGTTAATGTACCACATTTCTTTACTCATTCATTCTTGTCTCTTTTGAGATCCATGTATTCAGTTGATAAGCGCATTTACTGATTGGATGGTTTGGTTTTGGTTATTTAGTTTTTCGAGTTCTTCATATACTCCAGACGTTAGTTTCCCATCTGATGTATAGATAGTGAAAATTTTTCTCCCATTTGCCAAGCTCTGTCTTCACTCTTCTGATCATTTTTTGTATGCAAAGCCTTTTGATTTGATGAAATCCCAGTTGTTAATTATTCGCCACACTCTTGGTGTGCTTTAAAAACAAAACAAAACAAAATCTCCATATGTATTTCTTGCTGTGTTTTAGCTACATTTTTTTCTCTAGCAGTTTCAGAGCTAAGGCTTCATATTAAGGTCTTTGAGACATTTTGGGTGATTTTGTGTGTGTGCGTATAAGATGAGATACAGACTTAGTTTCATTTGTCTATGCATGGATGTCTAGTTTTCCCAGCACCATTTTCTGAAGGGGATGTATTTCTTCTATGTGTTTTTGACATGTCAAAACTTGGTGGTTATAGAGGTGTTGGTTCTCTTTGCCTACCCCACTGGTCTTAATGCAGTAGTTTTTAATCTTTCAAAGTTACCAGCACATGCCTTATAGAATGCTTACAGGACTTCCCCTGTGCATCCCAAAGCCAGTTCCTAGACCTGTGCCATCACGCAGGATCCACCCTAATCTGTGGTTCCAAACACCAGCACAGATCAGGGAGCAGCAGCTGAGAGACCTCCCCAAATACAGGCAGCCAGCAAGCATGGCAAGGTTTGCCCAGGGCTCCCTGCTATCCACTTCCCCTGTGCATTCCACACTCCAGTTCTTGGCCTGTACTATTTCCTAGGACCCACCCTGATTTGCAGCCCCATAGACTAGCATGGATCAGGGAGCAGCAGGAAAGCAAACCAGAGAACTGCAGCCATCTGGGACCACAAGATCTACTTACAAACATGGAGATCTACTACCATAAGAGACCACCAGGCCTGTTAAGAACAGAGTCCAACAAATGGGTAGATGTCAGCCAAAGAACACCACGAGCAAAACCCAGAGCCATAAGACACCACCCAAACCCTAACATTAATCCTAACACAGCAAGCCCTAAGGATACTATCACACCTGAAGCCCGCTGCCTTAAAATAAAAAAAACAAACAAACAAAGCAAACAAAAAACAACAACAATAAAACCTGATCTTAAATCTGAAGTTAAGAAAATGATAGAGGCCTTAAAAGAAGGAAATAAATATCTCAAAGAACTCTAGGAAAATACAATCAAACAGGTAAAATAATTGAATAAATCCCTTAAAGAAACACAGGAAAATACAATCAAACAACTGAAGAAACTGTGTAAATCCCTCAAAGAAATACAGGAATATAGAACCAAATGGGAGAAGGAAATGAATAAAACTGTCCAGGACCTAAATATGAAAATAAAAGCAATAAAGAAAACACAATCTGAAGCAATCCTAAGATGGGAAACCTAGGGAAGAGAACAGGAAGAAAAGACACAAGCATCAATAACAGAATACAAGAGATGGAAGAGAGAATCTCAGGTGTAGATGATACAATTGAAGAAATTGATATATCAGTCAAAGAAAATGTTAAGTCTAAAAAGATCCTGACACAAAACATCCAAGAAATCAAAGACAATATGAAAAGACCAAAACTAAAAATAAAAGGAATATAAAAAGACTTCAAACTCCAAGGTCTAGAAAATATTTTCAACAAAATCAATTGAAGAAAACTTCCTCAACCTAAAGAAAAAAATACCTATAAACATACAAGAAGCCTATAGAGTACCAAATATATTGGACCAGAAAAGAAAATCCGTCTGTCACATAATCAAAACACTAAATGTACAGAACAAAGAAAGAATATTAAAAGCTGCACAGGAAAAATGCCAAGTCATATATGAAGGAAAACCTATCAGAATCACACCTAACTTTTCAACAGAGACTATGAAAGCCAGAAGGGCCTTGACTGATGTCATGCAGACACTAAGAAAGCATGGATGTCAACCCAGACTACTGCAACCAACAAAACTTTCAATCACCATAGATGGAGAAAACAAGATATTCCATGACAAAACCAAGTTTAAACAGTACCTACCCACAAACCCACCCTACAGAAGATACCTGAATGAAAACTCCAACTCAAGGAGGAGTATTCCTGTGTTTTCCTAACTATGCTCAGGAATAAACAGGAAACAAATAATCCCACATCTGCAAAACCAAAAGAAAGGAAACTTGCACACACAGTCTACCACCACCAACATCAAAATAACAGGAAGTAACAACAACTGCTCATTAATATCTTTCAACATCAATGGCCTCAGCTCCCCAATAAAAAGACACAGGCTAACAGAATGGATGCATAAACATTCTGTTGCATACAAGAAACACACCTCAGCAACAATGATAGACATTACCACTGAAAAAAAGGGCTGAAAAAGGTTTTCCAAGCAGTCACAAGAAGCAAGCTGGAGTAGCTATTCTAATATTGAATAAAATAGACTTTCAACAAAAATTAATCAAAAGAGATGAGAAAGGGAACTTCATACTCATCAAAGGAAAAATCGACCTAGATGACATCTCAGTTCTGAACACATATGCCCCAAATGCAAAGGCACCCACATTTGTAAAAGAAACATTGCTAAAGCTTAAATCACACATAGAACCCTACACGTTAATAGTAGGAGACTTCAACACACCTTTCTCACCAATGGACAGATCATTAAGATGGAAATTAAACAGAGAAATGAGTCAATTGAATCTAACAGATATCTACAGAACATTCCATCCAAACACAAAAGGATATACCTCCTTCTCAGCATCACATGGAACCATCTCCAAAACTGACCACATACTCGATCACACAGCAAGCCTTAACAGAAACAAGAAAATTGAAATAACACCTTGTATTCCATCAGGCCACCATGGATTAAAGCTAAACTCCAACAACAGAAACAATAGGATGCCTACAAACTCATGGCAAATGAATAACTCTCTGCTTAATGACCACTGGGTCATAGAGGAAATAAAGAAAGAAATTAAAGACTTTCTGGCATTTAATGAAAATGAAGGCAAAACATACCCAAACTTATGGTACACAATGGAAGCAGTGCTAAGAGGAAAGTTTATAGCCCTAAGTGCCTTTATAAAGAAGGTAGAGAGAGTTCATACTAGCAACTTAACAGCCCACTTGAAATCGCTAGAAGAAAGGAAGCAGACACATCCAAGAGGAGTCAACAGCAAGAACTAATCAAATTCAGGGATGAAATCAATAAACTAGAAATAAGAAGAACAATACAGAGAATCTACAAAACAAAGATCTGTTGTTTTGTTTTGTTTTGTTTTGTTTGAGAATAGCAACAAGATAGACAAACCCTTAACCAAACTAACTAAAAGACGGGGGAGGGTACCCTAATAAATAATGAAAAGTGGGATATAACAATAGATACCAAGGAAATCCAAAGAATCCTTAGATCATCCTTCAAAAATCTGTATGCCACAAAATTGGAAAATGTAAATGAAACATGAAATTTTTTAAAGATTTATTTATTTATTATTTATACAGTATTCTGCCTGCATTTATGCCTCCAATCCAGAAGAAGGCACCAGCTCTCATTACAGATGATTGTGAGCCACCATGTGGTTGCTGGGAATTGAACTCAGGACCCCTGGAAAATCAAACAGTGCTCTTAACCTCTGAGCCATCTCTTAATCCCGATGATTTTCTTGATAACACTTACCTAAGTTAAATCAAGTTAACACTTTAAATAAACCTATAACCCCTCAGGAAATGGAAGCAGTCATCAAAAAGCATCCTGACTGAAAGGGGCCCTGGGCCAGATGGTGTTAGCACAGAATTCCACCAGACTTTCGAAGAACTAATACCAATACTCCTCAAAGCATTCCACAAAATAGAAACAGAAGGAACAGTGCCAAACTCATTCTATGAGGCCACAGTCACCCTGATACCTAAACCACACAAAGACCCAACAAAGAAAGAGAATTTCAGACCAATCTTTCTGATGGACATGGATGCAAAGACACTGAATAAAATATTTGCAAACTGAATCCTGGAACACATTAAAAATATCATCCACCGTGATCAAGTAGGCTTCATCACAGGAATGCAGGGATGGTTCACCATTCTAAAATCCATTAACATAACCCACCATATAAGCAAACTGAAAGAAAACAACCGCATGATCATCTCATTAGATGCCGAAAAGGCCTTTGACAAAATCCAATACCAGTTCATGTTTAAAGTCTTAGAGAGATCAGGAATTCAAGGCCCATACCTAAACACAATAAAGGCAATATACAGCAAGCTAATAGCCAACATCAAGTTAAATGGAGAAAAACTAAAAGCAGGGACAAGGCAAGACTACCCACTCTCACCATATTTCTTCAATTTAGTACTTGAAGTTCTAGCTAGAGCAATAAGACAAATAAAGTGATATCCACTGGAAGGGAAGAAGATAAGTCAAAGTATCTCTATTTGTAGATGATATGATACTATATATGTGACCCCCAAGATTCTACCAGAAAACTCCTACAGCTAATAAACAACTTCAGCAAAGTGTCTGGATATAAAATTAATTTTAAAATAGTGCTCCTTTATACAAGTGACAAAAGAGCTGAGAAAGAAATTAAGGGAAACAACACCTTTCACAACATCAAGAAATAATAGAAAATGTTTTGGTATAACCCTAACCAAGCAAGTGAAAGACCTGTATGAAAAGAACTTCAAGTCTTTAAAGAAAGAAATTGAAGAATTTAGAAGACAGAAAGATCTCGCATGTGCTTGCATTCGTAGAATTAATATAGTAAAAATGGCCATCCTGCCAAAAGACATCTACAGATTCAATGCAGTTCCCATCAAAATTCCAACACAATTCTTTACAGACCTGAAAAGAGCAACCATTAACTTCATCTGGAAAAATAATAGACCCAGGAGAGCCAAAACAATTCTGTATAATAAAAGAACTTCTGGTGGTATCGACCTCTCATCAAGCTACACCACAGAGCAATAGTAATAAAAAAAAACCTGCATGATATTGGCATAGAAACAGACAGGTTGATCAATGGAACCAAATTGAAGACCCAGAAATGAACCCACCCTCCTACAGGCACGAGATTTTTGACAAAGAAGCCCAAACCATACAATGGAAAACAGAAAGCATCTTCAACAAATGCTGCTGGTCTAACTGGATGTCTGTATGCAGAAAATGCAAATGGATCTGTACTTATCACTTTGCACTAAACTCAAGTCCAAGTGGATCAAAGACCTTGACATAAAACCACAGATTCTAAATCTATTAGAAGACAAATTGGGGAAAAGTCTGGAACTCATTGATATAAAAGAAACTTCCTGAACAGAACACAAACAGCATAGGCTCTGAGGTCAACAATTAATAAATGGGTCTCATGAAACTGAGAAGCTTCTGTAAGTCAAAGGACATTGTCAATAGAACAAAATGGCAGCCTGCAGATTGGGAAAAGATCTTCACCAATCCTATATCCAACAGAGGGCTAATATCCAAAATATATAAACTTAAGAACTTAAGAAATTAAACACTAACAAATCAAATAACCTAATTAAAAATTGGGTACAGAGCTGAGCCAAGAATTCACTACAGAGGAATTTTGAATAGCTAAGAAGCACTTAAAGAAATTCTGTGTCCTTACCCACCAGAGAAATTGAAATCAAAAATGACTCTAAGATTCCATTTTACACTAGTGAGAATGGCTAAGATAAAAATCTCAAGTGACAACACATGCTGGTGAGGATGTGGAGAAAGGATAACCTACCTCCGTTGCTGGTGGGAGTGCAAACTTGTACAACCTCTCTGGAACTCAATATGGTGCTTTCTCAGAAATTTTGGAATAGTTCTACCTCAAGACCCAGATAAACCCCTACTTGGCATATACACAAAAGATGTTCTACCATACAAGGACATTTTCTCAACTATGTTCATAGCAGCTTTATTCATAAAAGCCAGAACCTGGAAACAACCTACATGTCCCTCAATGGAAGAATGGATAAAGAAATCATTGTACATTTACACAATGGAATACTATTCAGCTATTAAAAATAAGGAATTCATGAAATTTTCAGGCGAATGGATGGGCCTAGAAAAATAATCATCTTGAGTGAGATAACACAGGCCCAGAAAGATGTACATGACAGGAGCCTAACATAACTATTGTCTGGGAAGCTCCACCCAGCAGTGGATAGTCACGGATGCTACAACTTCCAGCCAAGCATGGGTGGAGCTCTGGAAGTCTTATGGAACCATTGGAAGAAAGATAGAAGGACCTGGAGGAGACAAGAACCTTACACAAAGACTAACAGAGACAACTAACCTAGACCCATGGGGCCTTAAAGAGACTGAGACCTCAGCTGAGGAGCATGCATGGTCATGACCTAAGCCTCCTGCACATATGTGGCCGAAGGGTGGCTTGGTCTTCATGTGGGGCACCTGGAGATTGGGGCAGGGAGGTTCTAACATGGACTCTATTGCTAGATTTTGATCACCTTCCCCTGGCAGGGCTGCCTTGCCGAGCCTCAGTGGATGAGGTTATGCTCAGTCCTCATGTTATTTGATGTGCTGGGGAGGGTTGATGGAGGTAGGGGTGTTCCCCATTCCTGGGAAGAAAGGGAGAGGAGAAGGGGGGAGGAGGGCAAGGGAGGGACTGGGAGAAAAGGAGGGAGGTGTTACTCTTAGGATGTAAAGTAAGTAAATTGAAATGAAATAAAAATTAAAAATTAAAATAAAATTACAAAAATATAAAAACAGAATGCCAGTTTGCATAGCCTGAAAAAAAATAAATGATTACAGAACACAGAGTCGCTAGAGTCCTGTCCACATTCCTGCCACACTTCAGGCATGTTCTTCCCCTTCAATCACTGTCAACACTTTCCAGTGTTAATACATTTGGTCCATTGTGGACTTCCAGTGGCATTCTGCTGCACTCCTCGTGGGCATGGTAATTAAATGTAAACGTTGGTGTCTTTGAATTCAGGCTCCTTGATCCACTTTTAATCTCAAGGCACTAAGGCTGTCTGTTTTGAGCAATGCTGCAGACAATGAAGAAGCAGCCCATTCTACTTTCATCAGGAAGAGCCTAGCTTTTCCAGAATGTGAAATGTGAAATATTCACCTGTACATGGTGATTTTTTTTTAAATCCTGGCACTACTCATTTTAGAGGTGACCTGACTTCAGGAGGCTCTGCTTCTTCCACTGATAATCCCAAACTCATCCTGGACTCTCTGCCAAGATGAATATTTCACAATGAATGGAGTTGTTTACCAGTGACATTTGAGTCAGGTTTGATATTAACTGGGGGAGCAAAAACTAAAGGTATCTTTGGCAACTTAGTGCACTTCTGAGAATGGAGTGATGAGACACACTGATCTACATCTCCAACTGGTCTCTATTTAGTGATGCAGTTGACCCTGGGGATGGCTCTTTGTAGGCAATTACAGAGAGTCATGGGAAGAAGAGGCTGTTTTTAAATTCAAATAATTTGGGCCTGGCTGGAGGTGAAGGCTGTTTATTGGCCTTTACTGTTTAGCAACTAATGAAATTAATTTGTAAAGAGTTAGAAATGAAGTACTGGATTCACCCTGCAGTTTTCTGATTCACTGTGGCATGAATGAGGCTGCTATCAGTCTGCAGAATTTTCCCAAGAGTTTATTCTTGTATAATCAAGAGTAGATGTTGCAGGTCTCTCAACAGAAAGCCTGACAAATGGTTGGTGTTGTTTATTGTTGGTGTGTTATACCTAGGGAACATGCCACCCAAAGTCCAAAACAAGCCCCTCATTTATATATAGCAAATTATAATCACTGAAGCTAAACGCAGTATGAAATTGAAACTGCAGGGCAATGCTTATTGCAAGTTAATTATTGATCTTTAAGTAAAGAGACTATCCATGACCACTAAGACATAAGAAATCTTGCAAAAAAAGCCTCCAACTATTTCAGCTTCTCTGGTCACCAGAAAAAATAACAAATAACTGACTAATAATGACTTTAGATCACAGATATGGTTTCATCCATCTCAGTGGTGATTCCACGTTTCTTTATAATGTTATTGATGATAAACAATATTATGGGTATTACCCATGATGAATGGAGCTAAATATGGCCAGCTGGATGAAACTGCTATGAGCACAGGTAGAAATGAGAGGCTAAATAGGCAGGACACTTCCACAGTCATTAGATTTCGGCTCTTTATGTAAAGTTAGACTATTCAGAGCTGGGAACAGATAAGACTACCCTCTGGTAATAGATTTTTCTTTAAGAGCAATGCGATTACACAACAACAACAATGAGAAAGTCTAAGAAGATACAGAGTCTTCTATCTGAGTCTAAAATGAATTGCTGCATAAGTTGGTTATCCCCTGAGTAAGGATTTGTTCTTGTCAGATGCAATTACCCTAGTTTATAATTCCTTCAGGCACAAATTATTTGAAGTGGATTCTATGCCTGCATGAGGGTAAAACTTTCTTTTAGGCCCAAACTAGAATCTAAACCAATGGAAAGGCGGGGCTGCTGGCTCGAGCAGGTCTGTGTCTCCTCCTGCCAACACTTACTTGCTCCATTTATTTAACACTCATTATTCAGTACAGTCTTATTACCAACTGACTATGTGCCAGATTGTTTTTTTTATGCCTGAATATTCAGAAGTTAGGAAACAGCAGATGACATCTTTAAAAACAGAGAGACCTATGGTTTCTAATGAAAGGGAAGAAAAGATGCCTGGCAATACTCTTGGAAGCTAGTCCCACACTCCAAGAGCAAAGTAGGTCACAAGGAGTTATGAGAGAGCCGGCTTTCTTAGGCTGGGTGGTCAAGAAACTTCTGTGTCTAGTTGGTTGGCATAATTTTCAGTTGACCAGTACTTGAACAGAGAAAAATGCTCTTTCCACAATACAGAAACCATTGTATTAGGACACCATAGAAATAATAGAGCCATGGCTAAGTGTTCAAAGACAGACATAGAGACAGAGAGAGAGAGAGAGAGAGAGAGAGAGAGAGAGAGAGAGAGAGAGAGAGAGAGAGAGAGAGAGAGAGAGAGAGAGAGAGAGAGAATAACAGGCACATGGGCTAATGACCTGAAGGTCTCCCTTAGGGTATTTGCAAAATCCAGACATGAGAAGTAGCCAATATAGTCCCAGAAATCAACCCAGGGGTTGAAGACATTGGGCCTGTCAACTTGCTAATCATTATTTGAATCTGTGATGACCAGATTGGGAGATTTCAGGGTTCTCAACATAATCTGGTTGTACCTCAACATTTAAAGTTATGCAAATCTTTCTTGCCAAATCTTTACCACCTTCCAAAAATCAGAAGACACAGTGCCAATGATTAGGAATAGAGTTTATCATCTTCTAGAATATACACCTTTGTTAGTTCAATAGAGGCCATCTTGAGATACGGCAGCCCTTCAAAGATCTGTATCCCTCTAAATACCCCCATTTTTCCTATTTCCTCCACCACCTCAGGATGTTGTAGACCCTCTCAGGGTAGCAGGAGTCCAGAATGCTTTCAGGCAAACCAGGACTAGGTGCTGAGAGCCTGCTGCTTTTGCAGTCTTTCGTCATTTGAAAAGACCAGCTAACCAGTTCTTTACTCCTGTTTCCAGCCCCAAGCATACATCAGATGAGGATATCAAATAGGTATCCCCTTACCAAAAGCAGAGCCACACAGTCAGTCCACCAGAGCAAGTCCAGTCTTCATCCATGGAGCTTGGTTCTTCATTCTATTGGGACAAGGATGGCTGTATTAGCAGAGGAAGAATATTGCCCTCTGCCAGCTGTCAGCATCCAGCAGCTCTGGAGAGTAGTGAGGGCAGCATAAGCTAGAGACAGGGAAGGTGTGGACTCTTGCCATCCATCTTCTATCCAGTAGTCAGAGAGTGAGAAAGCCACATGTTGTATTGTGCAATGATTTCCTCCCATCACCTCCCAAGTCTTTAGGACTCACAGTAAAGATATAGCTTATAGCTTGGTCTCTGTTTTGTTGTTGATCCAGATAAACATCTGTGACTATGTCTGTTCTTCACCATATCAGCCATGGCCCAAGCAGAATTAGAGACCTTGTCCAGATGACTAAGGCAGAGTCAGATACAGACACAGCAATGCAGGGTCTCACCAGTGCACAGTGACTTTAGAGACACCAGAGTAAAGAGAATCCCAAAGAACAGCGAACATTTTGTTAAGTCGTCACAGCCTGAGATATAATCTTACTTCATTCTCAGAAGTGGAGAAGTGGTACACACCACTCACATGATGCTTAACTCAGGCACGTGCTCTAAGGATACAGTGAGTTAAGCACACAGCATGACAGAGAATGCTGGACAGAAGAAATTAAACAAGAGTAACCTGGAACAGGGACTCCATGCTGTCTAGGATTTCAAAGTATCTGTGTGTGTGTGTGTGGGGGGAGTATGTGTGTATGCATATATCTATATGTGTATATATGTGTAGGTGTATATGTATATATGTGTGTATATGTGTGAATGTTCATGTATGTATACATATATGAATATATATGTATGTAAATATATATGTGTACATTCATCTATATATGTGTGTGCATGTACATGTGCTTATGTATGTGTGCTTGTATAAGTGTATATGTACATATATGTGTGTGTATGTATGTATTATGTGTGCACAGACACATGTACAGATAGCTCTAATACAGTCCTTTATTGTTCTGAGCAAGGACAGCAGACAGAAAGCAGTTTAGGGGTGAGGTATACCTCTGTGCAGTGAACTCTGGCAATACTGTTGGTGATCGACGGGGCATAGGTAGATCTTTCGTTACCCCAGCACATGTTTATGTGTTTTCATGATTCACTGTCTTCTAAAGGTTTTCACCCCCTATACTAAGCCACTCCATGTATGTGGTTGATTAGAGTGTGTCAGAAATCAAGATCTTGGAGGAAAGCAGATCTGGAAATTTTGTATCTTAGAACACTGACCTCTGAGTAGTAGAGTGATTTGTCCATCCTGAACAAGGGTAGTTACAGGTACTCACTCAAACACAATGGATGAGCATGATGTCGTGTGTATCAGCTGATTCCCAGAACCTTGCTGCGCTGCTCACCTGCCTTTCCTGCCTCACAGTGTGGTGTATGTGTTAACTGCTCATCATGTGACCTCTTGTACATATCAGCAGAGAAGTGGAAACAGGAGCCAACACTGCCATCAGAGAAACCTCTGCTGGTGTAGGCCTACCTGCCTTTCTCCACCTCTTCCTGCACTTGCCTCAGGGACTGTTAATAGCTTGCATTGCAGAGTCCCTGGGGGCTGTGGCCAAGTTTAGACTCCTCAGAAGAGGAAACAACTTTTGAATGTCTCAGGGTCTGGGCAGCCTTGGTGTATCAGTCCTGGAGGTCCATGAGTGAGACAGATAGATGAAAGGACTTTAGGAGGCGTTAGGACAAGAACAGCTCTCCTGAAAAGAACTCATTTGATTTGTCTTTATTTCTCACTTCAACTTCCTTCTATTCTTCTACTTGACCCAGTTTCCCCTGGTTTCCTGGTGTTCCATCTCAGCCAGCCCTCTAGCTCTGTTTGGCATCGTTCATAGAAGGCTTCAGGTGGTAGCATGTTTTTACAGGTGAGAACACCCTCCCATTGCACTATACAGAACTGTCTGCTTGCTCACTCTTAGTCCAGTGCCATCCTGCTGTGTGAAAATGGCATTGGTGGCCTGTAAAGCCAAAACTAATAAAGGTGAGTGACAGTCTAGGTCAAGGGCAAAGGGGGGAAATAGGCATTTGCACTGTCTTGGGCCACTCATGGCATTCTATGGCACTTTTTTTTCTGTTTACCTTTTGTTTTGTTCTTCTAAATCGATTTTAATGATTGCAGCCAACACTCACATAAGGAAAACTGACTAGTACAGGGTTCTGGGATTATTTTTCAGCTCAGTTGGTCTCTAGCCTCGTCTAGTTCTGTTTTACTATTTGTAGCAGCTGTGGAACACACCCGAGCACGGGGCGAGAGATTCGCTGCCAAATGGCTCCAGAGGCCTCAGAAACCACAATCACTGAAGATGTTTCCCAGAAGGCTTTAGGAGTACAAATCTCTTTAATTAAAATGGGAAAAGCCATCATGAATGAAGTGTGAAGAAGTTGTCTGAGAGAGGAGGGGCCAGGGAATGAAGAGAAGAAATAAATATTTCACAAGTGTTTTCAAACACTGGCTGTCCAACACCCAGTGGAAAACGCCACTTGATGGATGATATTTTGGGTTGGAAAGTGAGGCTAATTCAATGTAATGAGAGGTGAATGAGACTTCAGGCCCTTATCCAGCCACAGGAGACCCCTCACAAAGAGCCTGCTCTGTAGTCATTAATTTTTTATGAAGTTTAATAGGCCTGAGCCTAGAGACCTTCTGTGGTGTTGATTAGCTTCATATTTCTCTCATTAATGTAGAATCTGATTAGCTCTTTAAAAAAAAGCATTTCATCTTGGGTCCAGGCGTGGCAGCTACATTGTTGCATGTTAGCAATTGTGGTTTGATTCACTCAAGGGAGGAAGCATCCTATGGGTTGAATGCCATGGCCTTGCTGCCACAAGCGCAGAAGTCGCTGGAGACCAGCTGTTGCTGGAATTTGGGGGACTGTAGGGAGGGAGTCTCATCAGCTGGACCGCAAGACAATGATTGGAGGACAGCAGAGCCAATACATGGCAAAGATGATGGAACAGGCATCAGCCAGAGTATCAGTTAGAGCTGGATCAGAGAAGCCAAACA
This sequence comes from Pachyuromys duprasi, assembly GCA_028658305.1. Taxonomy (NCBI): domain Eukaryota; kingdom Metazoa; phylum Chordata; class Mammalia; order Rodentia; family Muridae; genus Pachyuromys; species Pachyuromys duprasi. Next base: position 1,147,580 of record CM053759.1, on the reverse strand, counting down.
CTGCTTGATGTGGACTAAGGGGTGTTTATGGAGATGAGATCTTATGTCACTGTTCAAGCTGGCAAAGTTGACTGCTGCCTGGCTTTTGATGTCAGCTATGAAGTTGCTTCAGGCGAGCCAGACCAGCAGACAGAAAAGAAAGCTAGTTATGGTTGAGAGAAGAGGGAAGCTGGACCTCTCAGAGCAGGTGTAAAGCCATGGGAACAGCCTCTTTTGTTTCTGCCAATGCCAATGTCATAGCTGGCCAGAGGAGAATGGCTATCTGCCTTCACCTTAGAGGTATATCCTTATGCTTCAGACTAAAGCTGATGAAGATTTGTGGCTTCTCAGGGATCCAAAGACCTGGAGCTAGGTGGGCCAGTGGACCAGGGCACTGTGGAGAGCCACCACAGTTAGGGGTTACTACAGTGAAGGGGCCACCAAGGTGGTGGTCACCCCAGGGAGGGGCCACCATGGCTCTGGCATCCTGAATAAAGTACACATAGTGGAAATAGCTGCTCTCTTCCTTCTGCCTCCCAAAGCTTGTGATTCCTGAGAATTACACTAATCAAGAGCTACATAGGGAAGTGGATTCTGGGAAGTGGCCCAGTGTAGCTTACTTGACACAACATACAGCCAGTCCTGGGTAGAAAAATCAGTTGTTGTGGCAGGATACTTATGGTGCCCTGTGATATACAGGCAGAGGACTCATAACAAGGGGCTTCATGAAGATGCAGTTTTAAGGAGAATTTAGGCTATATATTTCCTTCTGTTAATCAAGCTTGTGAGTTCTCTGAAACTATCCAGGATCAGAGAACTTTAATCCAAAACAACAAAAATAGCAGCAACAGCAAGAGGCATCAGAAACCATCAATATTTTCTTTCCCATTTTCTTCCAAGTCCATCTTATTTATTCTCTGCACATCTTCTTCTGTCCTGAGGAGAGCTTCATGGAGCTACTGGAGATGTTTGATCATCTCAGCCCCTCACCATCCTAACCACTGTCCTTGCTCCCATCCTCTGCAAGTAAGTGCTTGCCCTCCTCTGTGAGTCTATGCCTACTGACTGCTAAGCCAGCACATGCCCTGGCTTTCCCTGTTGCATGCATAAGATCAAGGCCCCAGCAGGTTTCCCTATTCCCTTTGCTTCATTAGTTTTTCACTGGCTAGTTGATCTTTGTCACAAGCTCACAAACAGGCTATTACTATCTCTCTGAGCAGAATCAAACTTTCTTTGCTTTGGACTCTGCCTGTGGTGGAAACTAAGGACATTCATTCAACATTACAGTCTTCTAACTGTGGGATTGATTTGACAGTATACTCCTGGTGAAATTCAACATTCTTTTGTTCTTTGATTTTTCTAAAAATTGACAGCTTGATCTAGCTGGTGTCTGATCCCTCACTGAGACTAGATGAGGTGGAGTTCTTTTTCACCAGGCAGCATGTGTTTTCTATTTGTATCGTTTTGGTAACGCTGGAAACTTCTGTTCAAAGTCAGATGCATGGATTCTTTAGGGAAAGATGTAAGGAAACCCATAGATTAGAAGAAAATTTTTAAGCAGGCAAGACTGAACTATGGTGGCTGGAAATAAATGCCTGACTGATAAAATTATAAACATGAGGGTGATTAATTAAAATATCAGGACAGTGCATGTGAAGAAGGATGAAACAAAGAGACTGTGGCATGGATGATATGGCATTTATTCACCTTAAAAGAACTTACCAAACCAAGCGTTTATGTACTGCATAGAGTAGACAGTGCCCTACAGTCTCTACTATAACCATGATGTTTGTTTTCTGTCAAACTAAATCCAACCAGGCCTTCACACCCCCAAGCCTGCTCAGTGGCTGGACCTGTTCGTCAATCAACTTCTTGTAGTTTGTTAAAGCTGCACTCCTCTCTAAGCTTCCTGTTACTACCCCAGCTCTTGGCACGGTGGCTTAGTCCTTTCCACAAAAGCCACTGCACCACTGTTGACTGCTGCCCCAGAATGTCGTTAATGTCTCTCTGGGATCTTCTCCTCCACGTCCTCATCAGCTTGGATGTTATATAACCTCAGTCCTTGGCCTCTTCACCTTGTCATTATTCCTCAGGGCAATGACTTTAAACAATACCTGTATACTGAAGTTCCCGTAAATATATTTAAAGGACATTAGACTGAAATATCCAAATGTCTGCATGCTCAACAGCCTTACCTTGGTGGCTAATAGAATCTCATTTAAGACATCAAAAAACAGAATTCTTATTAGTCTAGAAACCAGTCAAAGCTATTTCTTTCATGCCTGAATAATGACATCTTCATGTTACTCAAGAAAACCTCTTAGCCTCATGAGGGACTATACCTGGCTCTCTCATTCGCCATTTGATCTAGAAATGGGTCTTGCTGGTGCTGACTGTAAGAAGTGTTGACTAAGCACCTGCCTCTCCTCTACTCCAGGAGTCAGAGCAAGGCTGCCTTTCTTCCACTTCAATTGCTTAACGTTCCTTCTTTCCTTCCCAAGCCTTGCACACAGGCTACTCTCAGGACAGTGCCCAAAACAAACCTCTAAAAACATAAATTAGTGTCTTCCCCCTTCACTTCCCATGCGTGGTGCAGAGGGAGACAAGGATTTTTCTTCTCATGTCACTTGGTCACTCCTGTTCTTTCAGAAGCCACTCCCCTCTTTGTATGGAGTGTCACCTGCTTACACCTCTTGAACAGGTCCATCACACTCCCAACTCAGGACACAGGAGACTCTCTGCTCTTCTGCTGGAAGGACTCTTCCTCAGATGTCCACGTGCTCCTTCAAAACTTAAGCTTTTGTGTGCTGGGTCCTCTCAGTGAAATCCTCCACAGCTGCGTTTAAGCCTCTGGTTCTGCTGAGCCTCCACAGCCACAGCCGCTGCTTCCATACTGCCCGCTGCCTCCCATGTACAGAGCCACTAATTTGCTGCATTGAGGGTCTGACCTCTGACATAGAGGAGCAGTCCGGCAGAGGTAGGTCTATTGTGTCTTTTGCTCCCTGATACATTGCCAGGGTGATGGTCACCACCTAACTCGAAACTGAATTGTGGGGTGAAGAAGCAACCTACTCATCTCAATTCCTATTCTCCTTTTCTTCTCCTGAATATCTTTATCTCAGATTTCTAAAAACTGAAGGGAAAAAAATAGATTCTATCCACTCATACAGATGTGACTGACATGTTGTTTCTCTAATGGTTTGGTCTGTGATCTCTCAGCTTGCTCTTTCTGTAAGACAAGCACACATCTAATGAGCATCGCACCCACGTGCCTTCCCGCAGAAGCGTGTCTAAGAAGGTAAATTGGACATTATGATTGGAGGATGCGCTTTTCCCCCTCAGGACTCACACTACAATACTATTAGTGAACAAAGTTGTTTAATTGCTAGTTATGTTGTTTCTTGTTTTACTTTTGACAGGTGTGTAGTCCTGGAAGGCATAAACTTCTTATGTAGCCCAGGATGGCCTCAGACCCATGGATGACCCACTTGACCTCCATCCTGGGCATATGTCACTACAGTTAGCTCCCTGAGGATCTTTATTTCATCTAACTTATCTTTTAATTTCAGCATTATATTCTAGTTTATTACTTGTTATATTTTTTTACCAAGTTCATCATAGTTTTTCTGTATAATGGACTGTGATCTATCTATCTATCTATCTATCTATCTATCTATCTATGCACATATATATGGCTTATAATAAAGATGCTGAATTCTGTAGAGAGGAGGGAAGATGTGTCAGACAAACAAAATGCATATTTGCAAGGAAACCCTCTGTTTTTGTTCTCCAGTCCAGGATCAATTATGCCTCTATTTCATGTCCTTCAATGATGTTTTTATCTTCCTTCATGATTTTTTGTTGTTAAATATAATCTTTAACCTAACTCTCTTTGTTCACTTTCAATGACTGGAATGAGTTTAATGGGAAGATTACCCATGTGCCCACCGTCTCTGTTCTAATAACAAATATCCCGATCTACAGTCCATGGTTCACAGGGGACACCTACTCATGACAAGGAGTTAGCTTGTCAGCCTTATTTTGGATTTAGTTTCAAATTTAATTTATTTTCTGATTCATGTTTTTGTTATCGATTTCTTAAACCAGCTACTTTAAAGGTTGACTGCAATAGGGGGTAAAACATCTCCAAGCAAACACTTGGAGTATTTACTGCTTTAAGGGAGGAAAGGGAGGATTTTCCTCTTCATTTTTTATCATTTTTTATCCTTGAGCTCCGAGGAACAGAAGGACTGCAGCTGGGATGCCAGCTCCTGAAGCATGGCTCTTTAATCTGTTCCTGATTCTGCATTTACTCCGTGTCTCTGGAAGGTATACACAGTTTGCTATAATGAATGACCCCAGCAATTTCAGCTAATGGCCAGAATTGAAACCTTTGATAATCCCAGGTGAATAATGTTGTCTCAACAGACTGAAGGAGTCTTTTACCTACCTGACACAATGATAGATGTAATTAGTTAACAAGGACAGTCAGAGGTTTTAGTGGCGGCATTAGCAGAGGTGGCTAGGGTCATTCTTAATTATGCAAATTCTTTGTCTTCTTCAGATGGAATACAAAAAAAATAGAAAGAGTAAACACAGCTGGACAAAAAAGATTTCAGGGAAAGTGGAAGCTAGAAAACTCATTAGAGGAGTGATTATGCATCCCTCAGGCTGGGGAGGAAAGGAAGCCTCCACTGTGGGCAGACTCCACACCAGACAGTCCTAATAGCTGCTAAGAATGCTTGTCTTAAGACACGTCACCTTGAACAGACATGACCCAAAAGAGGGAGAATGTGGGTAGATTTAAGCAATTCCTAAGTCGCAGGCTTTGTCTCTAGGGAGGACAAACACATCAGTATCATCTTTGAGACAGACGAGCTGGAGTGCCAGTGTGTCAGCCAAGGGCTGGCACGTATGGGAGAGAGGGAGAGAGGCAGAGAGAGAGAAGAGAGAGAGAGAGAGAAGAGAGAGAGACTAACTCTAAATATGTAGTCAACCCTCAACCTAATGTTCTTTGACTTTTCCTGCCATTGCAATTTGAAATCTTACGTGTTTCATTTCTGCTTCTCAGCAAACAGCCCAGCCTGTGTCAGATCTAAAGGAAGGTGCCTAATTCGACATGTCATTAAAAACAAAGGGCTCTTTGCATCAGATGTGTTTATGTTTCTTGTAAGGCTTTGACACTTCAATGGTTATCACCTGTGGTTGAATAAAATCTTGGCATGAAATCAATTTGATGTGCAACACCAAGCAGCTTTCTTTAATGTCCCTGAATAAGATGAGACAGGGCTTGCATCTTGAGGCATGGCAAAAGAGTGACCTGGGCCATCACTCCAGCCTGACATGGATCCAGCTGGTCTCCTTAGTCAAGAGAAGCAAATGTGTGGGCAGGAAACCTTGCTGGTTGGCTATGAAAAACTTTGGAGTACAGCTAGGAGAATCACTGATGACTGACTAGCAAGTGGAGTAGCTAATGCTAGGGATCCACTTCTTAACTGCCTTTACCATACTTTGTTCCTACTAAAGCCAGAAGAAATATTTTACATATTAAAGAATTCACAACCAAAGCAATCATTTATTTACTTATATTTGTGAATGTATATATGTGCGTGCGTGTGTGTGTGTGTGTGTGTGTGTGTGCAGGCATTTGAACCCATGTGCACATACATACGGAGGGCAAAGGTAGATGAGAGCTGTTTCACTTCTTTGTTTTTAATTAATTCAATTTATATCTCAGTTATAGGCCCCTCCTTCTTGTTCTCCCAGTTCCACCCTCCCTCCTGCATCCCTTTCCCCTATTGCTCAGAAAAGAGAAGGCCCCTATCCAGACATCCCAGCTCATCGATTTATGTGAGGACTGAGTTCATCTTCCTCTCCTGTGGCCTTGTAGAGAAGTCCCATCACGGGGAAAGTGATCAAAAAGCAGGCCACAGAGTCCACGTCAGAAATCTCCCCCACTTCCCTAACTAGTGGGCTGACATGAAGCCTAAGATATCCATTGGACTTATCTTCCTGGGGTCTGTGCATTGCAGTATGTCTAGCCTGTACTATGTGACTAAAATCTGCTTACAAGTGAGTATATACCCTGTGTGTCTTTCTGGGTCTGTTTAGTCATCAGGGAAATGCAAATCAAAAGACTCTGAGATTCAATCTTACACCTGTCAGAATGGTCAAGATTAAGAACTCAAGTGACAATATGTGCTGGAGAGGATGCAGAGAAAGGGGAACAATCCTCCATTGTTGGTGGGAGTGCAAATATGTACAATCTCTCTGAACATTCAATCTGGTGCTTTCTCAGAAAACTAGAACTAGCCATACTTCAAGATCCAGCTATACCACTCCTAGGCATACACCCAAAAGATGTTCCACCATACAACAATGGCATTTGCTCAACCATGTTCAAAGCAACTATATCTCTAATAGAGAGTTGTTTTTTCCTTGATTACTCTACACTTCAGTTTTTGAGGTAGATGCCCTCATTGGTCCAGAGCCTGCCAATTCAGGTAGCTTGTTTGGCTAGCAATTCCCAGGTTTCCTCCCCAGCACTAGGGTCATGGACAATTGCTGACATATGGTTTTTTATATGGGTGCCTGGGACAAACTTGTCTTTCTCCTTATGAAAGAAGCACTTTACAAATGGAAACATCCCCATCCTGAAAATACAATTTTAAGAGATACAAGTGAATGCCTATTTGGTCTCTGTGAGGCTGTGAGACACAACGTTGGAGTAATGGTGTTGAGGATCTGAATCTCTGGGCTTCATGCCTGTCTCCATCTTGCTTTTCGAGCTATGTGGTCTCCTAGAAATCACTACATCCTCTGAGAGATTATAAGCCTACTTGAGGATTAACTGTGTCAGAGTTTCACCTTCTTAGATCCTGAAGCAGATTTTCACAGTGATTAAAGTTACATTAGAGACTGGACAAATCCTTAATATGTTTTATTGGCTCTTTGAGAGGTAAAGCCTGACATTCAGCATACTTTATTGAGAAACCAATGTGCCAGTGGTTATATTAAAATTCTATCATTATGTTCTGCTTTTGAATTCTCTTAAATAGTGGATTAGACAAGGATATAGGTGAATACACGCAGAGTCTTGTTAGCACCCAGGAATCCTGGGTCCAGGCTTTGTAATTACAGCCAGTAGGCTGTGTGGTTTTCTTTATATCAGCTTTTCTCTGAGTCCTCAAGAGTTTGTACAGTTTCTCATGATAACTCTCTCCTGTCTCACCTCCACATGACAGTGAACCTTTTACCAACCTAAGCATAAGTACAGTTTTTCCTGTTTCCTTGGGTTTTCATTTCTGAAAGCTTCAGCTGTATGGATTTTTTAAAAAAATAGACCTGTGAATCTTTCTCTTATTAATCTGTCTTCTGCTGAAGAAGACTCTACCATCAACCTAATGACCGATTAGGAAGGAAATCTGATGCCACCACCCTCCAGTTGGTACTCATCATTCTATAAGACACCCATTATCAGTGAGTCCCCACCCTTCATCCCCAGTCCCCTGACAAAGGCCAGTTGCATCCGTGGATTTGGTGTTTTTAGACATTTCACATGTGCCTTTGTGATTTGTCTCTTTCACTCAGCACCAAGTGTTCAAGGTTCATCTATGTTGTAGCATAGGATTGTCTTTTATTCTGTTTTAAAGCTTAATCCTATTCCGTTCCACTGACTCACTACCCTTTTATATCTCTCAATGGGCATTTAGATGTTCTCTTCTGTTTTATTTTTTTTGTAGGGAGAGGCATTTATAAAAGATGGATGATTATTCTGTAAACATATGTTTGGATTCACCATTGACCCAGGCTCACATATTCTCTACACTAGAGGAGCACCCTAGGACTTGCATTGTCACCTAGGAGACTAGTGAAGATGCATACCCTAAAAGTCTACCCCAGTTCATCTGAGGGAGAAGCTTGGTGTGGGAGAAGCTGTGGTTTAAGGTTTCTAGGTGACTGTAAAGTCACTAGAGCTACAGAAGCAAAGCTTGAGTCAGTGTAGAATGTTCTTTCTATCAGATGGTTGGAGGTCTAGAGAAAATCTCCTTAGGTCAAGTCCCTTTGCAATATATCTGTTTAGCTTCAAGTGTCTGAAAACAATTGGACTAAGGTACTAACATATGGACTTTTGTCAACATCACATGCTTCTCTGCTAAGATTTGGTACAGAAGAGCCAGAGATCTCCATAAGCTTTGTTCTGATGTATCTCTGACTCCTGTGATAGTACCTGACATGTCACACATGTGACGTGTGTTAAGATTTACTGAATTAGTAAATGAGCATCTTTTGCACATCAGATGATGCAGTGCACAGCTAATATTTCTCGCAAAAACTTCCTTTAAACAACCTTAAGCAAAAAGATACCAGATATAATTAAAATTATAGATGTTTTAAAAGGAGCTTTATTTCACAGAGTGAGTAGGTCTGTGGAGTTACTCTGTCTCTTTTAGTTATTCTCTTACCATGAATTTGTGAATCCACCATTTCTAGTTCCCACAAGTGACCAACTTCCCTGTCTTCAGGGCACACCAGAGTTCTCAACAATATGAATAATACCTTATAATAACATTTACCATTGAAGAGTTTAGACAGACAGGACAAACATAATCTCAGTTCTGATTCCCAAAGGAGAAAATTCTATTTGCCCAAGTAGGTTGGTGCTTTCACCCAAATCACTTTCAGCTTTGGTCAAGGTCATGCAACCTCTATGTTACAGCATGGCTACCCTGCCCATTCTAACCCTGTGGATGCCAATGGAAGATACTGAGGAAAAAACAGAGAGGTACAGAATACACACAGTGCTGGCTACTTTGTGTCTCTTCATTAATTAATAGCTTAATCCCACTTTTCTTAGAAATTGTTTGGTACAATGTATATACCATCTGTATCCAATGCTATGATATGAACATTGGGTAATAAAAAAAATACCTCACTTCCCTTTTATTCCGTGGAGAGACTGTGCAGTTTAAAGGTTAAAGCCTGAAGATACGAAACTTAGCCTGCAGCACACGGCAGTCATTGTGTGTGGTGTAGAGGGCAGCTGTTACCATGACACAGATCAACACCAAGGACAACAGCACCTTCAGTCACTCCCATCTTCCACTGGAATTTTCTGTGGACCTTGTCTTTCCTGTCACAAGCAATTTGTGTCTGTAAGAGTCACCCTGCCGCGCCTTTATTTCCATCTTAGAGTCATAACGACTGTGCAGCCTCTTCAGTGAGTGAGTTTTGTGTGAGAACATGGTGATTCTCAATTTAAGTGGAGATATTAGCTCCAAAATACCTGTAATCATTCTGAAGAATCTTCTGGTTAACACAACACATGTAAAACCTACCACCTTCTGTTTTCTTCCTCTACTGCTTTGTGGTTCCCCTGGGTTTCCACATATTTTGGGCCTGACATGGCAGCTGGGAAAGCATGTGTTTCTACACACCTTGTAATCTATAGCTAAATGTTTTCTCAAGTCTTTTTTTTCTTCTGAAACAATATAACTAACTTTAACCTTCAACTGTCTTGTGGAGTTTACAAGAGGCAGTGTGAGGGAGGCCTGACTTTGTGCCCTGGTCCTCTCCGGGGTGGTACTATTTGTGTCTGAGCAATATAGAAAACAAGATTAACAAGGATTAAAACAGTTAAAAACAGATAAACAAGTATTAAATTATTGGAAACTGTCACTGATCTTTGGCTCCTGAGACCAGTACAGATCAGGGAATAGCAGTTTCCTGGTCTGCGCCTTTTCCTGGGACCAACACTGATCTGCACAACTCCCCACCCTCAGCCCCAGAGACCAGCAGGGATCAGAGAGCAGTAGGTGAGACACCCCCTACCCCATCTACTGGCCTGCCACAGCCTGCCAGCAAAGGTAGCCAGGCCTGCCCAGGGTCCTCTGTCCTCCACTTTCCCTGCATGCCCCACACCCCAGTTCCCTAACCTGCACCATTTCCCAGGGCACACACTGGTCTAAGAGCCTTGAGACCAGCAGGGATCAGAGACCAGCAGTTCCCTGGCCTGCGCCATTTCCTGAGACCCACACTGATCTGAGGCACTCGAGACCAGCAGGGATCAAGGAGCACCTAGAAAACCAGAGGACTGAGGCCATCTGGGACCACAAGCTCTACCTATCACCATCAGAGACCACCATGCCTGCCTGCTAAACCAAACTGCTACAGCTCAGCACAAGAACACCAGCAACAAAACCCAGCTATCCTACCACAGCAAGCCCTGAGGATACATCACACTGGAAGCACAAAAAAAGATCTTAAATTTGAGGTTGTGAAATTAATAGGGGCCTTAAAAGAAGAAAATAAATACCTTAAAGAACTGCAGGAAGAAACAACTAGACAGGTGAAGGAATTGAAAAGATCCCTTAAAGAAACACAGGAAAATACAATCAAACAGATGAAGGAACTAAGTAAATCCCTTAAAGAAATACAAGAAAATACAACCAAATAGAAAAGGAAATAAATGAAACTGTCCATGACCTAAAAATGGACATAGAAGCAATAAAGAAAACACAAACTGAAGCAATCCTGAGATGGAAAACCTCGGGAAGAGAAAAGGAACAACAGACACAAGCATCACTAACAGACTACAAGAGATGAAAGAGAGAATCTCAGGTGTAGAAGATATAATTGAAGAAATTGATAGAAGATGTTAAATCTAAAAAGTTCCTGACACAAAAATCAAAGAAATCTGGAATAGTATTAAAAGAGCAAACCTAAGAATAATAGGAATAGAAGACTTCAAACCCCAAGGCCCAGAAAATATTTTCAACAAAATCAATTGAAGAAAACTTCCCCAACCTAAAGAAAGAAATACCTATAAACATACAAGAAGCCTACAGAGTACTAAATTGATTGGACCAGAAAAGAAAATTCTTCATCACATAATAATAAAAATGTACAGGATAAAGAAAGAATATTAAGAGCTGCACAGGGAAAAGGCTGAGTCACATATAAAGGAAAACCTATCAGAATCATACCTAACTTCTCAACTGAGACTATGAAAGCCAGAAGGGCCTTGACTGATGTCATGCAGCCACTAAGAAAGCACAGATGTCAACCCAGACTACTATACCCAGTAAACTTTCAATTACGATAGATGGAGAAAACAAGATATTCCACGACAAAACCAAGTTTAAACAGTGCCTAGCCACAAACCCATCCCTACAGAATATACCTGAAGAAAAACTCCAATTCAAAGAGACTAACTATACCTAGGAAAACACAGGACACAAATAATCCCACATCTGCAAAACCAAAAGAAAGGAAGCACACACACACAGTCTACCACCAACAACATCAAAATAACAGGAAGTAACGACATCTGGTCATTAATATCTTTCAACATCAATGGCCTCAACTCCCCAATAAAAAGACACAGGCTAACAGAATGGATCCATAAATATTCTGTTGCATACAGAAACACACCTCAGCAATAATGATAGACATTACTGCTGAAGAAAGAACTGGAAAAATGTTTTCCAAGCAAACAGTCACAAGAAACAAGCTGGAGTAGCTATTCTAATATCTAATAAAATAGACTTTCAATAAAAATTAAAAGAGATGAGGAAGGGCACTTCATACTCATCAAGGAAAAACTGACCAAGATGACATCTCAATTCTGAACATACATGTCCCAAATGCAAAGGCACCCATATTTGTAAAAGAAACTTTACTAAAGCTTAAGTCACACATAGAAACCCACATGTTATTAGTAGGAAACTTCAACACACCTAACTCACCAATGGACAGATCATTGAGACAGAAACTAAACAGAGAAATAACAAAACTTACCAATGTTAAGAGTCAATTGGGCCTAACAGATAACTACAGAATATTCCATCTAAACACAAAAGGATACACGTTCTTCTCAGTACCTCATGGAATCTTCTCCAAAATTGACCACATATTAGGACACAAAGAAAGCCTCAGCAAACACAAAAAAATTGAAATAACACGTTATATTCTATCAGACCACCATGGATTCAAGCTGGACTTCACCAAAAACAGAAACAATAGAATGCCTACAAAATCATGGAAATTGAACAACCCTGTACTTAATGACCACTGGGTCACAAAGGAAATAAAGAAAGAAATCAAAGACTTTCTAGAATTCAATGAAAATGAAGGCACAACATACGGAAAGTTATGGTACCCAATGAAAGCAGTGATCAGATGAAAGTTCATAGCTCTAAGTGCCGTCATAAAGACAGTGGAAAGAGCTCATACTTAACAGCTCACCTGGAAGCTCTAGAAAAAAAGAAGCAAACACACCCATGAGGAATTGATGTCAGGCATAATCAATCTCTGGGCTGAAGTCAATAACCTAGAAACAAAGAGAAAAACACAGAGAATCAACAAAACCAAGAGCTGTTTTTTTGAGAAAATCAACAAGATAGACAAACTTTTAGCCACTAACTAAAAGACAAAGGGAAACTACCCAAATTAATAGAATCAGAAATGAAAAGGGGGATATAACAACAGATGCCCAGGAAATCCAAAGAATCATTAGATCATACTACAGAAACATGTATGTCACAATATTGGAAAATCTAAGTGAAATGGATGATTTTCTTGATAAATACTACTTACCAAAGTTAAATCAAGATCAGGTTAACAATTTAACTAAACCTATAACCCCTCAGGAAATAGAAGCAGTCATCAAAAGCATCCCAACCAAAGAGGGCTCTGGGCCAGATGGTTTTAGCACAAAATTATATCAGGCTTTCCAAGAAGAATTAATACCAATGCTCCCCAAACTATTTCACAAAATAGAAACAGAAGGAGCATTGCCAAAATCATTCTATGAGGCCACAGTTACCCTGATACCTAAAACACACGAAGACTCAGCAAAGAAAGAGCATTTCAGATCAGTCTCCCTTATGAACATTGATACAAAAATACTCAATAAAATACTTGCAAACCAATTCCTGACCACATCAAAAATATCATCCACCATAATCAATTAGTCTTCATTCCAGGAATTCAGAGATGGTTCAGCATACTAAAATCCACCCACATAATCCACCATATAAACAAATTGAAAGAACAAAACCACATTATCATCTCTTTAGATGCTGAAAGGCCTTTTACAAAATCCAACACCGGCTCATGTTTAAAGTCTTGGAGATATCAGAGATTCAAGACCCATACCTAAACACAATAAAGGCAACATACAGCAAGCCAATAGCCAACATCAAATTAAATGGAGAGAAACTTAAAGCGTTCCTGCTAAAATCAGGACAAGACAAGGCTACCCAGTCTCACCATATCTCTTCAATTTAATACTTGAAGTTATAGCTAGAGCAATAAAACAAGTAAAGGAGATCAAGGGGATAGAAATTGGAAGACACAAAGTCAAAGTATCACTATTCACAGATGATAGGATAGTACACATAAGTGACTGCTAAGATTCTACTGGAGACCTATGGCTGTTAAACACCTTCAACAAAGTGTCTGGATACAAAATTAACTCAAAAAGTTAGTAGCTGTCCTTTATCAAGTGATAAAAGGGCTGAGAAAGAAATTAGGGGAAACAACACCCTTCACAATAGCCACAAATAATAGAAAATATCTTGGTGTAACTCTAAGCAAGCAAGTGAAAGACCTGTATGACAAGAACTTCAAGTCTTTGAAGAAAGAAATTGAAGATTTTAGAAGATGGAAAGATTTCACTTGCACTTGCTTCTGTAGAATTAACATAGCAAAAATGGCCATCCTGCCAAAAGTCATCTACAAATTCAATGCAGTTCCCATCAAAATTCCAACACAATTCTTTACAGACCTGGAAAGAGCAGCCATTAACTTCATCTGGAAAAATAATAGACCCAGGAGAGCCAAAACAATTCTGTATAATAAAAGAGCTTCTGGTGGCATCAACGTCCTTGATCTCAAGCTATACTACAGAGTAATAGTAAAAAAACTGCATGGTATTGGCAGAGTAACAGACAGGTTGATCAAAGGATCCATTTGAAGATGCAGAAATGAACCCACCCTCCTACAGGCATGAAATTTTTGACAAAGAAGCCCAAATAGTACAATGGAAAAAAGAAATCATCTTCAACAAATGCTGTTGGTCTAACTGGATGTCTGCATGTAGAAAACGCAAATAGAGCTGTACTTACCACCTTGCACTAAACTCAAGTCCAAGTGGATCAAAGACTTTGACATAATACCACAAACTCTAAATCTATTAGAAGACAAATTGGGGAAAAGTCTGGAACTCACTGGCATAAGAGACAACTTCCTGAACAGAAGACCAATAGCACAGGGTCTGACACCAACAATTAATAAATGGGATCTCATGAAATTGAGAAGCTTCTGTAAGTAAAACAACATTGTCAATAGAACGAAATGGCAGCCTACAGATTGGGAAAAGATCTTCATCAACCCTACATCAGACAGAGAGCTGATCTTTAAAAATATGCAAAGAACTTAAGAAATTAAACACAAAAAATAAAATAATCTAATTAAGAAGTGGGGTACATTGTCTTCCTCTGTGGCTTGGTAGGACTGCACCTCCCTGAGGGGGAGGTAATAAAAAAGCAGGCCAATCAGTTCATGTCAGAGAAAACCCCTATTACTATGGAACCCACTTGGGCACTGAACTGCCATGACAATGAAGCCACTCCTGATGAGACCTGATAGACTAAGATCAGAAGGAAGGGGAGGAAGATCTCCCCTATCAGTGGACTGGGGGGAGGGACATGGGTGAAGAAGAGGGAGGGAGCTATAGGTGGGATACAAAGTGAATAGCTGTAATAATAATAATAGTAAAGAAATGGGGTACAAAGCTAAACTGAGAAGTCACAACTGAATATTAATAGCTGAGAAGCACTTAAAGAAATGCTCAGTGTCCTTAGGCACCAAAGAAATGCAAATCAAGATGACTCTAAGATTCCATCTTAAACCAGTAAGAATGGCTAAGATCAAAATCTCAAGTGACAAAACATGCTGGTGAGGATGTTGAGAAAGGGGAACCCTCCTCCATTGCTGGTGGGAGTGCAAACTTATACAACCTCTCTGGAAATCAATCTGGTACTTTCCAAGAAATTTGAGAATAGTTCTACAAAGACCCAGGTATACCCCTACTAGACATATATCCAGAAGATGTTCTGGATATAAAAAGGACATTGTTAAACTATGTTCATGGCAGCTTTATTCATAATAGCCAGAACCTGGAAACAACTAGATCTCCCTCAATGGAAGAATGGATACAGAAATTGTGGTACATTTACACAATGGAATAGAACTCAGCTTTTAAAAACAAAAGAATTATGAAATTTTCAGGCAAATGGGTGGAACTAGAAAAGATCTACTAAGTGAGGTAACCCAGACCCAGAAAGTACATGGTATGTACTCACTTATACATGGATATTAGACCTCTTGTACAGGATAATTATAGTACAATCCACAGACCCAAAGAATCTGAGTAACAAGGAAGGCCCAAGGGAAGGTGCCAGTCACTTAGCAGGGGAAATAGAATAGACAAAAGAAGTGGATGAAGAGAGGGAACTGGGCAGGAGATGGAATGAGGAGGGAAAGAAGGGTGGGGATCAGATATGGGAAGAACATCAGTGGGAGGTGAGAGGGCTGGGAACAAGAAGGAAAATGGGGAGGGGGAGGAGATTTCTTTGTCCAGCTGGGTAGGCTCCTGGGAGAATATGAATGTGACTATCTGAAACTTCTAATGGGGGAGGGGAGGCCTTGAAGACCGAAGTGACCAGCCAGGCAGGACTAGTGGAAGGAGGGGAACAACAACCCACCTATAAAAATTACCCTGCCTGTAGTGCAGGGACCAAGTGGGAACAAAGATTGAGGGAAAGTCCAACCTGGGACCCACATCATGGTGGAGAGCCAGTCCCTGACATTAATAATGATGTTCTGCTGTGCTTTCAGGTAGGAGCCAAATTTGACTGTCACCTGGGAGGCTCCAGGCAGCAGTAGATCTAGACAGATGTTGGGATTTGCAGCCAAGCATGGGGCAGAACTCTGGAGGTCCTGTGGAAGTATTGAGGGAAAGATGGAAGGACATGGAGGGGACAGGAGCCCCACAAGAAGACCAACAGAGACAACTAACTGAGTCCCATAGGGGCTTTCAGAGACTTAGACATCAACTAAGGGGCATGCATGATCTGGACCTAGGGCCCCCTGTACACATGTTGCAGACCTGGTCTTCATATGAGGCACCTAGTGAGTGGAGGGGCTGTTTCCAACATGGACTCTGTTGCCTGCTTTTGGATCCCTTCCCCCGGCAGTGCTACCTTGCCTGGCCTTAGGGGATGAAGATATGTGACTTGATGTGCTGTGGAAGGTTAATATGAGGGAAGGAGGGCTCCCCTTTTCTAGAGGAAAGGGAGAAGAAAAAGGAAAAAGAGGGGAAGTGGGAGGGACTGAGAGGAGGGAAGGGAGGGAGCATCCTCAGGATGTAAAGTAAATAAACTAATATATAAATTTTTTTTAATTTTTGGAAACCTTTTGCTAGGTTAACTTCATTTTTTTTTTACCCAAAAATATCTCTCATTTTGTGCAGTTCTATGGATATAAATGTTATTTATTAGTCGGGGTTGTTATCCCAATATCTAAGCTCATTATGTGGTTTAGACACAACGGTTTTAGAATAAACTACAAGCAGAAGAACTGCTTGAGAAGGTAGTGTAAGAGGCAAGAGAACTGGCAAACTGTGAGGAACAGGTTTGCTTTTGGCACTCTCTGTGGAGTTCACTCTGGTGTCCACAGCATCTGTGTATGGTTAGCTCAGTAAATTTCAGAACAGTGCCAAAGACTCCAAGGTCATGTGCTTCAGGCCCTGGTGGACTCCTTGATTTTGCTCCTGTGACTTGGCTGGAGATTTTGTGTTCCTTGCCATCTGTCTCAGACATGTGTGTGGGCTATGCAAGTGACTACAGAGTCCATGGGAGGGTTTGGACTTGATAGCGTACCTGGACCCAAATCATCCCATGCCCCCTCCACACCTCCCTGCACCATCCCTCCCCCGAAAAAAAAGCAAAGCAAAGCAAAACAAAACAAAACAACAACAACAAAAGCCTGCTGGAGAATGAAGATGGACAGGCTATCACTCACTGCCATAGGTACCTCTGTATGAACTAGTTCAGCTCCTGCCCCCACTACCCACACGCCAGGACATTGTTTCTTTCCCTCAAAAATGTATAACTCTGGCCTCAGGAAGAACTGGTTGAAACAGTAAACATATCAGTACAGCTAAGTCCCACTGCGGAGGAGTCCTTCAGGCAAAGTGGCATTGGGAAGGGCCATTACACCCCCTTGCCTTCTTTGCATGCAGAGACAGACAGTAGTTTCATTAAAGAGAGGCACCCAGAGTGTGGCTGGTTCCTCCTGTGGATACATACTCGGGGTCATCAATCAATTCTCATTTGATTCCACAAAGCCCCCTTACTGAAAAGCATTCAGGCCTCTGCAATGGATGTGGCTCACGGGACACTTCTGATTAATACCAATCAGGTTAATGGCTTAGGCACAGCTAATGGTGCTTGCTCTGTAGCTGCAACAACAAAAACTAATAGCAAATCCTCCATTCATTTCTGCAAATCAGAGGAAAGGGACACAGAGGGCCTGACAAGCTCTAATCTGTATGATTTAATGGAATCATGTTAGAGGACACAGACATCGGAGACTGGGAAACTGCAGAGATTCACTGTCATATCCCTGGCTTTAAAGATCTGAGCTCTTTCTAATACTCTGTCAACAGCTTTCTGTCACGCGGCTTTACAGGACAGGACAGCCTTGGTGACAAACCACATAGAGGAAGGATTTGGGCACAAGTGGATCATTAGTGCTGCGAACACACGTGAGCTTCATCTCCATGGAGGGGGCACAGCCTCGGCAGGCATCTTACCATAACGAGCTAGTCAGTGTCTTCCAGGCACCAGACGACTTGCTTTGTCTCCACAGGTGACCTTTATCAACTCAGTGTCACAGGCATTCCAAATGCTGAAATAGTCAGTCTTGGAAAGTCCTTGGGACAAGGAACTGAGGCTTTTTGTAGCTGAATCACATATCACAAGCCACCAAATGTCAGGTGTCAGCACAGCTTAAAAGTGTGCCCCAAGAATCCCAGAGACACTTAGCACCACAGGGTTGCCCTGAAGGTTAGGATTAGGGCAGCTACTGGAGTTAAGACATAATGGGACTGCCTGGACAAGCACACAGGAATCCATTAGGCTCCTTGAGCTGTGCTCTTAATCTACATTGTAGGAGTCACTGTTAGTCTGGCAGCCAGCAAACCTCTATTGTGTAGGCATTTCATCTGCTATGAAATATCCCACCCTGAAGGAGGCTTTCAAAACTCATGAAGAGAAAGAACCTTGCAAGACTGAGGAAGCAAACTAAACTCCCAAGTCTCAAGAAGCTCCTGAAACAAGATCATGTAGACAGTAACAACGGGGGGAGAGAGGTGATTCCTTCCAGCCAAGCTCTCTGCAGATCACCCTAGGGGCTCCAGGGATACAGCTCTTGTGAGTTGGCACCCATGCCAAGGTTGGGGTTTTGGTGATACATGTACCTCTGAGTCACTTATGGTCCTGCAACCCCTGACTCCTATTCTCCTATAATCTCAATTAACTCACTGGTTCACTAGATCAAGCCTGGGTAGGGCAGTCTCTTTGCTTTGTCATTAGTTCCCTAACTGGGATAAATAGACAGTTGTTCCTGTCTCCCCAGGAAGAGCCACAGGACACTCAACAAGAACCACATTCCTGAGAATGTTATAGCTTGATCAGGGAGGAGCAGTTGGCGTGGGTAGAATTCCAGCTCTTGTTTGGGGAAAAAGAGACAAAATTCAGTCCGGGAGGCAAGGCATTGAGTAAGAGAAAAATAGCTGGGAAAGATTTCAGGATTCTTGTAGGCAAGGGAGGCAGTGAGTACCTAGACACAAAGTACCTAGATACCCCAGCACAGGGATCAAGTACCCACAAGGGGCTGTATGCCCTCAAACTGTGATCTGAAATAAACACTTCCCCCCTTAAGTTGCTTTTTGTTAGGTGCTCTCGGTGATAGCAACCAGAAAAGCAGCCACTACAATAGATCACAGTGTCCAATCTTCCTGCCACCAGCACTATGCAGCTATTCAAACTAATTTGCAGTGAGTAAAGGTAAGGTTCTCTTGTCACATGAATCACATGGAAAGGCTAAACAGCCATAAGTAGTTCACAGAAACACACTTGGAAGTGCAAAATAACAACTTTCCACCTCTGCATACCATGCCACTGGACAGCACTGGCCATGATTCTTGTCCATCTTTGAAGACCAACACTCAGCACCAAGGAGGGTTTGCTGACTGTTAGTCCAGGTCTACTTGGCTAGAAGAAAGATCTCTAAGCCTACAGTGTTTTGCACAGGCTGTGCAGCTCTGCTGTGCCTAGTCTTTCCTTGTGCACATGAGGTCTTCCTGCTACTGCAGGAAGCTTTGACAGAGGTGGGTGGACTCCAGGCTTTCCTTTTTGTTGTTTGGTTACTTGGGGCAGAGCAGTGGCAGAGCAAGTTCTATGATGGGACTAGTTTTCTAGATTTCCTGCTTTCAAATGTCCTTTCAACATGAACACCAAGGGGCCTGACAGCAGACATTTCTGGTACTTATAGGCAGTGCAGTGTTTTGGGGTCTTCAAATACATTTCACAGGATTGCCACAAATGTCAACCTTTCTCTTCTTACTGGTGAGCAAACAGATGCAGAATTCAATTGTACGCAAGTCACAAGAGACATCACAAGCTCTGATGCTAATTCTGGCTCCAAGAACAAGTGGGAATGAAAAAGAAAATGTGCTAAAATTCCAGGCCCCTAGGTGTCTGTCACTGTTATTAGTTTGTATGTGAACTATTCACTAAGCTCTGGTGTTAGAACACTTGGTTCCAAGCTGGAGGTACTGTCTGGGGAGGTTGAGGGCTAGCTGTCCAGGCTGTATCACTGGGGGGTAAGCTTACAGGTTACTGCTGGCTCTTGTTTCTTGGCTGATATGAGGAAGTATAATAAGCCATCCTACAACCTCCTGCTGAAATTGAGCTGAAATAGAACCTACTTCCTCTAAATTGCTTCTTGTCTGATATTTGGTTGCAATGAGAAAATTAACCAATGGAGTTATCTTATTCTTTTCTTTCTTTTTTCTTCTTGTTTTATATATCCTCTTTGGGGTTTTCCAGCTTTCAAATCATGGAATTCCATAGTCTAGAATTATAACCCTTGAGAAGAGGAATGGCCTTCAGCAGGCATGGGAACCTAAGCCCAAGTGATGAGGAGTCAGCACACAAGTGAAACCACCCTTTGACAACTCAGACACAGACAAGTGATCTTATGGTTCAAGGGTCTCCTTCATCCCTTAGCATATTCTAAGGCTATTATATCAGGTTAAAAACAGTGAAGATGCAACATCAGTAAAGTATTTAAAAGACATTTTTCATGATGCATCCAGTAAGAGCTGGTTCTTTTCC
Organism: Pachyuromys duprasi; assembly: GCA_028658305.1. NCBI lineage: Eukaryota > Metazoa > Chordata > Mammalia > Rodentia > Muridae > Pachyuromys > Pachyuromys duprasi. The sequence goes on along the minus strand of CM053759.1, from coordinate 1,127,133 downwards.
ATATCTGAATTACCTAGCACCCCTCTGATGAATGGAATTTGTCCTCAACACCATTCATTACCTAAACCAATAAATGGGAGTCCACAGGAGCTCCAGTTTGAACCAGAACTATTAAAACTATTAATAATAATTAGTATTTTGAATAAAAGATTCATCCACCCAGCAAATATTTAATGAATTCCCATGATTTACTTAATACCTTCTGCATGGTTGCCTTCCTGCTTGATTCAGAGAAATAAAGCCAGTGAAAGTCATGAAAGGAGGAAATGAGCACTTCCCTCCTCCTCAGTACAGCCTATCCTGGAATGCTGTCATCACACCGCCCCAAGGCACCTTGCTGATAAAGATTCATCTATAAAGCTGCAGGTATAAGGAAATGAGGAACAATGCTCTCTCCAGATGTCTCCCAAGAGAGAAACCCAAACAGAGCATGAAGGAATGAACATTGTCTCCCATCAAGAAATTTGTGTTATATGATGCTGGGCTGAGGAGAAGCCGTTACATAACAGTTTCTAAGATGACATTGGAGCCATTAATTACCCAATCCTCAGGTGCCTTATTAGCCCTCTTAGAGCCCTTTACATGCCTCTGATTCCCAGATCCCAGAGGCCTCCAAACCAGAGGGAGCATGCTTTGGTCCAATTACATTCATGTGTGGCATATTGAGCCACAAATCTCTACAGTGTGTTTCTGCTAATTATAAGCATTAATTATGAGGGAGTCTGGGGAGGTTATGCCAATTCCAGTGTCCACCAGAGCTCAGCAGAATCTAAAATCCAGGATGGCTGAGGAATGGCTGAGAATAAAGGAGCCATGGGCACCAGAAGCAAAGGCAGGTGCCCCTTTAAGCTGTTCAGATAGACGCAGGGCAAGAGCTAGATTTAGGCAGGAATCCTTAAATGAAGCCTTCTGGAAGGTCTTCGATGCAGGAGGCTATATATACAGATGGGGCTTAAATAATTTTAGCTACAGAGATAACAGAGTTCAAGATCTAGACCAAAATGAAAAGATTAGCCTCAGAAATAAATGTAGTGGTTTGAATGAGGACGGCCCAAAGGCTCACACTTTTGAATACTTGGTCCCCAGCTGGTGGAACTGCTTGAGAGGGATTGAGAGGTGAGACCTTGTTGGAGAAGATGTGTACCATGAGGAGCTTGTGAGGCCTCAAAAGACTCAGACCATTTCCATTGTGCCCCTCCTCTGCCTTGTGCTTGTTGATCAAGAGGTAAGATCTCATCTGTTCTTTTACTCCACCATCATAGATTCTGAGGTGAGCTTTCTTTTACAAGATGCCTCGGCAGTGGTGTTGTATCACAGATGTAAAGACGTAGCTAAGATAATCAGCAAACTATAAAGGTACCTTAAAATGTTCATTCCTACTGTCCTCAGGATGCTCACTTCAGTACCTGGCAACAGTAGTCCACCCGCTGAGCATTTATAGTATGTGTGATATTATTCTACCCATCCTGTAATGGGAAGCTCGTCCTTCCCAACCTGCAGAAAAGACTTTGAGAAGTCAGGGGAGTTTATGATACAAAGTTAAGAGATAGTATATACCTTAGGAGTCACCTGTTTTTAACGAAGCACTCAGCCGGCAGAGACGAGGGATCCCTGGAGCAAGCGGGCTAGCAAGACTGTAATATCAGCGAGCTCTGTAACTGAGAAGCTCCTCATCAGTGGGGTAGCTATTAATCAAGGAAGACAGTGCTAACCTTGCCCCCCACCCAGGCCATTCCAACACATTCAACAAAAGAAGCTTAAGGTGCAATCAGACAACTGTTCATAACAAGGACACAGCTGTGCCTTGATGTCTGCGGAGAGTCTCCAGAGCCCACATATCCTCAGCGGCTCAGACAAAATGGCACAGTATTTGCATATATAATAATATTCAGTGTACAATAATACAAAGTGGTTAGTGATGCTTTAGATATTTATCAATGTTATATATATTATATATGTGAATACACACTCATTAATGCATAGTTTAATTTTTATTAAGAAAACTATTATTCTAAGTGGATTCATCTGTAATTTTAACAAGCATGGAAGGTAGAAATATTATCAATATTAAAATGCAACTTTTAGAAAGTAAAGGAATCCTTCGCAAAGTATTTCTCCACAGCACTGTGCTACAAAGTCAGACAGAGACATCACAGTGAGCACGGTGAGAAAACCGACCCGCTGCTACATATGAATACAGGTTGAGGCAATTGCAGGGTCTCACTACACAGTCCAGAGTGGCCTTTATCATCCTGTTTCAACCTCTCAGGTGCTGGGATAATAAGCCTCTTCTACCTTGCCCAGATAGTTACCAGCATTCTTTAAATTGAGCCACTGGATCTAATAATACGCAGGAAGGATAGTACCTCATGGTTGATTAATCTGATCCCAAAGATGTTGGTTCAAGAATGTAATATTAGAACTCAGAGTGGTTTGCTGCTCAGGCCACAGCCCCTGCAGCAGCCCTTTTGTTCTCACAGATATTGAGAGACATGGTACCAAGGGCCCTGTCTGAGAGCCTCAGCTAACACGTGTCCAGGTGCCAGGACTTCTCACCTGAGGAAGTGAGTTTGCTTCAAAGGGGTGATTGGTGGCTGCACGCTCTGCTCCCCACACCCTTCCTGTCTTATCACCTGGGAATCAGAGAGCTTACCTGAAGGTTCCTTCCTTACAACCACGCCCATACTCAGAGGGCTGGGAGAGGATATCCCCACTTCTTCAAGGATTCTGATTCCTTTCGTTAAAGCCCCCAATGTTATCTGTCTGTCCGTGCTGTTAAGGACCTTCTAATAAATTTATTTCCCCTGTTAATCCACCTCACTGTCCCTCCTGGACTGACAACTTGAGCCCTTTCAGGTGGGAAATTTTAAAATTCAAAAGGCAATAATTGTGTTAGACTTAATAACAAAATAAAAGAGAAATACCATGACTATGAGATGAGTAAAAGTTTTTGTTAGCTTCACTATGAAATTATCGTAAAAGTCTTCACCAAATTAAGAAGAATAAATAAAGGTCATTTCCAAGAGCTTCCATTAACTTCACACTTAAGGTACTGCATACATTCCCCTGAGATTGCACTTTCTCCTCATTCTTCTCTTTCTCTTCTTGCTTCAACATCTCTCACTTTCGTTACATCATTTTCCCTCATTTTCTTTCCTTTCTCTAGCTCTTCCCATGTCCTCTCCCAACCCCTTCTCAAATTCCTGGCTTTCTCTTTTTATTAGTTACCCACGCATATATGTATAAATATATAAATATAACCTTCTGCGTCCACATGTAACTGATTTCAGGGATGACCACTGGGTATTGGGTAACCAATCAGGAGGCTCATTCCTAGGGGGAGACTACTTCTCCCACTTGATCTCAGCATCCCTGAGTTGCTTATAATTCCTGTTTATTAATGGGGCCCTAGGAGAGTTCCCTCTTATTTATTAGCATGTTTTTTTTTAATTTGTACTTATTCAGGTCTTATTTAGGCAGCCATATTGTTAAGGAATCTTGTGTGAAGCTTCTCTGTCATTTCTAGGAGATGCAATCTTACAGCATATTTCTTTCAGCTCTTACAGTCTTTACACCCTGTCTTCCTGAATGTTCCCTAAGCCTTAGGAGCAGGAATTCACCAGGGCACAGCACCATCTAAAAGTTGTTCTCTTTGGCCAGTTGTGCTTTTCTGTAAAGCAGCATGCAAAGAGATTCTTCTTTGGTGAAAGTTGGGAACTGCATCTCTTGGCATGACTATTAGTGTTTAGAATGTAGTTAGGAATTGCACTACTTTTCTAAAGTGATCATACCTTTGTCTTAGTCCTTAAAGACGAGCAAGGAGAGAAAAATGTTAGTCAGTCACATGCTGGAAATGAAATAGATACACTTATTTAATGAATAAAGTGCTTTTAAACATGCAAAGTGTTATTCATATGAAATTCAAGAAAAGTAATTTTGTAACAGCTTCAGAAGCAACTTCCTGGCTTGGGGTCAGGAAAAGAGGAGTCAGATGAGGAAAGTACATGAACACTACAATATATGAACAATACATACATTGAACACTAAGTGCTACCATATTAAGGTAGAGGCTCTGACAAATGCAAGTTATGCCTCAAATTAGGGGGGGGGACCCTTAAATATTATTAGCAAACAGAAAATGAAAATTATGAAAGGCTCATTAACAAACATGATAAAGAAACAAACCTTTCAAAATACAGCAAGGCATATGAAGAGAGAGGTTAACAATTAGTGAAGATGTAATAAACAAACTGTTATGTGAAGATCAGAATTCTCTAATAAAAAGAAAATGTCAAGGTAACTGTGATAAAAGAGGTTTTCTGGAAGTTTATCAAGTAAAATGTTAGGATTGACATGACAAAGCAAAGTCCTTGCACATGTTCATCAGTGCACACTGGGAGGATGGTAGGACACACCCAGAACTAGCAGGCCACAGCAGGAGACAGATGCCTGGTCGGGGGTGAAGCCCGTGACAAGCTGCATTGTGAGCAAGTGTGACCAGCAGAAACAGAAGGTTGCTGATTCCATACAGCAAAAGAAATCAAATGATACCTGAGCTCATACTATTCGCAAAAACTCAAGCTCACATACACTTAAAACTTAAACACCAAAATCAAAATTCATTCTCAGAAGAAAAATTTAAAAGTCTGTAAATTTTCAGTAGAGGGAGAATATAACATAAAACAAACTGAAGGGGAGAACACAGTCAAATTTTAGATCTCATTAACAATAAAACCTTGTTCTACACACAAAAAAAATACTACAAAGAAAATAAAATTATTTGAATATAGAAAGAGTACTGATTTGAATACACATTTCTAGAATGAAAATGATTCAATAGAAAATAGGAGACATATTTGAACTTGTAAAAACCAAACTATGAATGATAAACATTACAGGAAGCTCAGTGTTGTTCACAGTAGAGACATCCAATGAGATGCAGATGCACAAATTAAATGCAAGGCTCATGAACACCTGAGTGCTCAGTCTGTGCTGCGGAGTATGCATTGGCAGTTGGAAGGTAGTTTGACATTTTCCATATAACCAAGAACAGCAATTGGTAGCCCAGGGCTACCTCCAAGAGTGTCTTGCACATGTGCTACCTAGATGTGTGCATTAGGCTTACTGCAGGATTGTTTTTTGGCAGCAAAATTGGAATGAACTTGAATATCACCAACAAAATGAAATAACAGCACTAGAGTCTCATCACAAAATAGAATTCCCGGAAGATAGTAAAATAAATGTGTCTCTAGCGACCTGAATTAACCCAAAAATGGTCTACAAAGAAAGCAAATTGCTTATAAATATACACGGTTACCTACAAGCTGCATACACAAATAAAATCTTTAGACAGAAAGCATAAAAACAATAACAAATGTTGATTATAGATTCATGGATATGTAGCAAGAATTCTTCAAACAGGCCAATACCACAGCCTCAGCTCCAGAAGAGAAGAGAGAATAAAATTAAATGTGTAAGCCTCTCTGTGTGTGTGTCTCTTCCCTCTCTGTCTCTGTCTCTGTCTCTGTCTCTGTCTCTGTCTCTCTCTCTCTCTCTCTGTGTGTGTGTGTGTGTGTGTATGATGTCATTAGTGACATAACTTCAGAATTTTCTGAAATTAAGGAATAAGGAACAAATATGTTAGTATAGAAATGTTATACCTGATAAATTTTGATGCCACATTACTGGGTTTCTTGGGTTTTCCAATATTATTTGTTCAGTTCAAATGTTTTCTAAATTGAAAATACAAAATTGGAAACTGAAGAGTTTCTTTGGGTGTGCACATGCCTGGCCTGGGTGGCCGTCAGCTTCCATTGAGTAGAGGGTTGAACTAGGTAAGGCTGGAAAAGGCTGCTCTGGGCTCCTGGAATCTGCCTGTAGTTCCTCTAGCCTGATTTCTCCCACTGGCTTACATTTTCTGGATGGACATATGGGTATAACATGGTTCCCAGGTGATTCCAGCTGCTTTCTCTGAGGAGCTGTTGGACAAAGAAGCTTTGGTTATTTTGTCACCAGAGTTGTTAGGGTTAGCATGTAGGTCAAGGCAGCCTTAACAAGCAAGTTTCAACCACCCACCCTCATCCTTGGTATGCTAATTAGATAAGCAGAGAAAATATTACTCAATGTGACATGTTGAGAAGAGGAACCGAGAGGTCCAGTGATGTTCCAAGAAATCTTTGAGGTCCTGACAGGAAATAAGTGAAGACAAGGTATGGGTCCATTCATCATCATTGTTTGGGCTCCACTCTTCGGCAAGGTGGTCTGAAAAGCTGTCAAACTGAAATTCATTCCGGGAGACAAGGTCCTTCCCTGGTTGGCATCAGGCTTCAGCTTGTACCTTCTTCAAGCTTCTGGGAAATTCTAGTTCCTTGGGGATCCATAGTCTTCATAGTCTGATAGCCACATGGAGGGGTTGTGGGTATCTTCAGAAATCTTCATTTCTGCCAAGATGGTTAAATTTCCTTTACTTCATAGAACAATAATTAGTTGGCTAGATACCCCTGTGTCTAGGAAAGCCGGGATTTTAGGAACAGCCTCCCCTATCCTGTTCTCCTGATCGTAACAAGGCACATTTCTCCCCATCGATAAAGAAAAGCCAGTTACAGCTGACTCCCCAGGCAACTCTCCTGGGAGGGAATCCCAACCCTGTCTTTTATTGAGAACCCTGGAAGGAATTGCTAACTTCTCGTGGTTCCATTTAGAAAATCGGGCTGAATCACATCCTACAAGGGGTGTTGACAAAGGTTAGATGAGACAATGCCCATGCTAAAGGTCTTCAGAGATAAGGATGAACCTTTCTTAAACACTCAGGAACCTGAGTTGCAAGCCCTCAGTAGCTCCAGGTGGAGATCATGGTTGCTGGTGTGGCTGGGAGGCTCCTTTCTCCCACCCCAGTTTGTCTCTGATCAACCGATCGCCACTTCTTTTACATGGAGCATCCTAAAGGAGCCACTGTTGTAATAACAACAGCAAACAAGTTACGAGGAATTACCCTCCCATCTCTCTTGTAAATGTCGACAGGTTCCATCGTTATATTACAATCCCAATTAAAGAGAAATTCCCCACTAAGCCATAAACCTAAAATGAAAAAAACCCTATAGGGATGAATCAGCCTCTTCTAAGCGCAAGCCTGCTATTTATCCGTTTGTTGTCACTGCAAAAGCGCGCTCACATCCCCCCTGAGTAGGCCCCGCACGCCGAAGAAGACATAAAGCTCCGGCATCCTCCACTGGTCTGTCAAGACTTTCCTTGTAACGAGTCTCCCATGGACTTGATTATTATTGGGTATTAATTATTAATGGTTTTTCCTGCAGGAGGCCTACGGGGGCTTCTTTCCTCCTCAACCTCTATTTTGAACTGGAATTAAAAAATAACCAAAAATCCCCCCAGAGGATGGGGAAGGGGAGAGAGACAAAATCAAGTAAATCCCTTGCTGGTCTCCATCAGGCATCCACTTGATATTCTGGGGCTGTTCTCCTCATTACGTGTGGCAGAGCAGGGCTGCTCCTGTTATAGCGTCCTCCAGCTGCAAGCAGCCTGCTCTCCGTCACACCGGAGAGACGCAGCGCCTTCTGCCTACCTCCTCTCCCCCTACCCTTCTGATCCTTTCTAACCCTGTCGTTTTTGGCAATTAATTTCCTCTGATGGATATGTTGATTTTGATGTCTTCCTAATGATCAGAAATATTTGGCAGATTAACATCATTTAACTTTCTTCTCTCTGGGGTGCAAGACACAGGGAGGAGGCTAAATGGTGCGAAACAGCTGGAAAAGGCAAGAGCGGGATCAGAATTCCGTGCCAGGCACGTCAACGGGACAGTGAGAGATGGAGGAGGCCAGTGGAAAGTAAAGCTTACTTAACAAATAGTTACAAGCCTGAGAGATCAAAGACATCGCCCCGCCCCCACTCGTCATGGCTCTCCTTTATTCACTGTCAACCGCCCATATGCTGTCTTCCTAGTGGCGTTTTAAAGATGACTACACCTGTCAGGGTGTCTGGGAGGTGAAGACAGAGCAGATGTTGAGATTTGTGCCAAGGAAGGAAAAACCACGTGAAAAAGTGGCTGTGCCTGCGTCTTCTGCTGAGCTCCCCCCTTCACGGCCTCTCCCCCCTGTTCCATACGGCAATGTCCCGGCATGGCGCTGCAGATGGAAAGATGGGATTTAATTTTACTGGCGTTCAATCAAAACAGAATAATGTGTTTAATATCCCTGCGGTGTGAGTGAAAGGGAGAGATTCATGAGCTCTTAGGAGGCCTGGGGTTCCAAGCCGTGCCTCACTGCTTCCCTGCACACAAACAGACATAATACACATCCAAGCTCATATCTTCACCCCACACTCACATTGAAATTCAAGCCTTTCTAAAAAGGGCATGAGTCTCAACAACAGATCAACTGGATTAATACAATGGCAGGCACCCAGTGCTGAACCTCAGAGGAGGGTGTCTTGCCACCTAGTAGGTGGACCAAAGGTTAGTAAAAGCCTAAAATGCCACTTAAACTCTATCCTAAAGGCTCATAGATAACAATCATGGAGCTGGAAATGTGTTTATAAAATTGCAATAATCTATGAAATACAGGAAATCAGTCTGATTGTAAATCTCCCAAAGCACCGAGGAAGGCTGATGTAAGAGAGTAGAATTGTGAGTCATTGCTGTCATTTGTTATTTCCGAATGCATATCTATCTCTATGTCTTCTAGCTATCTCTGTCATTATCTATCAGCTATCTAGCCACTCATATACAGTGGATATCTGTCCAGTGTGGGTTTGCCTATATGTGAGACTTGCTAGTCTTCTCCATCAGAAATCACCCTGGAGCATAATAAAAATGTAGACGCCAACAAAAAAGAGTAGTAAAAAGGTGAAAACACAAAACATTACCTGCTTTAACTATCTCAGGCAGATACATATTTAAATATATACACATATATGCAATTAATATATTCAGACACATGACATGAAAGCAGGAGGAAGACTACTTGGAGGGGGGCACAGGTGGAGGGAGAGCAGAGAACTGAGGCAGGAGAATATGATGAGTGTATAACATACATAAATGTCATGATGAAACCTGTCATTTTGCATGCCAACCAAAAACATGTTTTAAATAAGGAAAACGACCCACTGTGGAGCTACTAAAATAAGTAAATAAAATGAAATGCCTGAGATGTAAACAGTCGCCCTCTGCCAACTAAGTTGGAGCTTCTCAGGTCCAGCTTCTTGGTGTGGCTTCTTCACAGAGCTGTCCCATGAGGCAAATGTGTGTGTGTGTGCACAGCTTACTCAAAGAGAACATTCTAATTCCTGTAGTATTTTCCAAAAAACATTTTGTTGTCATGCACAGATTGCATTATTTTTTATTTAAAATTAAAAATAAATAACAGCTCTGTGTTTGCCAGAATCCCAATTTGTTTTTCTCCATTCTTAGAGGTTACACATTCCTGCACTTACAGCAGCCAGAAAGACTCCACACATAGTTACATCACTGTATGCAAATTTAGTTAGTTCAGTAAGAAAAAAAATCAAAAGTTAATCAAATTTGTGGATGATTGAATGAACCATTTGGGAGGATTAAAAAAAAACGGTCTTCAGTCAGCATCATTATCAGTCAAGAGAGTTGAATCAGCTCATGTTGAGGATATGAGTGCCATTGCAGAAGGCAGTTTCCTTAGTTTAAGTCTCTGGTGGCAGAGCTCAGTCACTGAATACGCTTTCTTCTCATACTTTCTGCTAGTCTGGCTAATAGCAGGCATTGTTTTAGACAGAAAACAACAAAGCAAATTTCTCCTTGCTAGAGCACAGCCTCAAGCCTCACTGATGGTACCCACACACTCATGCTCATATACTCAACAGATGCATATCTGCTACATCTCTGGAAGCCTCCTGAACATTTGCATAAATCCATGGGTCCATGGGAGTGTGCTTGTTAAAGACATCCTTGATATGACTGGGTCAGGCTCCCTGGCCTTCTCAGCTAGCTTCACAGCTCTGCAAGAATGTGCCAAGATACTTCATGCTATTCTTGTTTAAGCTACTGGCATGAGAGCTTGTCACTTTTCCTGTTTGTTCTCCGTGCCACTTAATGACTGATGTCACAGAGTCAACTGTTCACTCTGGCCCACAATTAGCTCCTGGGACTGGGACACGGCCTCCACAGGCTTAGGAGGGGAACACCATTGTCTCACACTGTGGAGAACAAGTTCTTTGAATTTGCATGCTTCCCATTTTCCTAAAACCAAGTCTTTCTAGATGACTGATGCCTATTCATGATCATGGCACCTCACACTGGGCATCTCTGCTCCTGGAGCACATGTTCTCTTCTGCAGCTGTGATTCTGGCCTTGTCAACTCACATGTCTCTCTGGCTAGTAGCAGAGCTAGTAGCAGAGCAGCAGCCTGGCCTTGGAGACTAGTGCCTGCTCATGGGTTCTATTCCCCAGTCCTCTTAAAGATCCTGCCTAGGTCAAAAAGAAAACTTGCAAACACAAATTAACAAGCATAAGAGCATATAAATTCATTTAATATAAGTATTACACACTACAGGAGCCTTCAAAAGGAAAGGAAAACCCAAAGAGACAGTTTCACCTGAGTATTTTTATGTCTTTGCTATGAAATGCTCAGTGGTGGAGAAAAATGAGTGGAAGAGGATGATAACATAATGAACTTACCAAGGCCCACTCAGATTAATCTCTGGACATCTAAGGTGTAGAAAGGGATACCTCTTTCCTCCAGGAAGATGAGGGCATCTTTCTCAGTGGTAGGACCTCACAGGACTCTCCTGGAGAAGATCAGAAATGCTTCTAGCTTACATGTCGTGACTAGGGGAAGGAGAACAGAAAGGAGTCCACAAGAACTCTCTGCTCCTGTGGAAGCAGATTCTCTCAGTTTATGAGATTTAGTATATCAAGGAGTCAGATTTTGGGATTTCAAATCTGAGCCCTATTTACATCAACTCAAGACCCTCTGTGGCTGAAAACATTTTCTTTTATCTGTTTGACATCCAGCTGAAGGAAGTTTTTGTTGAGTATAAATCAAAAGTTTGCCCTTGCAAGGCTCCATCCATGATTTTGCAGCGTCCTGAATCCTGTGATACTAGTGAAGGATGACCTGTGAAGCTCTGACTATTGTTGAATATGCACTGTGTGCAATCATTTGCCTTTAGTGAATATTCATAATGTACTGGGTACTTGGCTTGTGTTCTTTAATTCTTTAAACTCTTTAATGTGTGCAGTATCCCTGGGTGGGTGAATGGGACCCCAGATGATTTCATAGAACTGGGAACTGAGATAAACATTACACAACTACAAAGAAACCAGAACTCAAATGCAGTTATATGTAAATTTGAAGATCAGTGGTCTTTTTTCTCAAATCCCTTATTCCATTTCTTTCCATGAGGCAGTGTTGTTTTCCCTTCTGCTCAAGTCCAGCAGAGAACAAACACTGTCCTTTGCCCCATGAAGCCATGTCCTACACATCACTCCATCAAGCACAAAAGTCACAAATTGTCATATCCCCTTAGTGTGTTATTTTGCTGTAGGGTTCTGTCCAGCAGGAAAAGGGGAAGATCCTTTATCTGTAAAATGCCCTCACAGCCCTGGGTTGATAACTCCTGATCTCAGATTCTTCTCAGGGCATGTTCCATCCTTCTTACTGGATGCTTTGATTTCTTTGTAACACCTTCAGTTCTCCAATCCAAACCTCTAGAAATTGACCTTTCTTTATTATGGAACCTCAGTGTATCATTGTTCTTGTTTCTCTTAAGAACCTTTAGAGTGAGCATATCTTCAACCCCCAAGGTCAGCAAGGTAGCCCTGCGAGGGGCAAGTTATCCAATGGCAATAGAGTCCATTTTAGATCCCCCCTCCACTCACCAGGTAGCCCATATGAAGATCAAGCAACCCATGTCTACATGTGTGCAGAAGATATGCTCAGTCCTCATGTGACTTGATGTGCTAGGGAGGGTTGATACGGGGGGAGGGGTTTTCTTTTTCTGAACAGAAAGGGAGAAGGGAAGAGAGAAAGGGTAAGGAAGGGCTGGGAGAGAAAAGGGAGGGAGTTCCCTTGGGATGTAAGATAAATTTTAAAAATTAAAATAAATTAAACAAACAGCAAAAAGAAGCTTCTAGACTCGTCCCTTAACTGTCAGCTTTGGATAAGCACACAGGTGTACCCCCACTGTCTTCCCTGAAGCACAGTTCTTAGTTTCTTATTTGTGGACCTAAGCCCTAGTGTCCAACCTTTCTGTGCCCCATGCTTTGCCTTTATGTGCTGCTTGTGCAGAGACAGGCCACGCATCCCCAGCTCTGACAGTTACTATCCCAAAGAAACATCTAGAATTGCACAAAACTAACATGCAAGGAATGACTTATGCTTTAGTGGTTCGTATTTAGTCTCAAAACCATGTTATTAAAAAATCAATTAGCTATTAAAAAATTTAGCTCCAAGTTCTCTTCCATTTTCAGCATGGCAGCACGGCCGGTTAGCATCCGGGTGTCCTCGAGACTTTCGGAGCCTTTCATTCATCATACGTGGCATTTGCATATTGAAAACATCATACTTTATGCACATGCCTTGCAGGCTACTTTAGAGACTATGATTGCTGTCTAATCCTCACATAAATCAGTGCACCAGGGAGTGCACTTCTGAGCACACGCAGAATCGCCGATGCTCTGCTTAGTTGCTTCCTGGGACCCGTTCACTCTCTCCACATCCCCAGTAGATGCAGTGCCTTCATTTCCTCCTCTTTCTTGTAGCTATTAAAATTCTATTAGCCATTTGTGAGTATTATTTTATGCCATCTGCATTTTCTCTAAGTTATGATACAGGCAGCTGTAATCATTTGTATGCATTTCAGTGCAGGAATTCTTTTTGTGGAAGAACAAAACCTTTCCTTTGCACACTCATGTATCCAAATAGAAGGATGGATTGTTTATAAATCTTTCTCTTCCAAACATTGGCTTATTTATTGAGGAGACAGAAACAGAAGACACTGAAGGAAGGAAGGCAAAAACATTTGATCTCAAATAACAAAGTGTAAGTCTTCATTTTTGTAGCCCCCTCGTAATTGAAGTTGACCTTACAACTGCAGCAAAGCTGTGTCTGTTTTGGATCCGAAGGCATTCGGGGTGTTTTTTCCATTCAACTGTCGTGTCTCAGTTAGCAGCACAACATGTTTGGCTAGTCTCTTTCTAGTTTCATCACACAAGAATAGCTCATATTCTCTCTTAGGGAAGGTGTGGACCGATTGGAAGGCCAGGACCTCCTCACCTCAGGCAGTCTTGTCCTGGCCACTGCTCTAGAGTAGAAGAATCATGGCTCAGAAGCAGAACCTATCCCTTCTTTTTTCTTCTCTTTACTTTTGCTGTTTTCCTTGTATTTAAGGCAGGTTTTCATGTAGCCCAGGCTGGCCCCAACTTGAAACATAGACAAACATGACCTTGAGTTTCTGAGTCACTTGACTCTACTTAACAAATGCTGGGATAGCAAACGTGAATTACTACATCTAGTTTATGTAATGCTGGAGATAGAACTCAGCACCTTGCTCATGCTGGGCAATCACTCAAAAAAAAAAAAAAAGAGCTAAAAACCAAACCAAACAAACCAAAAAACCCATTCCCTTTTGAGGTACTACCCTACACACAAAATTAAATACTGGTAGACTTCACCTTAAAACTTAAGGTGACCTAAACATGGAAGTTTAGAAAGTGTTCCAAGGAAGTTGACCTAGGCCCGTTCCTCTTGTCTTCATCTAGCAGAACATCTGGGATGTTTTATTAATATGTGGTAAGGCCATGTTCTTTACCATGATGTTAACGGTGGCTTCTGGGTGGCTATCTTATTGAGCTTTTCCTGGTATCATCAGCAAGTGAATGACTTTCTCTTGATGGAGTGTGTGAGGAAGACAGAGGTTTTCTTGTTTGTTTTTGTAGCATAAGTGTGGTCTCTCTTCAAAAGTATTTCTAAATTCTCCAGAATAATGTGAAAGTGAGACACCCATGACACAGGGGTGAGCTCTGACCTCCAAACCTCTTCAATTTAATGTGAGGGTGGGGGTATTAGTCTTACCACCTCTTTGTTGGTAATATCTGTGAGCAAAGGAAATGGATAGGAGAAGAGAGAGGAGCTACAAAAGATATTAAAAAATGACGGCAATAATTTTGCAATGCCTCCGAGCAGATAAAGAAAATTGAATGAAATCACATGAGAACCTTGAGCCCTGGGCTCCTGTGGTGGAAAACAGAGGCTGTCTATAATGCAGAGATGTTTCAGCAGGTTGCAGAGCTTTGCTGAGTTTTAATCACTTTGACATCTTTTGAGATAAAAAAAAAAAGAACATCTGGAGTACCAAGAGGCTTCACCATCTTCCCCAAGCTAAGCCCAATGACCTACTCTTAAAAATGGGCCCCGTAGGAATTATCCAGCAGTCTCTGGCTCTTTACTTATGAGTACATTTGGGAGCAAGAAACCAATAACCATCAAGCAAAGAAACAGCAAACTCCCAGAAAGACCAGCATCCTGAGCAAAGGGCCTGTTCATAGTATGAGAGGGTGGTTGGACTGACTCCTGCTGTCTTTCTGAGTAGATGCTCACTGTGTCTCCACTCTGCTTTCAGATGTGGATAAGAAATTATCCTATGGGCTAGGGAGCCCACTACAGATATAAGTAAAAGATTTAAAATCAGCCAATGCATGCTCTAGTTACCCAGCTTTTGTTTGCTATGCTAACAGAACTCCTCAGTCTAAGATCACAAGTTGATGGTCTCATATGCTGATATTCACTATGCCTGCTGGTAAATCTTGTCTGAACTTACCTCTGTGTGGAAGTCATCAGTCCCAGAGAAGGACAGTGACTCACTAGGCGTCAGATGTCTGACCTACCGCAAACTATATTTTCCTAGATTTCCTTGAAGCAAGTGTTTTCAACATGACAGAGCCTGGTCAATGAGGTATGGATTTCAATTTCCCAAGAATTCTGAGCATAGGGCCACCAGATTCAACAGATAAAAATACAGAAAACTTTGTCTCTTTGTCTCCTTGGAAAGCCAGAGATACATAGCATTCTCAAATATTTCATGGGAATTATTGAAGCTAAAGACGTGTTATTCATCCAACATTCAAATCTAACTGGATATTTCATAATTTAACTGCTTTCTCATTCAACTCATTCAAGTATTTTTACTTAAAACATAACTTGAAACAGTCTCCAAAGTCAAGGAGTTGCAAGCATGACATTCTGCATACAAAATGAGAAACTTATTTATTCAGCCTTGATTTATCATTCGTTGAACTATCAATGACCTTCATGCCCTAAAATAGAAAGAATAACTGTTTCCCCTCAGAAAAATTATTTAATTTGTCCTTTCTCAGAAAAGAGGAACATTCAGACTGAAAAGAATCACATGAAACCATTGTCAACTCTGGCTCTTTTCAATTCCTATTCCAATTTGTCTCTCTTTATTTTCTGTGCTCTCCATATATTAAAAATTTGTTCTTCTTTTCCATAATTAGACCTATGGCACTCAAGCAAGGACAGCAAAACCTGAGGCAAGCCATCATCTTCTCTGTTTTTGAACTGCTCAGTGTGTAAGAGCATTTGCAAAAAGAGTCAAACTATGTATAAGTTAGAGTCAAGGTTTTAGAAGATTCTGTTTTATTCCATCCTACTGCCTACCATAGGTATTGGTGGAACCATTTCAAAAGACCAGTAAGGTATTAGTGTAGAGAGATTAACTTTGGTGGACTTTTTTTCAAAACTAAGCACTAACTCACCTAAGTAGACTAGTTAAAAGTTAGATTCCTTATTGCTTCTGAACTCTTCATTTAATCACAGTCTTTGCATTCAGTGTGTTTTCCCTGTAGAATTAAGCCAACATTTTGGGAACTCAACATGGGCATATTCTCTGAAATATGTTGAATTTATAGAGAATGACAATTCATTTTTTAGAAGAACCTTAGATCTGCCCCTAATTTGCCCCTAACATTATAAATCCACAAACACATTTTTATTCTAAAAAAATTATAATTGCTTGCTTAGATTGTTACCAATAAAAGGTAAAGCTTACCAATTTTTAATTTCTTTAGCATTTTCTTTCTAAATGAGGAACAGATTGTGAAGGAAAAAAATTGATAATCATAGTTTGCTAGCTGCTTTGTTAGCACAATCTATTCCTGAGATTTTATGAGGTCTGGCTTACAAAGCACTGGTTGATAAATGATTCAATATTTAACCATGATTTACCTGTACCATGTGGAAAAAATTATGCTGATGGTGCTAAAATCACTGGAACACAGATTTTTACATCCTACGGAACTTGTCAACATAGTGTTGAGTGTGAATTGTTCATTTGGGACATCGAATGTTCCTCTTTTTAGGATCCAGGCTTATATCTCAATACAAATGGCTGGTGAAAGTAAACAAAATGAGCCCAGTGTGTTGCCTGGTGATAAAGACCAGCAGTGAGGATGGAAGGGCCCCCTTGCCATCTCTAGGTGACAAAGAAGTAGATTGAATCCCAAGGGTGGCATGAACCTGGAAAATAGAGAATAATTCAGACCATGCGGAAATCAACTGAGCTCAGAGAAAGAAAAGATGAGGCTCAGCTTTTTCCTTTAAAGGAATGACTCAGAGAGGGAATGTGACACTGGGCCCCTCCCTAAGTTCTAGCTACCTGTATATGTATTCAAAACTTTTTTTCAGCTAAATTAATGATACCCAATGTTACAGTGTAGGAGGCCTCCATCTGAGATTGAGTCTATACACATTAAAAAGGCAATACCAGCACAGAGTTCATGAAAATTAGCACAGAAAATCAGCAGATGAATGTGAAATTTACCTTAGAGAATTCATTGAACCAAAGAAAACCCGCAAGTAACAAGTAAAGATGATGAGACTTATCTGAGCTTCGGTGAAGTGAGAAATAGTTAGCACTATGCCCAGTCAGAGTTCTCCTGTGCATAACAGTAAACTCCACATTCCAGAAGCACAGCTGCATCTGGTACCTCTTCTACCACTCCTCATCAAAAGGAGGCTTTTCAACAAACAGATGTGCGTTTGTGTGTGTGTGTGTGTTTACACATGTTACTGGGCAATGCACTGGATTTGTTTACTTCCATATGTGTGCACATATGTATTCATTATACATGTTTATGTACATGGTCTGATCTCTAGGGAACAAGAAATTTCAGAAGCAATATGGCAAAGTTGGTGCAATGGGAGTGGTTGCTGGTCTTGGTAGAGAGGAGGCTGGAGAGAATATTCAAGGTACATTGTCCATTGTCCTAATATTAATTCTCAGTGGTAGGTAGTCTGCCTGTCTCCTCTAAGGACTATAGGCCAGGCAACTACCCTTGTGTGTTATTAGCCTGATGCATCTATGGCCAACAGCAAAACCTGGCTTTGCTTTATCTCTTTTCTATAAATTCCCATCAAGGTAACTAGATTTGTAGTCCCATCCAATAAATACACCATACTCTGGTCCTTCTCAAGGCCCAGGGCATTTTACTCGGTGTCTGGGCCAAGAGTTAAAATGAGATTTCAAGCCCCTTAAACTGATTCTGGTCCTTGCAGTTAGGCTGACAAATGACATTATTCTTGTAGAATCCAGAAAGTGCCAAGGTCCTTATCCTAAAAATCTGATGGCTTTGGATTTATAGGAAGGATTGAACTTCTTAAAGGCAATATAAGCAGCAGCACCTGAAATGCCTGGCTGTCATCATGTCAGGCATATTTAGTGTGATTTTTCTTCAATGTTGTAGGGTGGCAGAAAGCTTGAAAGTTCTAATATTCTTTGCATAATACTATGAAATATGGATGTGTTTAATTTCACCGTTTGCACTAGGAACAATTTTACTAGCAGAGTAACTGTATTATAGGTACGCAACATAAAATCACAGCACATACACACTCAAAAGCAAGCTCTGTGGAAAGTGCGGGTTGACGTTTCAGAGTTTTGCTGCTTGTTCTTTTGTTTTATTTTCTGCCTTGAAGACAAGCAGCAGAAGCCACCAAAGGTTTTGGAAAAATTTATGGGAGGAAAACTTAAATTTGAAAACATTCTATCCATTAAGTTATTGTTTCCTTTAAATTGGCAAGGCTTTCGTTATTCAATTTTAGAAAGAAAAATTCTTGGATTACAGTGTACAGTGTGTAATGTTTGGGAAGGGAAATTTGAAACACAGACAGGCTTCCATAGCGTGTAGTGTGAGAGTGTGCAGCCAAGTGCTAGCCTCTTCTGGATGTGCATCTTGTTCTTTGTCTCGTCCCCTAAGGTGTGCTGTTATTCTTTCCTTTTCTGTACTTCTTCCTTCACACATTGCCTAGAATACTGTCTTAGGGTCGGTCGTGTAGGGTTCAGCAAACGAATTTACTGGAAAGACACTGGAACTTTATACACCCATAAAATCCTGAAAAATCAACTGTAGGAATGATATAGGCTCAGGCAAAGGTAGATATGGTGGTAGAATTTAGTAACGACATCTCTGTTCTGATCAGGATGCATCAAAGGAAATAGATCTCCTCCTACAACTATCCTTGCTGACTCTGGCTGTGTTTGAAACAACAAAGAGAAAACATCTAGTTGGCCTGGGGAGGCCATGAGGCTTGTCTTTCATTACGAGTAACAACCATCTCTGACTATAGCTTTCTCTGAGCTGTATACACTGAAGAAGGGTCATCATGACAGTGATGAATGAGATAGGTCTGGGAGGGGAACAAAGCCAGAGATTCTAAAGGACCAGTGCCTCCTACAGAGGAAGATTGGTTCTTGCCCTCAGAACCTGTCAGACCTGAGCCTTTCCTGACCTTGTTTAAGGCAATGAGATAGATGGTGAAGAGCAGATGAGGTTAAATTGGATTCCACTTTTAAGAATATCAGAAGGCCAGATCTCAGTAGTTTCCACCTGTGTGAACTGAGAACATGATATGGATTCACAAGGAAGCTCTAGATCCAACCCCGTCAACGGGAACACAAGCAATTCTAATGATGCTGTTCTTCAAAGCTCAGAGAGGCAGCTGAAGCAATCAGGTCAGTTGACCATGCTAGGGCTAGACAACAGCATTTCCTGAAAGAAATCCACATTTCCTGAGAGAAATCTATATTGAATATCTGTATTTGGGATCTTAAAAAAAAAGAAAATTAGTGCTATAATTACATTTTTATTACCCAAATTACACATCTCTTGATAGATATTTCTAAATTATCATGGATTAAAAATAAGTGTGTACCTTCTTTTATCTCTGCTGAGTATAGGCCAGATCTACAAATATCTAAGAGAGTTTGCTGAATCTGAGTGAACAGTGTGGCAATTTCAGTGCCTGTCCTTGTAGTGTCTGGGAAAGTTTATCTAGTGGGCCTGTGAATGCAGCTGGTATAAGATGTTCATCCTACCTCATTGCTTGTGCAGCCACAGTCCAGCTTTCTTCTTGGACTATAGGTATTCACACCTTCAAAGAGAACATTCTCATGCAGCTTTTGGGCAACTCCAGCCATGAGTGTTCTTGCACTGGCTGTAATGTAGGTGAAGTCCTCACCATCAGTTAGAATTCAGGTGACAGTGTATGAGGGACAGTCTGTGGCTGCACTGTGACTCTCTTGGTTCTGCTTTATGACCCAACTCCCCATATCAACTCAGAGCCTTTCATTAAGCTATCAGGTCCACACTGTCTTTAGGACTAATTTGATAGAGGATTTGAAGACATCTGTACCTTGTGATCTGTGTACACGTTCTCTTTTTCATTTTTTCTCCCTTAAATCAGAAAATAGCTTTAGCTTGTCATGGAATGGCTGATCTGTCTATTCCGAGTCTGTTACATTAATTCTTCCCATAGCTCATTTTATGCATTCTTAGGAGGTTCAAACCAGCTCCCCTAGCAACTACCTGAGGCTTCCGGATGGTACCCTGGCTGCAGCTTATAGAGGCAGAAGGAGAAAGCAAAGGTGGAGCCAGAGTCCTTGGTGGCTGTGCATCTGTCAAAGGGATAAGAGTGAGGACCTACTCACTCCTTTTCACACTTTTGTTGATATGTTCCTGTTCTTGCCTCCCTCTTCCACTCTGGCTGGACACAGAAAATCTGAAAGGGTGACCACAGTGTGGCCTCTATAAGAGGTGCTGGGAGGGATCAGACTTTTTCCATAGTTCCTTTTCATGCCCTTGGCTGAGGCTCAAATACCACAATTAGTAATTCATTCTCTCAATTTAAGGCTTTGGATTTTCTAAGATTTTCAGCAGAAATAGCAGATTGAGTTTTATGAACCATTTGCATCTCAGAGGAAATTTATTTCATGCTTACTAAATAACAGAATTGGAGTCAGGAAGGTGAAAACAGATAATTCAGTGTTCTGAATTTGTAGAAAAGATGTGACAAGAAGACTAAAAGTTGACACCATCACAGGAAAGTGTACTGGCTTTGTGGCAGTTAGCCAAGAGCTGACACCATCAGTGTACTGGTTTTGTGGCAGCTAGCTGAGGGATGACACCATTACAGGTTTTGTGGCACTTAGCCGAGAGCTGACACCTCTCTTCCAAACACCAACATGTTGCCTGAGCGATATCTATTTTCTATTTTTTGACAGAAAATATTCACTGATTACTCAAAATGTGCCCCACATAGAGTGATTCCCCATTTGGGAACAGTGTCAGGGTTGAGAGGTTGTGTTGGTGAGAAAAGGAAATTGCAAAGACTTACCTAAGAAAGTAATGGTAGCTCCAGCTCAGAGACTACAAGAAAAATAAAGGATTTAAAAACCAAGAAAGCTGGCTTTTACTTCCAACCATGGTATGGTGACTAGTCCCGGGTTTACCCTTTGAACACAGACACACACAAAACCAGAAGATTTAATAAAAATATATAAATCAGATCTCTTTAAACATTAGAGAAAATACAGCACAGAAGTACAATTTCTGAAAGAAGGAAACCAACTGGAGAGTCCCACAGTTTAGGCATGAAGGCAATTTTTGGAGAAAAACAGATGAAAACAGAAACAAAAAGAGAGCTCACTCAGTGTGGAATATGAACCTGTGAGTCTATGACAGATTAAAAAGAAGTTGCTGGGCAGAGCACTGGAGAGAGGGGACTACAGAGAGAGGCTTTCCAAATACACTGTGGCAGAGCCTTTGGGAAACAACTCCTTTGAACTATTGCACTGGAATAGGAAAAGCATAGTATTCTCTCTGATATTTTGAAAAGTACACAGGGATCAACAAGCTGGCTAGCCCCAGAGCCAAAATGAGGATAGGCTCAAGTTCCAATCATCCATACCTTTGGGCTCCCTCAAACATAAATACAACAGAGGCAGGGGGGAGACACCAAAAGTTTCTGGATCTGCTTATAGGGATCCAGAGAGTACATACATCTCCTATCGAAATAAACCCAGTACTCTTTCAATGAATGGAATAACCCCCCACACATATGGTTAGACATTCCAGAAGAAGTAAGAAAGAAAAATGTGTTGCAGAATCAGTTCTAGAAATGACAGAAAAATCAGAAAACAGCTGAAATCAGAAAAAAATCAGAAAAGAACTATTCCAAATATGCTAATGCTTAAACAAAGAATAAAATCATACAGTGGGAAATATTAAAGATATGAAAATATTAAACAAATAAAGATAGATTTTCTAGGACCAAACAGTTTCATGTCTAGAAATAAAATGATTCATGGAATGAGAGTAATTGAAGGTCACAGGTACAGGAAAAGTAGCTGAACAAGAAAAATTCAGACAGGCATGAAAGCGGAAAAAAGAAAAAAAAAACAGGAACGAGAATAGCTGCATAGTTGCCTATGTATAGTAAGAAGAAGAGAAAGAAGAAGAAAGATTCGAACAAAATATCTACAGACTTGATGAAACTGTGGTTCTCTAGTCAATCTCAACAAAACCTAAATAGGATAACACAAGGAATGTGGTCCTTCCTCCCTTCCCAGGTTGTTGGCTACCAACTCATGAGGACAAAGAGAACAGAAGCATTGAATGGGGTTTGTATGGACCAAGATAGGACAAGACTTCTGAAATCAACTTCAGAGAGGCTCATTTTGTTTCAGGAGTGAGTGAGGTATATTCTAATGGGTCTTAGGGTTACAGTTGGGAAGGACTGATTGGTCATAACACAGTACCACATTATCATACCGGCAGGCAAAGGAGTGGGACACAAGTGCTAAGTCCACTAGCTCTTGTGCTGGGTCATACTCAGAATAAGGTCAGGCATCTGTGCCTAGAGATGCTCTTCAGATAAGGTCAGGAAAGGAAGAGAAAGCCCCACTGAGTAGGAGTGTCCTCCATATTGTTCAGACTGCCATTCAGACATGGTGGTCTGTGGCCATAATAACAGGGTCTTCCAGCAAAACAGCCAAATGACAGAAAACCAGAAATAAAATCTCTTTTTTAAAATTTTAATATTTTTATTTTATATTAATCACCGGTTATATACTTTGTATCCCATCCGTAGCCCCCTCCCCCATTCCCCCCCCATCCCACCCTTCCCTCCCTCATCTCCTCCCTGCCCCTTTCCAGGCCCACTGATAGGGGAGGACCTCCTCTCCTTCTGTCTAACTCTAGCTTATCAGGTCTCTTCAGGACTGGCTGCAATGTCCTCTTCTGTGGCCTAGCAAGGCTGCTCCTCCCTCAGGGGCGGGGAGGTAGAAGAGCCAGCCATTGAGTTCATGTCCAAGATAGTCCCTATTCCCCTTACTGGTGTACCCACTTGGGTTTTGAGCTACCATTTGCTACATACAAGCAGGGGTTCTAGGTTATAACCATACTTGGTCCTTGGTTGGAGAAACAGTCCCATAAAAGACCCCTGTGCCCTGATATATTTGGTCCTTG
>CM053759.1:1016917-1103823 GCA_028658305.1 Pachyuromys duprasi | reverse complement strand
CTATTTTGTGGAACACTTTATAGAGAATTGGTGTTAGGACTTCTTTGAAGGTCTGGTAGAATTCTGCACTAAGACCATCTGGCCCAGGGCTTTTTTTGGTAGGGAGGCTGCTGATGACTGCTTCTATTTCCTTGGGGGATATAGGTCTATTCAATCTTTCTATCTGATCTTTGGTTAATGTAGGTAGGTGGAATCTTTCAAGAAAATTGTTCATTTCATTTAGATTTTCAAATTTTGTGGGGTATAGGTTTTTGTAGTAAGACCTAATGATTATTTGGATTTCCTCAGTGTCTGTAGTTATGTCCCCCTTTTCATTTCTGATTTTGATGATTCAGATTGTTTCTCTCTGCCTTTTTGTTAGTTTGGCTAGGGGCTTGTCTATCTTGTTGATTTTCTCAAAGAACCAGCTCTTGGTTTCATTGATTCGAAATAAAATCTCATAAAGATGTGTTTTGTGAGTGTGCGCGTGCTTGTGTGTTGTGTTGGTCAACCACAGCAATCATTTGGAGACCAGAGGACAAGCTCCAGGATTCAGTTTCATCCTTCAGTACCTGTGTTCCTGAATGAAATGAAGGTCTCAGGCTTGGTGGCAAGTACCACTGAACAACCCTGCAGGTCCTTAGAAGCAAACTCTGAGAAGCACTGACATCATCATCATAAACATGGATAGAGGGACTTAAAACAAATAAGGAAATAATAAACTCAAAACTTGCCATGCCAAAACAGACAAACAAACAAAAAACTGGACCAGGGTGCAGCTAAATGATAAAGCATTTACCTCGTACTTGTGAGGCCTTGGTTCTATCCCCAGCAACAAAACATTCATAGTAAGACTAATAAACAGACCAAAGGAAAAACCACAAGTTGTCTTTAAAATGCTGTAAGGAAAACAACAAAATCATAAATTTACCTGTGAAGCCATAAGCCTAAAATTGGTGAATATCTGTTAGTCTGCTTACTACTGGTATAATAGGACAGCATGGGCTGAATATTGAACAGATATATTAGCAACTGATTTCAGATGCTAAAAATTCTAAAATCAAGGTACTGTGTCTGTCTGGTGAGGCATACTTGACATACCATAATGAAGCACAATTAGAGGTCCAGAGAGAGAGAGAGAGGCCAGGAACCAAATTCATCCTTGCAGAAGGAGCCCAATCCAGTGATGATGGTCCCGTTCATGAAGGTGTTGCCTCATGTGCCTAAATGTGATAGTATGAATGAGAATAGCACCCATGAGCTCACGTGTTGTAATATGTACACCCCAGTTGGTAGAACTCTCTTGAAAGAGTTAGGAGATGCAATCTTGTTGGAGGAAGTGTGTCAGCAAGAGCAGGCTTTGAGATTTTCAAAGGGGTACCACCATTCCCAGTGTATTCTCTGTCTTTTGCTTGTGGATCAAGATGTGGCCTCTCTGCTATTCCTGCCACCACGCCTTCAGTCTCTCCTTATGAACTGTAACCCTCTGAAACCCTAAACCCAACTAACACTTTCTTTTGTAAATTAAGCCTTAGTTATGATGTTTTTTCCAGCAATAGAAAAGTAAGCAATGCACCAAACATTTCCCAGGAACCCTAAAGTCAACGCTGCCACATTGCAACTCAAACTTCAAACACTTGACTTTGGAGACCATATTCAAACCATAGAAACATCTTTTAAGAATGTCAGCGAAAGCTTAGATCTATAAAACTGGATGAAAACCACTGGCAATGGTATATATTTGAGTAAATGCATACACATATTGGTTTAAAACTTCCTTCAGGTCATATACTCAAGTGTAAAGACTTTGGGTTAGGGTCCACAAATAAGAGAGACATGTGGTGTTTGTCTTTCGTGGTCTACATTATCACACTCATTAAAATATTTTCCAATACTATCCATTTATTTGCAAATTTTTGGTTTTATTTTTCTTTACAGCTAAAAAAATAGCTTTATACTATGGGAAGAGCATGAAGGGAAGATAAGAAGAAACTCTAGAAGCGGGAAGGACATGATACCAATGCTATGAAGGGGGGAGGAGGGAAATCAAGAGGGGCACTTTAACTGCAGAGTGGACGGGTAGGGTAAAACAGAGGGAGAGGGCAAAAAGAGAGACAAACAATGCAAGGATATTTGAAAAGCCAAAAAGTAACTTTATTTCATGCGCTTACTTAAAATGTACACCCCCCCATGTCCCCAGCGGTGCAACAGTGGCACGTTTATCTTGAGGGTGACCAACCGATGCCAGTCAGACTTAAAGCCCTCTCAATACAGGGAATTAATGCCTGGCACTGTAAGCCTAGCCTACTAGCAACGAGACACAGAGGAAAATCTACTTCTGCTTTTTTCCTAAGCTAATATCGTTTCTAACTACATTCTAAATACCCTTATATCTACAAACTGGTGTAGCTCTCATTTCTCATCAAAGGAGTTTCTTTGTGCAGCAGATGGGAAAACTCACAGAGATCTATAACTGGCCAAATTACAGACTAAGCAAGCATGAGGTGCCCAGCCCCAGTGAATCCATCTGCAGCACACCCTTTCCAACTGAAGCTCAGGGAGCATTGCAGAAGGGTGGGGAGACTGTAAGACAAAGGCTCAGGACACACTTGGAGAGAAATATCTTCTAGACACAACAGGGAAGTTGCCTCCATGAAATTTCACCAATATGGCTGCCTAGGCAAGACCTACATAATGGGGAATTTCACAAAGCTATACCTCTCCATAAAGCCCTACAGAGAATCATGGCCCAAGAAAGGAGAATCCCTTTTCTCTTGGTATGAACCTCCAGATTAGCAGATTATCTAATTCTAGTGTCAGCTTAAAAAACATGTACATTCGCACAATATTAAATGGACTCAGTAGGCTACACAGAGAAATCTGGATATGTAATAGTAATAGTTTATAATAATAATATTGTTTATGTAATAGTAATCAAAGAAGAGGTGGTCATGAACTTGAGAGAGGCACAGGAGAAAGATGAAATGAGAGCACTAATGCATAAAATTCTAAAAAAATAATTAAAAATAAGTAAAATGTCAGATAAATAATTAGTTCTAAGTGTGTAACAAGAAAATTAATTAAAAAATTAAAAAGGATGTATCCAACTGACTATTTAAAGTGTATATATTCATAATATTATATTTTGTTTGGAGAAATTGTGTCTTGAATAATTTTTATTTTATTTTGCCTTATATATAAAATATCAAAAAGTACACATATTAATGGGGTACCATGTAATGTTGCTCTGGATTATTTAAATTAATTTAACCATATTTATCTTCTCAAACATTATTTCCTTATGATGAAAAAATGTTAAATATTTTCTTCCAGACAGAATATGCAGAATATCATTGTCATTTATTGAACATTATAGTTGAATAAAGCAACTCTTTAGTGTGAAAAAGACTTTCTTCAAGGTTATTGTCTATTTAGAGTAAAATATTAACAATACAGATTAGGTTTACAATGTGTGCACAAATAAAACATAGGACAATAATAGTACAAAGCAAAGGGCTTGGAGATGGAAGAATTCCGCAATGAAATTCTTATACTATTAAAAAATCAATATGCATTCACATCCAGATTGTGTAAATAAGGTGTGTGTTGTGATCCCTAATACTTCAGAATCATCGAATATTAGTGTAAAATGCTAAAGCATCCACGGAAGACATAGGGAGAAGAAGAAAGAAATAGGATAATAATATAGATACACAGAAAACAAATGATAGCATGATAGACTTGAATCAATGGGTAAATTAAATTAGAAACTACAAGAAAAAGACAAAAATTGACAGTTTGGGAGGTGGACACATATCAAACATACAATGTATGAAAGCTCGAACAGTAAAATACAAGAGTAAACTTCCCTTTAACTGCAAAAGTATGTGTCTATCTGCAAAATAGAATCAAAGCACAGTGTGCACACTATTAAAAGACAAAGTAGACTTGAGGGCGAGAAATATAGTTGGTGAGAAAACAAGATATTTCACAATGATAAAAGAGTCAATTAATGAAAAAAAGTCATCTCAACTATGAGTGGAAAACTAGCACTTGCATAATTGCAGCTGGAATGTGTCTGTCTCATCACTCACTGCTGGGTGACCAGGATAGTCAGTGAGGGGACAGAAGGCTTCTAAGGGTAACCACAACTTGGGCTCACATAAAAACAAAAGCATGTGTACTCTTCTAAAGAATGTTTCAGGTTAGATCATGGTAAGGAGTTAACCTGGATCCAGAGTTAAAGGTAGGACAGCTCCAGGGGAGACATTGCCTTGACCATTGTGTTCTCAGGCATCTGGATTTGGGATTATAGGTCTAGGTTCTGATTTCTGAGTTTGCCTTTGTCACGCTGGGTGTTTTGTTTCTTGGTTTCTGTTTCCTCTCTGGATTTTCATAGTGTGATAGCTGTGTTGTCTGTTTTACTGGCCTGCTCAGTTGGTGTGTCACCGGCAATGACTATTGGTGTGGGAAGCTGGGAAGCGGTCAGGGGAGGGAGGCCAGTAGGGGAGGGTCTGTGGGATCCACAGGAAATATGGGCTGGGGAGGGGGGAAGCTGTAGCTGGCTACCTGCTGCAGTGCTCTGGACAAGACTGAGGGAAGAGCAGAGAGAGAGGATGTCTGTGGACAGCCTACCTGGCTTTCTGGCCACTGCAAAATAAATAAATACTAAAAAAAGAAAATTATATGAATATCTCAGTAGACTAAGAAAAGATAGCAGTTATAAAACTTTTAAAATAGAAAACTGTCTCAACAAATTTAAATGGTACCTTTTGTAGCTGATAACAGGAGCCATGAAAAACCCACATCAAGTATCAGAGTGCTGTAAGAACTGCAGAATTGCTTCTAAGATAAGGAACAAAACAAAAGTGTTGTCACAATTTTTATCTGGCATTGTGGTGAAAGTTCTGAAAAAAGCATCAAGGGGAAAAAAAATAAAAGAATCGAAGATTGGTGGTCGGGAAAGTTGTCTTAATATACAGATGTTATCATAGGCATAAAACTTAGGATTTACCAACATTGTTAACATTTCTCACTGTTTTTTTCATAATCATCTATATTGTTTGAATAATTTACATCTAGTTTTACTTTTGTTACAATTGTGTACCGTGAATTTTTTTATTTTTTTACATTTCTCACTGTTTGATCAGGCATTTAAGATAATTATACATAAAATGTTATTTGTATGTACTAGAAATGAATAACCAACAACAAATATTGAAATTCATATAATTCACAATAACATCAAAATAGGATAAGTTTCAATATATATTTCACACAATTTTAAAACTTAGCATTCTGAAACCTTAAAACATTGTTGAAAAAAATCTAATAAATAAAAATGTACCTAAGAGAAAGATGAAAAGCAAATCCCAACCCTTGCCTCATATTACACTCAAAATCTCATTCAAGGTGGACCATAGATCTAAAAACAAATACTAAAACTAAAGGTTCTGCGAAAAGTCATAGAAAAAATGCATTTGATAACTTGGGGTAGCTATGTATATCTTTAGTCAGCTTACACAGATTTTGAAACATAAAAAAAGAAAAGAAAAGAAATCTTGAGCAAATTCCATGAGAAGGTTGACCAAAGAGACTTAAAACTGTAAAGAAGCTGCTCCCAGACTCCCTTTGCTGTTCGTAAAACACGTGGCAAGTGAACTGGGGACAAAAGAAATGGACTGGTTTAGCCAAGATACAGCTAAAGTTTAATTTTTCAAACTAGAGGAGGAGACAGTTTCAAAGAGGAAAATGACAAGGAACATTGTTGGTAAGGCAAGTGCCATAACAGTTACAGGTAAAAGGCAGGGTGTCCATTTCCGTTTGAGTTCAGCACCAAACAAGGCAGACACAAAAGTCAACTGTATCAAGAGTTATGCCAGGATTAAAGGCTTGCACCATTACCAGGGGGTAGGTACAAGCCTTAATACCAGCGCCTGGGAGGCAGAGACAGGTAGATCTGTGAGATCAAGGTCAGCTTGGTATACAGAGGGAGTTCCAGGACAGCCAGGGCTGAGAATCCTCATCTCAAAACAAACAAACAAAAAAGTTAAGAACCTAGAAACCTCTTGATGAAGAGGAATAATTATTGTTCCACTATTTTTATGTCTCTTAATCCTTTCTTCTCTCTCTTCTCTCTCTCCCTCTCTCCTTCCTTTATTTTTGTTTTGAAGAAAAGATTTCTGTTTGTTTTTATTTATGTGAATACCTGTGTGTACATGTACATATGTGCACAGTTGCCTGTGGAGGTCAGAAGTGGACATCAAGTCCCCTTGAAATGGAGGTACAAGTGGCTATGAGACACTGGGTTTATGTTCTTAACTGCTGAGCCATCTCTGCAATCTCTTCCTGTTCCTCTTGTTCTCTCCACAGCCATAATTCTTCTAAGATTGGGGACTGTATCTTTCTCTTTCATTTCCTCTTCAGTATGGCATTGTGTGGTTCAGGATTCACAAGAAACAATCAACAAATTAAAAGTGAATGATGAATAAAGACATTGACATATAAGAGGAGGTTAGGGCAAACCTCATGCTGATGTTTAAATACACTAATACTTAGGCCCCAAAACAGAAATTTTAACTTCATTGTTCAGAGAGAGGAATCTAGTGTTAGCCCTGCTACCCAGGCAAAGTTTATCATCTTGACTGCTCTCAGACTGTCCTCACCCATGTTAGAGAGGGGCTCCTGAGGTGTGGTCAAACGGAATCCTGTTAGGACAGAGCTGAGTGTGAACCATTACAGCAAGTGAAACAGAAATAAACAGAGTTTCTGTCACTAAGGTCTCTGGTGTTCAGATGAGTGGCTGTGACAGAGCTGGAAAATGTAAGGAAGATGACTTTTCTCTCTTGTCTATGTAATATTTTCAGTAACTCTGTCATTGATCTCCTTAGCATTAAACACTAGTTAGCAGAGAACACTAATGAACAAGAAAGCAGGAGACTTGTATCTGTGCCACCTGCATGGCATGCATACCAAACAGGTGTCTTCTAGCTAATCCTGGAATCCCTGTCAGGCGTACCGGAGAGAGACGAGGGGAAGCAGAGCCTGTGTGCTGTACAGAGGTGCTGATAAGTGGATTTTCCTGGAGCTGTTCCAACCCAGCTTTCAGAATGTCCCTGCCCTTGTGTGGTTCTCCAAGGCCGAGGAGCCTGGAGTGAAGGCCTGACAGCCACAGCTGCTGAAGATTCCCTGCAGATGAGAATGAAAGTTAAACTTGCTTGCACATTCAAAGGGGATTATCAACAAAGTAAGTGGATTTCTTCCCTGGATCTTGGCAGCAAAAAGTGTGCGCTTCTTCAATAATAATGGCTTTCCTCTCTTCTATCATGTCCTTCTGACCAGAGCTCCAAGACATTGTGTTTTTTCATTTGTCCACTTATGAAAAGGAGAGAAAATAGGACATAAATATTTCCTAAAGAGACTGACCATCTTATTTGGCCTGTGATTATCTCTAAGTCTTCTGACTTCCCAGGATTCAGCTCGGTCAAAGGTGGACAATGGACCACACCACTTCTACTAGGCTCACATCTGCCCTACCAAATGCCAACCTACCAAGTGCCAAGTGCCACAGACCTCAGGTAAAATGACTTGTGTTGTTTTTAAACAAATGTGACATGAAAAGTAAATGCTTGTTAAATAAAAGTTAGAAAGCATGTACACAGACACATATATGTGCACACATATGTCCAAAGCAAACCAAACCAGCAAATAAAAACAAAACTCATTCTTAGCGTGCAAATATAACTAGTTTGCATTGTTTAGTAATATGATCACATTATACACATGTGGACTTGTCAAGTTGCATGTTTATGTATGTACACATGCACACATCTCTTTACAGAAAGGTAGATAATCTACTCAGTGCGTTTGTGTTTTTTCATTAGTGTATATCTTCATCACGTGCCACTGTGCAACTATTTTAGTTCTGTTCTGCCAGCCACTAATGTTTATGTGTTCATGTTTGCTTCCTTCAACAGCACAGGTACACAAGATTTTCAACTTTACACATAGAGCTGAAAGTAATTCCACATGATTGAGACTTACATAAATATTTCTTAGTGATCTCAGTGTCCACAAGGCATACCCTTCCAAAATTATCCATACACCTCCTTAGTTTTTTCAGACTCATTAACCTGGAGACAAGGATTTGGAATTGGGTGAGTTATCTAGCAATCCTAATTAGGAAAATAAGATAAAGGAAGAGAAGCCAAGAGTTGTCAGCATGGGACCTGGGGCTCAGCAGAGAGACCTTTAGAAAGTATGATTCTTACCAGAGAGGACAGGCAGTTGGGGTTTTATTTCCTCTCATAACGATTTGAGAGTTACCACTGATGAATTAATCCACTTCCCTCTGAAGACCAAGGAAACACCTGTGACCACAAAATGTTCATAAGTATTGACCCAGAAGCCATTAGCACTTATGAGAACTGTCTAGAGTGATCTACAAGGATGGAGCAAGGAGTTTCTCAGTCCCTTGCCTGTCACTGTTCCTGCTTTTTCTTTCTTTCCTTTTTTATACCTGGGTGGTCATCATAGCATCTACTTTCCAACATTATCCTTTATTTATCACAGTCCTGTGACACCTAAGCACAATTCTTTTGCCAACCTGGAAACTGTAATACACAAAAACATAGCCATGGCCACCTTTTCTCTACCATAGTCCTAAAGCCATCCTCTATCACTGGCTGTCAACATAATTACTTGCATGTTTCAATCCCACTGCCTATGATCCAATTGAGGTAACGTGACAAATCCCATTCTCTAGTTAAAGCCAAATTTTCTTACACTTTGTACATGTGTCTTCTCTCTTTTGGCAAACACTTCCTACCACAGTCTCTCAATGTCTAATATTCACAGGTTATCATTACTTCCTGCTTCATTAAAAAAAACTCAGAAAGAAACTCTACAAGCTCCTCCAAAAGGAGCTCACTTATCCTCACTTATCAGCTGCCAATAGCTCCTCAGTAGGGGTGAAGCTTGAAGAGCATTTACCTATGCAGAAACATCAGCTGCCTTGATCTCGTTCAGGAAATCTCAGCTGCTGTAGTTAGTGCAATGACCATGTCATGTCTAGAAGACAGCATTTTGTAGCAGTCATTTCCATTCTTTAACTCTATTCCTTCTTTTTTTCTTTATGTCTTCTCTTCTGTGACATTTCCTGAGCCATGGTGGTGGTTGTGTGGAGGAGGTGGTGGTTGTGTGGAGGAGGTGGTTGTGTGGAGGAGGTGGTGGTGGTAGCTATGGTGGAGGTGGGGGTAGTGGAGGTGATGGTGGTATAGGTGGTGGTGGTGATTGGTGTGTGATATAGGCACCCTGTTTAGGGATGAACACTCTGTTTCTTACTATCAAAACTGGGACCACTTATACATCTTTCCACTGGCTGTTATCTACTGCAAAAAGAGGCTTCTCTGACCATGGTTGACATCAGCCCAAGACTGGTTATAAACAAAAATATTTTGAAAAAAATGAACATTTACATAATAACAAGGTCAGGGTCTACCCTAAGGCCTATGAGCAGACATGACATTTCCTTCTTGTGGAACAGGACTCCAATCCAGTCAGAAAGTGATTATAATGTTAACCAATTGGTTACCAAGAACAATGACAATAGTCTTTGTTGTACTGGGCATGTCTGGGGAGTCCTTAGACAGAACTCACAGATTTCAATTTTCATATAATAATCCATATCTCCTGAAAGCAGCATTCCCTACTTCTGCAAGAAAATTCTATTATAATTCTCCTTTTAAATTGTGTTGTGAAATTAGTGTACTAATTCTACTATTCGTCCAGTTGTTTTTTAAACTGAGTTGAGTCAGTAAGCTAGTTATTAATATGCCCTTCATTGGGGTTAGCCACCCCTTCTGTCCTCTGATGTTCCCCATTCTCCTGCATGCCTTCATACCTCTCTTACTTTTTGCTTTGTTTATCTGCTATCTTTTATAACAACACTGCTTAAAATAGTAATATGTGCCATTCTTCCTTATGGAATTTTCTTCCTTATGTTGTTCTCTAGATTATTGTCTATCAAGCTTCCATCACCACCCCCTCGAACTTGCTTGTAAACCCTAACAATGATGTCCACATTCTCAGTGGTCACTCCCTTCTTCATCTTGACTACTGGCTTCCATTTGAGTCAGTTCATCACTTTCTTTCCCTCAATGTACGTATGTTCCCCTCTTAACTTCAGAGATATTGTGATTTTCTGATGAATCTCTGACTACTTATGTGTAAATCTGGGGATTCCCTGGGCTCATCTCTGCATCATCATAACTCTGTACTCAATTCCCACATCTACTCTTTACAACCTTTGTGAGGCTGATCTCTTTTAGTGCCACATGTCTTCCGCCAAATGCCAACTTTGGTCTAAACCTTTTCTTGATAACTGGAATCATACATCCAACTTGTATTTGATGACTCTCCTTGGACAGGGAAAAGAGATTTCAGAGCTGAGCACTAAAGCTGGAGCCCTCAATCTTATCCAAACCTGTTGAGACTTTATTGTCTCCATCTCAGCAAATGACTCTCTTCTGTCCATTTCTCAGTGCAAAGCCTGAAGCATTCACATGCTCATCTTTTTTCCTCACATAACAGATCCAATAATGAGCCTTACAAGATCTAGCCCCTGATTATATGCAAAGTCAACAACCAACTTGCCTAAGCAGTTTTTATTTCTTACTCATTGCTGCCTGTGACTACCAGAGCTAGTTTTTACCTCTAGCCTTTTTCTCTCACAATGTTTGAAATTAGCATTAGGTCCAAAGTGTTTCTTTAAAGACTTAGAACTCACTGGCACCTTCAGAACTCAGTGCAGGAAGACTGCAAGATTTGCCCACGACTTACCACATAATCTATGTTTTTTTGTTTTGTTTTGTTTTGTTTTTACAGTATTGTCCTCTTGGTCCTTTATCCTGTCTCTGCTGATATTCTTATTTTTAACTAGTCATCTGCTAAGCAATTTCTTCCAATTTAACTCTCTGATTGTTCCTGGCCATCTTATTTAGAACTCTGACCCCTACAACCTATGTATTCCCAGTCCTCCTATCCTTCTGAACCTCATCTTGTTTTATGATTTTGTTTTTGTCTTATTTTACTACAGCACTTATCATCAACACAGGTATAATATCTACAAATGGAATTCATTTTCTTGTGTGCTAGGATGTCAGGTTTATTTTCTTATAAAAAAAAAAACACATTTTTTGGAGCCAACTATCTTCCCAAAGCAGAAGTTACCAAATTTCTCAAAGACTGTACTGTTTATCTCTTCTACATTTTCCTTCTGACTGATTTCCCTAGGATGAATCCCACATTTGTTCCCTGTTTTCTATGTGTGTTTTGCTACCAATATCAGTCATTCGCCTGAGATGTTTGATTGATTAATATGCACTGGTCCCCAGGGTCAAACATGCCCACCCTCTTTCTTTTCCCTCCTTTCTCTCTCTTCTCTCCCCTACTTTTCTCTCATTCCCCTCCCTTCCCCTTTCTCTTTTTCCTTTCCTTTAGAGTCTAAATGACCACTAAAAGGAGCCAGCAAGATGGCTCAGCAGGTAAAGCCAGCAAGCTTGATGACCAAAGATTAGTGCAGGGACTCATATAGTAGAAGACAAAATATTCACAAAGTTGTCCTCTGAACTTCACATGCACATGGGTGCCACACAC
Organism: Pachyuromys duprasi; assembly: GCA_028658305.1. Taxonomy (NCBI): domain Eukaryota; kingdom Metazoa; phylum Chordata; class Mammalia; order Rodentia; family Muridae; genus Pachyuromys; species Pachyuromys duprasi. The sequence goes on along the minus strand of CM053759.1, from coordinate 1,092,189 downwards.
AATAAAGAAATGAATGTAATACAAAATATATTTTTTACAGACTAACAGACTTCAAAGATCTTTCCCAGGAGCTTGGGATTTAATTATAAAGCTAAAATGCCATCTGATATGGGACAAAAGAGTCTCTGATCTGGTGTCAAATGTATGCAGGAATTAATGTCTTAATTATTTCAGAGTTAGAGAAAATTCTTTTGGGAGAGGTAAGAATTTTAACCCTGAAGGATGGGTGAGTCTGTTGTTTAGGGCAATTAATGCTACTTCGGCCAAACACAACCCCCCAGATAATGCGGTTGAACACAGTAAATGTTTGTTGTTTGTGTTAGCCCTATGGTGACTCTTGTGGCTCTTTCTGTTCAGTACTTCCTGTCCCTGCAATCATGATCTTGTCAATTTGCCTGTAATACCTTCCCTGTAGATCACTAGCCAGGAATACAGAGAGCTTGCAGGTTCTTTTAGGCAATGTTATATTCAGGCCTAGAAGCCACAGTTGTCTCTTGTGTGCACTGTCATGAAGGCCAGTTATTTGGTGAAATGAGAGGTCTCTGCTGGGGATGTGTGCAGACAGAAGGAGAGAGCTGTTAGGCAAGCAAGATAGTGGCAGCCAAGGCAGAAAGCCAGGAAGAACAGATGCTTCGGGAAGGCGCAGAGGAGAAGCCAGCCTGTGGGAGCTGAGCAGGGATGCAGGATGACTGTGCCTGACTACACAATGGTGTTTCTATTAGAATATGTCATGGCTAATGAAGAACACTTAGAAGTAGCCTAAGGGCTGATCAAGTGTGTAAAATATCCCATCCACTGTAGAGAGAAATCATTCTATTGGTTGTACCTAGTTTGCTTGAGGATATTTGTGATACATAATATTTAAATTTATGGTCAGATTATACATATTATTTTAAAATATTTATATATTTATTTTTATGTGGAGGTGTCTATAGGAGTTTATGCATACTACATGTGTGCAGGCACTTGTAAACTCCGGAAGAGGTAATCAGACTCCCTGAAACAGGAGTTACAGGTGGTTATGAGCCACCAAATGGGTGCTAAGAAGTGAATCCCAGTCCTCTGCAAAGACAGCAAACACTCTTAATCTGTGAGGTATATCTCCAGCCCTCTAATAATAATCATTTTTAATGTATTTCTTTACTAGGTATTGTATCTTTAGTATTTACCTACACTAGTAAGTCTGCCAAAGTGCTAGCACTTAAAGCCTTATTTATGCAGATATTACTTCATGAGTATTTACCAAACATTTGCTAGTGCAGGTATCATAGTCAACTCTCAGGACACAGTGAAGAAGCACATTCCTTAATCTTCACTAACATTCCATTTGAAAAATTGAAAAATAAACAAGTAAACATACAGATAGACACACATTTTCAGATTGAGCTAAAAGTGAAGGAGAATAATTGAGGAATGGGTGCTTAGTTAGGATAACTTCAGAGTAGAGAACCTTGTTCAGAGTTCTGACTTGTAGTTCTCCATCTATTGAGTGAGGCATGGGGAGAGGACCATTTCAGACAGTGGAAGCAGAGTGTGTCCTGTCAATGCCCAGACAAAAGGACACTGAAAATTTGTAAACTTGTAGTAACATAATGTAGGCTGTTAGTAAGAGAATGATTCAAAAGTGGATCCACAGAGACCTGTTAGGAAGATATTTTCAAGGTCCTGAAAATGCAGATGATGGTGGCAAGCATAGATTGGGATGAGAGAGTAGACTCATGTCAAAATAAAGAGTGCATGGTCAGCTTGTGTGGATTCAACACCTCTAGAAATATGTGAATCTGTGTACATTGTTTCAGCTGGTCCCAAACACAGCATTTTATAAAGATGATGCACAGATATGATTAATGTGACCTTACTGAAGGCATATCAAATGTATTCTCAGCCACTCAGGAGCTGCTGTGAATGGATACGAGCTCCTTATGACCAGTCTGCAGAGTGGGAACTGAATTTTTCAGATGTTGAATTAGAGAACAGTGATGAGCCATTCTCAACCTCATTATTACCTGACAAATCAGAACATTCCTGAAACTGGCATGGAAATGTATAGCTCTGCTGAGGAGAGAAAAACATCTATAAATCAGACAAACAGGTGCCTGGGATTACAAGTTCATTAATGAGGCAATGGACCTTTGAGAGTGAGAGATTGCATTTCAGCACTTGTCATAAGTAAGTCTGTTTACAAGGAAGAGTGTGACCTCAGAGCTGACACAACGGCACACTGTGTCTTTTGAGATTACAATGAATGCAATTCTGACTCTAATGGGCTTCAGGCAAAGACTGTGAAGGAAACTTCATGCTCAACTTTTCTCTCACAAGATCTCTGCAGCTCAAAGGTATACTGTTACATTAAAATATTTCTGCTATAAAAAAAGGACACAAAAGAAAATTTCAGAGATAAATGGGGGGGTGCATAGCTATAAATACAGGCAGAAGTTACTTTCTTTTTGTCTCTTCCTATTTTGTTGGCCGTACCTCTGCTTTTTCTCTGGTTTGGTATCTTTTCTCCAATGGACGTGGCCCTGTCTTCTCTGTTATTGGGCTTTTATTGGGCTTTATATAGCTACTCTGAGGCGGACCCTGTGTCTAATGCATCCTGCAGACTTCAAGGAAGTAATAACTTATTCCATGTTTTTATGACATCATGCCAAACTGAAGAAAAAGAAACACAAACCAAAGCTTTATTTCTACCATGTCCATAAGTACAAAGAATTGCCATGTAAACTTCATCATCCAGAGTGAAGACTTCCAGTATGTGCTAAAGAAGCCTAGTGACAAAATTGTAATATATGCTTCAGACTCAGATTTTACTCTTATCAACTTCGCAATACCGAATGGTTAGGCTATATCTCTTTAATTTACCAACTGTAAGGTGCTTTTTTAACAGGTGCGAATCTGTCTGAAAAAAAATTTTGAGAGGTAGTGCTTTCCAGCCCCCTGTTTTGAAAGGAAGAGAGGGAAGAAAAAGATACGAGACTCTTCTTTAGACTGAGTCCTTCTGCAGAAAAAAATAGAAAAAATGATATCAACTTGGGGGCCACTTTGTTGTATTTTATATCTATTAAACTTTTACTACATACTAAGGACTGAACTAAATATTTTACACAGACCAGTTTGTTTAACAAGATAAGCAGTGCACATTTCTTCCCACATACGGGAAACTGAGGTTTAAGGAAACCATTTGTGTGATGCCCACAATTGGCAGGGCACAGAAACATAATTCAGATCCACACAGCTGATATATAGTTCAAGTATGAACCACTTGCTCATGTATGGTGCCGCCTTTCATCTCCAGACAGTCCTGTGGGGGGATCACTGTGATTTCCTCTATTCGAGGAAGGAAACCAAGGTGGGGAAGTTTAATGTTTCGGAGCTACAGAAATGGCTCTGTTGATAAAGTGCCTGCCACGCAAGCCTGAGGAGCCATGTTTATATCCCCATCTCCATGTAAAAAAGCTGCACATGGCACCCGGAACCTCAGTGTTGTGGATAGCAACCCCAGTGCTGAAGACTGCAAGATAGAAAAATCCCAGGGTGTGTGGGGGTGGGGGTGGAATTTGGCAAGCCAGCCTATATGAAACCCTGGGCTTCAGATTTAATGAGAGTCTCTGTCTCAAATGATAAGACAGAGTGTTGATTGAGGAACACACCTGATAATGGCCTCTGGCCTCTACAAGCATGCACACACGTGTGCACAAACACTTGTGCACACACATGCATAAGCCCAAATGAACAGGTTTATATACTACACTCTACCACCCCTACACAGAGTTAAAGCACAGTTAAACGAAGGGGATCAAAGCAGATGCTAAGACTCATAGCACAGGAAGTGAGCAGGGCACAGGGAGTCTCATGGAAGAGTGGGGGTGGAGGAATAAAAGGACCTGAAGAGCACAGGAGCTCCACAAGAAGACAAACAGAGCCAACAAACCTGGGCTCAGCGGGGTCCTGCCGAGACTGATGATCCCACCAAGAACCATGCATGGAGAGGACCTAGACGCCCTGGTCAGATGTAGCCAATAGGCAGCTCAATCTCCAAGTGGGTGTCTTAGTAAGGGTAGCTGGGGCTGTAGCTGACATGGACTCCATTGCCTGCTCTTTGATCACTTCCCTCTGGTGGGGCGTCCTTGCCAGGCTGGAAAGGGAGAGGATGCAGACAGTTCTGATGAAAATTGACAGGCTGGAATCAGTTGCTAGGGGAGGAGGGCTCCCCCTTTCTGTGGTCTAGAGGAGGGGAATGGGAGAAAAGGGAGGGAGAGTGGGACCTGGAAGAGATGAGGGAAAGGGATACATGAATTCTAAAAATAATAAACTTAAATAAAAAAGAAAAAAAGCACAGTTAAATGTTAAGGGGCCGTTGCCTTTCTACTGAGGCTCCTTGAGAGCAAGGTGCTTCCCTCCTTGGAGGAGTTTTGGAATATGATCCGTGAACGAAGTTGTGTGAGATTTCTGAGACCTTGTGAGAAAACAAGACAACACTTTCATAGTCTCTGTTTCTCCACAACATGGGTTGTTCTTGGAATTCATGTTTGTTACTCTCCAGGTGTATCAAGTTTACTTCAGATTATGCATTACAGCTACCTGTTATGTCTCTACGGAAAAGCACCGCTTCCCACATGCAGCTTGTCCTTGTGATTGTAAACTTCACTCAGGTGACTCCTTACTCCTCAGTTATATTGTCTGATGCTCTGGATAAAGTTGGCTATCATATTTGCTTTAGTCTGCCTTACTCAAGGCTCTGTTCTCTGGGATTCATGTTGCCAATGAGAGAGGTAAACAGGTGGAACCGTAAACCAGGGACCTGAAGTTGGCTGTGAGGTGAGGGAGCAGGACCCTCAGAGAAGGAGGTCAGAGAGCATAGTGGGAAGAAACCAGGGGAGGCTCTGCCTTATGCTGACCTTGTCCATCTGTGCACCATTTCTTTAAAGGAGGAGGAGCACAAGTATCAAAACCACAACTCTTAGATTGCTAGCAAGTTGTTTATGGTTATAGATGAAGTATGGGACAGAGTCTAAAAGAGAATTGAAAATGCATATAAACAAGGGTCCCTTGGGCATTAATTTGGACTTTTATCAAAATGCTTAAGGAAGATAAAAGGGTATTAATCATGAGGAAGAGAGGCTAATCCCTTGAATGAATATAAACTGGATGATAAAGACTTAACATTGGTAGAAGAGGCAAAAGAGATTTTCAGCACCACAAACAACTTTGCCAGTGATAATGGAGACTCCCCCAGCTCCATTACCAGAGACTCCTTTAGATATCTGTCCTCTATTGCCTGAAAATGACCCTGAAGCATTGAGGTGAGAAATCTGATAATCAGTCTCATACTGAATTCTCTCCATTTGTTGATGAGGATTTAGGAAAGCCTATGAAAAAGCTGACTTTATACCCTGAGCAAGTGAGATTATGTCAGGGAAACAATTTATTTAACAGTTCCTCTTTGGCCTCATGAAGTCCACTTAGTATTTTCAGTGGAATTGCAACAAAATCAAAATGTTTATATGCACTAACCAATCTATTTAAAACTCTAGACAATGAGATGGCATTGTACAGTCCTTGTACATTATCTCAAGGGGCAAGAAAAGAACTGCAGCTATTTGAATCCAGACCAAAAGAAGCATTTGTGCGTGATGTGGATCCTTTACTGACTTCCAACTTACTTATTTTTCCCATTTAATTGTCTCCTACAGGTATTACAGTACAAAAAGATAAGCCTTTAGAATGGATTTATTTATACCATAAAACCCAGAAAATATTAACTGCTTACCTCACTGCTTTTGCTCAATTAGGAAACCAGGAGAGGATCTGATGTCAACAATTATATGGATTTTATCCTGCTGCATTATCTTACCCTTAACTAATAATCAGTTTTTAAGAGCATTTCAGAACTCTATGTATTTTCAAATTTCATCTTTGCAGATTACTATGGAAGGATAGAAAATCATTATCTAGCTGGGAAGGTATGGGATTTTTTCACATGAGCTGAATTTGTGATTACAAAAATTGTCCTTCCTTCTCCTATTTCATAGGTAGATACTTAATGATGGCTCATCTAATGGTATAGGAGGGAAACATGTTCCAGATATTTCTGAATCTATTAATCCATCTTTCTCTCCAGCCCAACATATGTAACTTACTGTTTTGATTCATCTACTACAGTTAATTTATACATATCATTAATTCATTAAATATCATTTCAGATTCTGCTTATGCTGTAGGGTTATTTCCAGCAATAGACTCATACTTGTGCACACTCTCAACTCCCTGCAGTAAGAAATAAGCACTAATCTGTCCTATTGTCACTTCTCCATAAGGAGGTTGGGAAGGGGCGTGCCTCTGCCATTAAAGATGTCATCTGCCAAAACATCGTGGACTCCGGCTTCTCCAGTTCTGGGCCATGAAGGATAATGGTGGAGGATGAGGTGACAGTGGACATCACCAGAAGGTAGCAAACCTCCAGATTAAGGGTAAAAGGTGATGTCAACCTTATCATCAGATGTCAAGTCTGTCCACCTGGGACCAAGTGAAGGCCCTGTGTGCTTTCCTAATTACTCTGCATTCATAGCTGGATCTTGGGAATGTAATAGTCTCATTCATCTAGAGAAAGGGCTGAGTTTAATTTTTCCTTGTGATTTAAATCACCTATTTGCATAGGACATCATTACCTTTGTATTCATATTAAGACAAATATAGACTTGTGTTCTATAAGACACGAACTATTAATCATATGTGTCTCTTTTAAAGCAATTCTCCAGATTTTTCTGATCATTGTAATAATGTAATTAATAGTACTGGACATAGTTTGGATCTCTCTTCTTGGTGGCAGAGTAGTATACACACCACTTTCACTGTTCTAATATTATAACTTGCTTGCTTATCAGACACTCATGCATCAAATGACAATTGGATTTATCTACAACATCTCAAACTGAAGCCACCCTAGATATCCTGCTATTAAAAAAAATAGGGGAAGATGTGTTGGAACATGGTTCATGAGTGCAGCTGTGTCAGGGAGGTTTCTGAGACCTTATGAAAACGCTAAGTAAACAATCTGTGTTCCTCCATAACATGGCCTGTTTTGGAATATGCTTTCATGCCCCTCCTGTGTGTAGCCGACAGGAGTTACTTTAGTTCAGCTTATTCATTACAACTATTACTTGTTTATATGCCTCTATGGGAAAACACATTCTTGCTATGTCAGGTTGTCCTTCTAAATGCAAACTTTACTCACATGACTTTTTCTACACCTCAGCGTAAACTGTCTGATGCTTTGAATAAAGCTCGCTATTGTGCGAAATTTTAGTCTAGCTCACTTTAGGCCCTGCTCTCCCAGGTTCATGCTGCCAACTAGAGTGGGAAACAGAGGAACATTCTCCTTTCTCATCTTGTCTCCTCTCAATTCCCTCCAGACAAGTTTTGTATTATTGGGTAAACACTCCTTGGTAGTAGAATCTTGTTCTTCTGTATTAATTGCAAAACTAAAAGTCATTTATTGAAATTTTAATATCTAGAGCTCAAACTAAAAGAGATAGGTGTATAAAGTGAGGATTTCTTTTTTCTTTTAAGATTTATTTATTATGTATACAATGTTCTGCCTGCAGAACAGCAGAAGAGAGCACCAGATTTCATTATAGATGGTTGTAAGCCACCATGTGGTTGCTGGGAATTGAACTCAGGACCTCTGGAAGAGCAAGCAGTGCTCTTAACCTCTGAGCCATCTCTCCAGCCCTAAAGTGATGATTTCTGAACCAGATATATAAAAGTGAGGACATGACCACTCCAAGGTATGATTGAGCAGACAGTTTTTATTGTAGCTATGAGGCAGAGTATGCCCAGGAATCTGGAGGAGTTCAGAGCAGAGAGAGAAGGAAGTGCACTGAATAAGGCCAGCAGGCTGAACTGGGCCATGAGAAGTGGTGGGGGTGCAAGAGAAGAAGAGGAAAAACAGAGAGAGGATCAAGAAAGCCCATGGCCAGGATGGAAAGGTTATAAAGGAATCAGAAGCTGGGGAAAAGACGCCCATGAGCTGGAGAAGTTTAGGGTAGGAAGCCTAGTGAAAAAAAAAAAAAAGCTGAGAGGAAGCCTCAGTGCTGAGTGACCCTGGAGGCCACCTGCACTTTGGTATGCTAATAGGTGCCACAAGTGGCCTTTGGCCCTAGTTTCTTTAGGATCTGATGGCAGAAGGGTACAGAGGGCTCAGGCCTGCTCTCCTGGAGCCATGGTCTTAATTAAGAAGAAAAGGGAGTGTCTTGTGATGGAGTAAAATGGTGTTTTGAGCCACAGTCAAAGGCAGGCATGGTGAAGACTTGAAGGCATGGTGTAGGCAGCAGAATCTGAGAGGTCTCAGAGGGAAACAGGAGCAGAGCTTCCTCTTCGAAGCTTCCCTGGATCCCTCGCTGCAGAGTGCTCATTACAGCTTCCCTGTACACCACCTAATGGTCTTCACCTGCCCACATTTGTCAGAAGCATTAGAGCATTAAAAGCAGTTCAGCAACGTAAGAGAAGTCACTTTTATCTTTGAGGTTTGCTTTGAATTAATTTAGACCATAGGAGAAGTCATGGGCAGTAACAAAAAGCAACCAAGAGGTCAGAGTAGAGCCATAGGAAGATGTCTGCAGCACCTTCCTGCCCAGAAATTGATTCTTTCCAGCCAGCAGACAGTGCCAGCAGACTGCCTTTCAGACAGTGGCAGCACCCTGACACCACTACCTGCCTCTTCTAACTTGCAAAGGTCTGCAGGGTGAGATGAGGGAGGAAGTGTTGAAGAGCATCACATCATTGCTGAGAAACAGAAAGAAATGCAAAAGATTCAAAGGGAAAATGCAAAGACACAACTGGACCTGCTTTCCTCCTTGCCGAAGATCAAACCTAGTGACCAGTTGGTGGCTGGGGTAGCATGGGAAATCATCATTATTGTTTTATCTTTCATTCTCCAGTCAAATGTCAGACATAAATCCTGTGGGATCAAAAGGTTAGGTTGTGGTAAAAGCCTCTGTCTCCAATCAAAGGTGACATAGAGAAGATAAATAGGCTTTATAACCTTGAGAGATTCCATTTCCTGAACAGCTTTCGGGATGTGTTTGATGAGGGCTGTCCAGAGTCACTTTTGTGCCCCCTTTGCTATCACCTGATAAGGTCAAGACATCTTTTTGCCAGAGACAATTCCCCATGAAGAAACTGCAAACCACCTTTGGCTATGCAGTTAGACCTTAGAAACGTTCCCCACAACTTTTAGTTCACTTCTCTCGGGCTTCAGGGTCTGTGATGAGGAAGCCAGCACCAGCCTTCATGCTCCACAGGGCTGCTGGCCAAACAAACACACACACACACCCATAAGTAAGTGATTCACCCATAAGTAAGTGATTCAGCTAGGCCTTTGCAGAGAAAAAGACAGCAGTAGGCTGTAGCCTCAGGTTAAGATGTAGAGACCTGGTCCATCAAGTACAAGGCCTTTGTTCAATTTCAGGGTGATGAGGGAGAAGAGAAATGTAAGGGCAGGGACTAAAGAGCCATGAGGAGGGAAAGAATGAGGGAAGGAAAGGAAAGAAGAAAGGAGAAAGTGGGGAAGGAAGGAAGGCAGACAAGGGAAGGGAGGAATAATTGACTCTTTGATCCTGAGGTGGGAGACTTGCTATTATCTTTTAAGGTCACTGCTATGAATGTGTGTGTGTGAGTGAGAGAGAGAGAGAGAGAGAGTGTGTATGTGTGTGTTGTGACATCCAAAGTGTTTCCTGCTTGAGAATAGCAGGATCATAGCAAATATTTTAAAAAGGTTCTGTGTCTCATTGTCTAAGGAGCAAGGAGTTTGTGGGACAGGGCAGGCCCAGGAGGATAACAAGTGGAGACCTAAGCAGTGGCTTCCGAGGAGGTAGGTGTGCAGAGTCTTCATTTTGCTGCCAAGTTTGAACTCTGTGGGGCCCATTGCACCAAGCTCAATTTTCAGAGATGCATGCTGTGCATGTAACAGTTGCTTGTTAAGGGTTCTGAGGGAGACTGAGGAGTGGATACGTGACAGACTCACTTCAGGAGTGGTAGTTATTTTCCCCAAGTGGTAGCTAATCAACCATAGTAGGTTATGTCTACTGACCACGGAGGTGACCCTGTCCAACCAAGACAGCAGCAAACTGCCTTGAAGTGCGTCAGCCTGGAGCTCATTTCCATCGAAGACTCCTTACAGGCTGTGCTCTTGCATTTTTCACAGCCCTGTCCTCTTCCCGCTCCTGCCTGAGCCTTCTGATGCCGGTTCGATGTGGAATCTCTCTGGCTGTAAGATTACTGATGACTGACAGCCCTTCCCTGAGAACACTGGGTCTGGCTGTAGCTTGGCTGTGCATGGATGGCTCCCGATGACAGGATTAAGCGCTGACATTTCTCCTGGGACAGCTCATGTTCAGGATGTGTGTCTGAGATACTGTCAGACATGGCAGCCGAGGGATGGCAAGTGGGAGTGGCGCCTCCTGAGGATGGAGAGAATCACAGAGACAAAGCACAGGTCTGCTCCTACCAGCTCCTGAGCCCTTGATGCTGAGGCATGGCCCCAACCTTTGTCTGCCTGGCCAAGAATATGTGGTGGGAAGTGGAAGACGGTGTTCACCTGCTTTGCTTGAATGGGGTTTGTCCTGTAATTAAACGTGTTATACCCTAAAAGCCAGCTGGACACCTTGTAGACCTACAAAAGCCACTAGGTCTAGGTCCAGGGATTCAACTTCCTGACACCAGTGCTTGACAAGAAATACGAGGAACACAGAAATAGGAATGTAACAGAATGATTGCAGCTTTTGGGGGCATGAATACAGATACCTTTGGGGTGCCAGTGAAAGCAATGGCCCACCAATCTCATAATGAGATGAAAACATAATTTTTTATCATTTGACAAGACAGGTTCAGAAGAACATTCTAGGTTTAGGTAAGTCTTTGGTAAGGGTAAGATGAATACAGGTCTTGGTTTTTTTCTTTATGCTTTTAAAGGTCTTAAATGGGGTTGGACCCAGAGGAAAGAGTTCAGGTTCCTTTGTGCTGCCTGGAAGGTGGAGTTAGAAGTAGGAGCTAGAGGCCAGCTTCTGCTATTAGCATCCTCCTCTGTCCACATACCCTATATCCACACAGCTGCTTTTCCAACCATTGTGCCTTCTGTCCATGACCTGTAGCCTCTTAACTTTCCCACTTGACTGTTCCGCTTCCATCTGACAAACAAGGTAATGATTCTTCAGAAGAAAAGAAATAAGGCTTTCCAAAAGAAGCTTCTGATTATTGTAATTAAAACTAATGACAGGAAGCAGCAAACATGAGGACTGAGGTGACTCCTCTGCCTTGGATGAGGTGAGTGCTTCTTATCCCATTATTCTCTGTCACCACGATGAGCAGCTAGAAGGGGACTCCTCATGTCTGGGAAAGCATGAGCGAGGCAAGCATCCTGTCTCCTGGCTGTGGGGTTCCCTAGCCATGATGTGCTAGGTCTTCTTCTTACCTTGGCTACCTTCCTGAATCTTTAGGTGTGACAGGGGTGATGCCTCTTCTAGAAATCCTAGTGTGAGCACAGGGCTATTACCAGTGACTTCTGTGGACAGATGACCATTAACATGTGCACTGTAGTGGAGACACTTCGCAGTGACACTTCAGTTTGTAGAATGGAACACAGAGGCCGGAGAGCCAGGATGCATTCCTGAAATCAAAGGGATGTTCAAGTTCCCAGACTATTGGTTCTGGTCAGTCAGTTGCCACCAGTTCCTCTCCTTGCTCCGATGCCAGGCTCCATGATAAAACTCCTGTGTTCCCACATTCAGTTGCTTGGGGATCATGCAACTCATTTTTTATCTGCTGTGTTTTCTGGCATCTCTGTGCCACCATCAACCCTGGCTTCTTTTCCCCTCTTTCCTGGTTTCCTGAACATCACTGCATATTATTCAGTCTGCTTTAGGAAGATGCACAGAACTGAGAGAACAGAAAATAAACTCGTTCCCTTGCCAGCCTGAGGGAGGCCATTAAGAAGCAGCTCATTCTAGAGATGTTTCTAATGATCTTGCTGTAATTGTGGCTGAAATTTTAATATCAAAGGTTAAAGAATCATGATTTCAGTTATGCTTTCTTTTATTTGCAATTATTGGGAAGAGGACATAGTAGACCTGCTCAGGGCAGCACTCTTTAACCCAAGCTGCTCTTCGCAGTGGTAAGCTGTTGAAATGTACTATTCTGGACTCCAAGAATGCAAAAGAAAAAAAAAAGAAAAGTGAATGGGGTGTGCAGGGAGAAACCACGGAAAGATAAACAATGTTTAGATTAGGAAATATACCTAAGTACTACGGTAGAGGGGCTTTTCAGCTTGAGAATTCTAGTTGTAAAGTTTGCATTCAAGAACAACAGAAATGAATGAGATATGTGTGGTTGGAAGCTGGATAAATCTGAGGGCTCTCTCTAAAGGCCTTGAGACAAAGGCCTTGAGAGCAGGAAAGACTAGGGGAGCAGGATTGTAGAACTAGAGCTCAGCAGGGCTAGGTTAGGACTTCAAATTACTTCCTTAACTTGGTCATGTGATTCTTCTTTTTGGGCCGATTTCACATCACAAGATGGAATTATTCTCATCTATGTCCTGACCCTGATGCTTTCCCATCCTGAAAGTCTACTTGAGCACTCTGTCGACAAGCGTGCTTGGCTTTTGCCTACCATGATGTATGGCTCCACATGATCTCTTCTCTCACCTGCCTTTCTAAAAGCCAACCCTTTTGAATCTTTGGATCAAGCAAATCTAAATATCATTTTGAACCTTCACTTCATTAGAAGAGCAAAGCCCTAGGGGCCTCAACCCTGGGTGTGCCCTTCTTTGCCCATTCCCTCTCTTTCTCTGACTCATCCCCCAAGCCTAGCAGCTTGGGCTCACTTGATAGTAAATGATAGCAAATCAAGAGCCTCCTGCTGCTCATAATGATAACACTTCCTGTAATTTGCATGATAAAATCCAACTGATTTCAGATAGCATTTGTCAGGACAGATAGGTGACACTATAGCTTGCTGGCTACATGAGGGGAATAAATTACCACCTCAAATTCCAGGCCAGAGCAGTCATGGATTAGGATTGGCTGACATTCAGTCCTAAACAAAAGCACAAAGTCTTGTCTAATGGAGCAGTGAAAAAGGATATCTAGGAAATATTAACAAGTTTCGAATGGTAATTTATGCAAATACACACCATAACTCAGCTGAAGAGGTTCAGCCTGTACCTAGAGAAAGGAACAGATACCTCATTACAGCTCAGAGGAGTGGGCTTCCATACAAATTAGCATTGGAGAGACCCAGGGTGGTAATTAGTCCTCAGACCACCTGCACCAGCATCACCATAGGGTGCCCATTTAGGGCAGGTTTCCTGGCTCTGATAGAGATCCCTGAGAACAGGGCCCCAGAGAGCCTAATTTTAATGTAGATTTCTTTTTTCCCTGATTAGTTTTTATCTAGGCTGATTTAGTCTTTCTGAGCCTGTACCCATCAGTCAGTCTTGCTTGCTCTAGAGGCACACACAGTGGCTGCTGTCTTCATTGTGCAAACTGGAGAAGTCGTTAGCTTTTGTTAACCCCAAACTGATCTCCTCATTTGTATGGTGAGGGGGAGACTGAATTGCTTCTTTGGTGTTTTAGGCCAGGATACTTTTATGAAACATGAACCAATTCCACAGGCCAAACAAACCATACATCCAGGTGGATATATGGAAAGCTGTGTCAGCTAGACAACACATTCATGGCACCCTGGAATTCTGCTGTCTTTTGGAACACAGCAGGGGGTACTTCCAGGTCTGTATCTCCATATTAGCTCTTTTAATCTGGAAGCCATGCTTTTCCTATTGCCCCTACTACAGTGTGTGTTTAGACCTAATTCCCTTTTCTTACCACTGGCTTAGTGTTTCAAAATCCAAAGACTTCTGCCTTAAGTTAATTTGTTTTTCATTAGAAGACTGGCCATATTTCCTATTCAGTGGTGTCTCTTCCATCTAAATAATTTGTATTGTTTGTGCAATATAGGCCAAATCTGACAAAGGTACCTTATCACCAATTCTTAGTAGAGAGTACTAAACAGAAGACCACTGAACAATTTCTTCTTAGAATAGGAAATGGGATGGAACGATTGGGAGTGGCAGCAAAATGTCCTAAAAGCTCAACACAGAAAACTAACTAGTGTTTATCCAAAAATGGGCTTAATATTTTCTTGATCTCACATTTGTTTCTTACCATGATGGTGTGTATTAACTGTCCATTTGACAGTGTCTACAATGGACTAGGAGGTACACTTCAGGCATGTCTGGGAGATGTTAGCTAGATTGAGTTAATTGAGGTGGAAAGATCCATCTTGATCACTGGTTGTACATGCTGGGTTCTAGGCAGAATGAAAGGGAGAAAATTAACTGAGTACATGCGTTCATCTCTCTCTGCTTCTTGATTGTGGACAGTGTGACCAGCTGCCTCAGATTCCTGTCACAATCCATTTCCTGCCACCATGTACTGTACTTTGAAACCAAAATAAACTCTTTCTTCCTTAGGTTGCTTTGGTCAAGTATTTTGCCAAAGAGATGAGAAAATAGTGTAACTACTATCTATGAGGAGTTAGCAATATATCCATTTTACTTTAGGGAACCAGGTTTAGATTGGTTACAACATTATACTAAGGAATTTCTAAGGATGAGTTCCACACCAGGCTTGTCTTGCAAGATACCCATTACCATTGCTCAGCCAATGTTATTCATGGTAGAACCCAAAGAAAAATTAACCAAATATTTTAACACAATATCACTGTTTTAAATCCATCTGAAAGTGTTTTCTCACTGTCTTAAATGATTAAAGGAGAAGCAGGATAGGAGCCTACCTTAGAGGTCCTATGAAAGACTCTACCTAGCAGTGTATCAAAACAGATGCTGAGACTCATAGCCAAACTTTGGACAGTGTTAAGGGAATCATATGAAAGAAGGGGGAGTTAGTAAGACCTGGAGAGAACAGGAGCTCCACAAGGACCAAGTATATCTGGGCACAGGGGCTTGTCTGAGACTGATTCTCCAACCAGGGACCGTGCATGGATATAACCTGAAACCCCTGCTCGGACGTAGCCCATGGCAGCTCAGTATCCAAATGGCTCCCCTAGGAAGGGGAACAGGGACTTTCTCTGGCATGAACTCCATGGCTAGCTCTTTGACCTTCTCAACCCCCTGTGGGAGGAGCAGCCTAGCTAGGCCACAGAGGAGGACATTGCAGCCAGTCCTGGTGAGACCTGATAAACTAGGGTTAGATGGCAGGGGAGGAGGACCTCCCCCATCAGTGGACTTATAGAGGAGCAGGGAGGAAATGAGGGAGGAAGGGTAGGTTTGGAAGGGAAGGAGGAAGGGGCCTACAGCTGGGATACAAAGTAAATAACCTGTAATTAATATATTTATATATTAATATATATAAAAGGCAAGATTGAAACTTGTTTTTATTGGATCTCAGCAGAGTACCTGTTCTGATGGGTGGGGACTTGGGCTCAGGAGAATCACCTGCTTTGCTAATGGGTAGAAACTGGGACAATTTCCCAAGGACTAATTTCTCTAAGCCAGAAAGTATCTTTATTCTCCCACAATTTTTCCTATTCTCCTTTTAGCTGTGTTTCCTAGATATTTCACATATATTCTTGAACTGTTTCTATTTTGCACATCTCATAAGTTCTCAAGTTATTTATTCCTCAAGAATGGTGAAAGATCACAAAGAAAATGAAAGTTTAGGCAGAGGAATCTACCTGGGCAAATCTCCCATGTGTGTACTACAGTGCTGTGATCCAACAGAGAAACTGGAGCATCCTTAGGCATGCCTTCACCAAGTCAGAGGCCCCTTTTCTTCTTTCTTCTTTACATATGCCTCTCTATATTGCTCTCATGTTAAGCTTTCCCAGCACAGCCTTAGAGCAAAGCACTCCAGCCATCGGTGCTGACTTACAGGGTCACTTCTCATCAGGAGGGTTGTGTACAGTGTGGGCCCTCAGTGTTGAAGTTTACACTATGACATCTCCTCCTGCTTCTCAGACCACATGAGCGAAAGTCACCATTGGGCAGAAATGTCCCTGGGAAGACAGCTCTGTGTGTACAGATGGAGTGGTGGAATGGGTAGAGGGGAACAAAGTACAAGTGTCAGAAGATGCCATCGGCCAGCTCACTATATTGAGAGATGTGTAAAGAAATGTCCTTGTATTCCCAGACCCTGATAATTTCATAGCCCGTTTCCTCTTTTACCTCTTTCACATTATGAGGCCTTAGGAACGGTCAGCACACCCTCAACTCGAAGCCCAGTCATGGTTGCTTTCAGGGAAAGGGCAGCATTACTGAAGGAGTGGAATGCTAGGTCTAGCTTTTCTGCCCTTCATTGCAGACCCTGGCCTAAAGCTTTCTTTTTTTCCCCCACAGAATTCCCTTCCCTGCCTGTCTTACACCAAGGCCACATGAGGCCAAATGTCCTCTTTTCTGGTCTTAGCTCACTTGCCTTCTTCAGGTGGTAGTAAAGTCCACTTCACCACTTTCTTCTTCAAATCTTTTCTGTGACTGTTCTCTTTGCTCCTCTGCAGGGGCTGTCTTTGTTCTTCTCACAAAGGAAGTTGTCAGCACTGAAGGCTCTTTTCAGGAAAGCAGGGAGGAAGCTCTTGTTTTTCTAAGGCACAATCAGATGCATTCTTTGTGCTGCTGGCCTCTTTCAGGCCTGTGGTACATAAACCTACGCAAGGTATCACATATTCTTAGCCTTTGCATAGCATGAATGTGGTGAGTATAAGGTGTGGGATAATTCACCATGGGATGAAAATGAGGCAGAAACAAAGGAAAAAGAAGAGGAAGAAATGAGAGGGAAGGAGTCAGAACAAGGGAAACTACCTTGGGTTAGTACCTTTAAAGCCAGAATCTGCCAGAGTCTCTTTTGCTCGTGGGTGGGAAGGTTTGGGAGTGGGGTGGCTAGGCACTGTTGTCCAGTGTGACATCCAGAATGGCATCTGTCAGATGTCCTTCTGGGCTTCTTGGGGGAGCTGATCAAATGAGCTCTGTTGGCACAGAGACAAGCAATGCCTGGTGGGGTTGTCAGTCCAGGAGCTATAGGCACTGCCTGCTGTCTCCTCTGGGCACTCTCACCAGGCACTGAGCCTGGCACCCAAAGGCAGTGACTCAGCCTTCACTTCTCATTTGTCACTTCTATTTCATCTCCATCCTAGTTAAAGTGCTCTGGTGGCAGAAGGACAAGGGGTGACCTTGCTGCATGCTGTAGGCGAATTCACACCTCACCATTAGGAACCTCTTTGGCTTTGTCCACTTCTTTGTACCCTTGTGGCTTCTTAGAACACTCTTGATGAGCCAATTCTGATTGATGGGAGCTGTGCTCGGGGACAAGCACTTATTTGTGTGCACTTGCTGCCCTGCTCTAGGAAGGTCAGCTAACACCAGCCTCTGCTTTCCTTCCCCACAGCATTGCACAGCAGCATGTGCATATGGGAGAGGAGCTGGCTCTGTATGGCAGGGACAACCCAGCCTAGTACTTCTGGGGTCAGGCTTCCGGGTCAAGCAATCAGTGAGCTGAGAAGGAGACACAGCTTGAGTCTTGAGTCCCAGGGTGCAGAAATTTAGGAAATGCTGGTTTGCTAACAGCACCAAATTGCAATGCCTGACATACTCTCCCCCATTGGATTTAGCTCATGCTTCTAAAAGGAGAGCCATTTCTTTAATGTGCAAAGCTGCAGGGTACTGGCGAGCCATTAAAGCCAGGCAGAGCATTCACTGTGTGACTTTGGGCTCCTCTCATAATCCTGATAAAAGATAATTTGTCTAGATTCAGTGATAATATCCAGTAATTTACTGCTAAAGATCCAGTTCCATTATTTAAGATATTAATTCCTGTTAAAACACAAAGACCTCAGGGCAAGGATAAAGCACTGAACATGGTAAGCTAATGTGATCAGAATAATCAATAAAAGCCAATGGTGACCAGGATATCATCATCACTACCAGTGACGACTGCCACCGAGCAATTTAAAATGCACTGAGGTGTTGTTTCCACACACTGTTTGGAACCACATAATTCTCCCTTTCCATATACTACCCTGAGGTCAGCACTCCTAGTGTTTGCTTTTTGTAGACCTAGAAACTGAAGTTTAGTATTTAAGTGAAGTTGGCTGAACCTACCAGCTAGCAGGTGCAGGCTCCAGAACTCTACTCTCACAGGCTCTTCTAAATGTCCTGGCATCTGTGATGTAGCTACCATGTTGCTGGAGGATAACAAACAGATGGGTCTCCATTTCTACCCTGTGGCTCTGTGTCTCCCATCTGGATTCTCTGTAGAGTAGTCTACTTGTGAAAGCAAAATACAAGTACAAATAGGATGGGGTGAAGTTGGGGTGGGGAAAGCCACAGAACCGAGGTGGCTACAGGACACTGGCAACATCATTTTTACTTGCTGGGCCTTACATATCTTATGATATTTTTGAAATGAGGAGAGGCTAACAAAATGATCCACAAGATCCCTTAAAGCCATAACTTTTATTTTGGAGAATTGTGCTCATAGGGCATGACACACCAGTGAAAAGTCTCTTTGCTGGCAGGACATATGGAAGAACAACTCCAGAGGGTCAGGAAGGTTCCCAGGTATAAAACTTGAGGTGCCCCTTGTGGGATAGCTCAAGCATAAGCCTTACATACTCTCAGCACCCTTATGCGGGCATCCTGAGCAAACAGGTGTCTCACTAGCCTTGTATTACTTTTGACACTATTGCAAGACTAGTTGAGAGCGTGTAGCGAAGAGTGAGTTCTTAAACCCTAACTTCTTTTCTTGAGACCAATGCTGTCAGATTCTTTGAGAAGATGGTTGATAACAGGCAAGAGAAGAGATGACAAAGGCGTCACCAGACTGGGCAGAAGGAGGATTAAGGCAAGTTTGAGGTCTGCATAGTAGATCCCATAATTTGGTTAGACCTGCTCTGCTCCAGTCATGCCCTGGTTCTGTCTGATCTGAATGTATACATAGTTTCCCCCGTAAGATGTGGAGGTCTCATTTCCAGTTGGTGAGGAGAATGAGCCTGTGCAACCTTCACCAGGTTGGTTGCTTTTCTTTTTTCCTTTGCTTTGACCAGATATCTGAAAAAACAAAAAAGCAACTAAAGAAGGGTTATTTTATTTTAGGTGAACTGTACACCATCTGCTATGGTGGAAAGGCCTGGCAGCAGAAACAAGAGGCGTCTGGTTAAGTCACGTGCTCAACTGCAAAGCCCTGAATAATCAGTGTTGTCACTTAGGCTGCCTGCTCCTTTTAATTCAGGCCAGGGCCCCAGCACATGGGACGGTGCCAACCACACTTAGCATGTGTCGTCCACCTCAATTAACCTAATCTATAAACCCATCACGGGGACATGCCCGGAGGTTTGTCTCCTATGTGACTCTCGATGCTGTTAAGTTGACAATCAATATTAGCCATTACATGGGGCCTCACAGACCTGATTCTCTAGGGCCTCTTTATGTGGGTTTTTCCCCCTCTGAAGTTGCTCTTCCATATGTACAGTCAGCAAAAGAGACTTAGCAGGCAGGTCATGACTTATGAACATGCCAAGGACATAGCACACTCCTTGCTACTTTACATGCTTAGTAAGTGAGCATCTCTGCGGCCTCTCTTACTGTCTACATGCCCTGCACTAGAGCCCTAGAGAGATATCTGGGCTAATCTTTGTGCTGGGATCTTCCAGCACAGCACATAATGACACTTTAAGCATCCATTGCTTTCAGCACTTCTCCCTACCTGACCCGTCTCCCTAATGACATAGTCCCTTGGCCACTTCTGCTCTCTTTTCTTTCCAGTCACAAAGCAGCCTCCTTTAAGAGTCTGATTACTTGATAATGACTAAGAAAGCATGCTCGGATGGGTACCCCCAGTCTCAAGAGTCCTCTGACCTACCAAGATATCAGGCTGTGGATTTAGAATCTAAGACAATGTTCCCATGATGCCTGGTCTGTTGGGAAAGTGACAGAGTCAGCATGAATTCCAGGTGCTTCTGACATAAATGCTTGCCTAAGACTATTGTCCCTTTTAAAGAACCTCCCACTACAGTGACTGAATAATCCAAACAGAAGTGATTTGGGAGCCTATGGGATAGCAGATAAACTGTACAATTGTGTGCGTGTGTGTACCTGAATTTTTTTTAGGAAGAAGGGACTTGGCTTCTATTCATCACTTATCCAGATGTCTGTGAATTGGGTGCTCCCTGAGCTACTTACTTGGCTTTGATAATACAAAAATAATTTTATCAACAACATTTCATTGCAATGTGCCCAAGAGATTATTTATGCCATATTTTTCTCTCTCTGTCTATCAATCATCTATTTATCTGTCTATCTAGTAATCATCTATCTATGTATCACCTTTCTATCATTCTATCTATATGTCTGTCTATCAATCATCTATCATTCTATCTATCAATCATCTATCATCTATCTATCTATCTATCTATCTATCTATCTATCTATCTATCTATTTATCTATCTATCTATCTATGTCCTTTTCTTTGTTATTGAAAATGGCCCAGGACTACAGCTAGTAAGAAGCAGACTTGGAACTGTTGCTGTTAATCAGTATTTGCTCAATGCTGTTGAACTTGCTCAACATGTTCTGGTTCTTGTTCTAGGAGTGCGGTATACAGAAAGGCAACACAGCCATGAAAACACAAAGAATTTCAGCCTCAGTTCGGACCTGCTGAATATGCCTTTTGATAACACTCAGAGGCAGGGCTAGAAAGATGGCTTAGTTGGTAACATGTTGCCTTGAAAGAACAATGCCCTGAGCTTGAGCTCTAGAACCTATGCAGAAATAGATAGATAGATAGATAGATAGATAGATAGATAGATAGATAGATAGATAAAATCAGAGATGATGGCATGTGCTTATAACCCCAGCAGGAGAGTGGTGAAGACAGTTCTCTGGTTTGATTGTCAGTCACCTTAGCCTACTTAGCCAGTCCCAGGCCTGTGAGAGTCTGTCTCTAAAATCCCAAAGCGAGTAGCATGAATAGCACCTGAGGAATAACAGCTAGTGTAGTCGTCTGGCCTCCACAAGCATGCATGTACATATATGTGACTCTGCACCACATTAACATACACATGGTCCTTGGGTAATTCTACAAAGTCTGAGGTGCCAGATACATGTGATTTTAAGGTTTCTTGTAATCACATTACAAAGTAAAAGCAAATGAGTGAGATTTATTTTACTCTTAGCAATCTATTCTAACCACAAGTTTATTACAGATTTCAGAGTTGATGAGAATTCTTACATTCTCATTGAGCCTTAGTATGTGGTGGATTTGATTTTTTTTACAATTTTTTATTTTTTATATTAATTATAGTTTATTTACTTTGTATCCCAGCTATATCCCCCTCCCTCATTCCCTTCCAATTCCACCCTCCTTCCCTCATCTCCCTGCCCCTCTCTAATCTCTTTGATAGGGGAGGTTCTCCTCCCCTTCCATCTGACCCTAGCCTATCAGGTATCTTCAGGATTGGCTGCAATGTTCTTCTCTGTGGCCTAGCAAGGCTGTTCCTCCCAGGGAGGGAGGGTGTCAAAGAGCCAGCCTTTGAGTTCATGTCAGAGACAGTCCCTGTTCCCCTTACAAAGGAACTCACTTGGATGCTGAGCTGCCAGAGGCTACATGTGAGCAGGGGTTCTAGGTTGTATCCATGCATGGTCTCTGGTTGGAGAATCAGTCTCAGAAAAGACCCTTATACCCAGATATATTTGGTCCTTGTGGTGATCCTGTCCTCTCCAGGTCTTACTAACTCCCCCTTCTTTCATATGATTCCCTGCGCTCTGCCCAAGCCTTGGTTATGAGTCTCAGCATCTGCTTTGATACACTGCTAGGTAGAGTCTTTAAGAGGACCTCTGTGGTAGGCTCCTGTCCTATTTCTCATTTTCTCTTACTTCAAATGTCCATCACATTTGTCTTTCTAAGTGAGGCTTGATCATCTTATCCCGGACCTCCTTCTTGTTTAGCTTCTTTAGGTGTACAGATTTTAATATGCTTATCCTATCTTATAGATCTAGTATCCACTTATAGATGAGTATATACTGTGTGTGTATTTCTGCTTCTGGGATACCTCACTCAGGATGATATTCTCTAGTTCCCACCATTTGCCTACAAATTTCATGATTTCCTTTTTTTTTAATTGCTGAGTACTATTCTATTCTGTAAATGTACCACAGTTTCTGTATCCATTCCTCAGTTGAGGGACATCTGGGTTGTTTCCAGCTTCTGGCTATTACCAATAAAGCTGCTACAAACATGGCTAAACAATGTCTTTGTTGTGTACTTGAGCATATTTTGCATATATGCCTAGGAGTGGTATAGCTGGATCTTGAGGAAGCACTATTCCTAATTGTCTGAGAAAGCACCATATTGATTTCCAAAGTGGTTGTGTAAGTTTACATTCCAACCCGCAATGGAGGAGGGTTCTCCTTTCTCCACAACCTCTCCAACATGTGTTGTCACTTGAGTTTTTTATCTTAGCTATTCTGATGATTGTAAGGTGAAATCTCAGGATGATTTTGATTTGCATCTCCCTGATGGCTAAGGATGTCAAGCATTTCTTTAAGTATTTCTTTGCCATTCTATAGTTCTCTACAGAGAATTCTCTGTTTAGCTCTGTACTCCATTTTTAATTGGATTGCTTGATTTGTTGCTTTTTAACTTCTTTAGTTCTTTATATATTCTGTATATTAGCCCTCTGTCAGATAGAGTTGGTGAAGATCCTTTCCCAGTCTGTAGGCTATCGTAAAGCAGTCTACAGATTCAATGCAATTCCCATCAAAATATCAACACAATTCTGTACAAACCTTGAGAGAAAAATTCTCAACTTCATATGGAAAAACAAAAAACCCAGAATTTCTAAAATGATCCTGTATAACAACAGATGATCTGGAGATATCTCTATCCCTGATCTCAAGCTGTACTACAGAGCAATAGTAATAAAAATGTCATGGTATTGGCATGGAAACAGAATGGTGGATCAATGGAACCGAAGAGAAGACCCAGAAATAAACCCATATACCTATGGATACTTGATTTTTGATAAAGAAGCTAAAACCATTCAATGGAAAAAAGGCAGCATCTTCAACAAATGGTGCTGGTCCAACTGGATGTCTACATGCAGAAAAATGAAAATAGATCCACATTTATCACCTTGCACAAAACTAAAGTCCAAGTAGTTAAAAGACCTCAACATAAAACCAGACATACTAAATCGGTTGGAAGAAAAAGTAGCGAAGAGCCTAGAACTCATTGGCACAGGAGACAACTTCCTGAACAGAACACCAACAGCACAGGCTCTAAGATTAATAATTAATAAATGGAACCTCATGAAACTGAAAAGCTTCTGTAAAGCAAAAGACACTGTCATCAAAACAAAATAACAGCCACAGACTGGATTTGATCCTTACACATCTCAATTCAAAGAAGACACTGACTCAGATACATTTTATGGGTGGGCTCACTTCAGAGCAGGTTACAGGAATCAGAGCCAACTGCAGGGCTGGTCAAAACCAATGCTGTGTCTTCTTCCAGTTTTGACTCTGTAGATCTGTATGCCATTGATTACACTGCTGAAATGGTCCAGGTGGTGCCTGTTCTGCTGGCACTAGACAGTACAAGTAGCCTTTGCTTCAGAACCATGTCTGCCTGATCTTAACAGGCTCAAGGTTCTGCAATTCGGAGAGAAACAAAGAAGAGTGGGGTGCATGGGAGAAGAAATGACAGCCAGGATAAGAACCTCAGCTCCTTACCTCTGAGACACAGTGGCAAAGGCTGTTCTTTGGAAGTCAGATATAATTGTTGTGGTGGTTTGAACAGGTATGGTTCCCACAGACTCATGTGTGTAGATGCTTGGCCATAGGGAGTGCACTGCTAGTAGGCTTTGTTGCAGTAGGTGTGGCCTTGTTAGAGGAAGTATGTCACTGTGGAGGTGGGCTTTGAGGGTTCCTATTCTTACCATGTGTGGTACAGTCTCCTTTTGATACCTGCAGATCAAGATGTAGAACTCTCAGAACTTGTCTAGCACCGTGTCTGGCTGCATGCTCTCAAGCCCACTGTCATACAACAATGGACTAAACCTCTGAAACTTTAAGCCAGCCCCAAATAAATGTTTTCCTTTATAAGAGTTGTTGTAAACACAACAAAATACTACTCAGCGGTTAAAAACAAGGAAATTATATAATCGTCAGGCAAATGGATGAAACTAGAAAAGATCATCCTGAGTGAGTAACCCTAAAGCATAAAGACCCACAAGGTATATACTCACTTATAAGTGGATATTAGCCATATAGTATAGGATAAACATACTAAAATCTATACTCCAAAAGAAGGTAAACAACAAGGAGGACCCTAGGGAAGAAGCTGAAACCTTACTCAGAAGGGCAAATGGGACATTGGAAGTAGGAGAAGACAAGGAACAGATCAGGATCCTTCCTCAGTAGGCCTCTGAAAGACTACCTATCAGGGTATCAAACCAGATACTGAGACTCATAGCCAAACTCTGGGCAGAGTGCAGGGAATCTTATGGAAGAAGGGGGAGTCAGAAAGACCTAAAGGGGACAGGAGGGAACTCTACAAGGAGAGCAACAGAGCCAAAAACCTGGGCAGGTGCTTCTGCAAAGACCCAACCAAGGACCATGCATTGAGATGACCTAGACCCCCTGCTCAGAAGAAGCTCATAGGCTGCCCAGTTTCCAAATGGGTTCCCTAGTAAGGGGAGCAGGGGCTGTCTCTGACATGAACCCAGTGGCTGTTCTCTTTGATCACCTCTGCCTGAGGGCCACAGAGGAAGACAATGCAGCCAGTCCTAATGAGACCTGATAGGCTAGGGTCAGATAGAAGGGGAGGAGGACCTCCCCTATCAGTGGACTAGGGGAGGGGCATAGGAGGAGAAGAGGGAGGGTAGGTGGGACTGGGAGGAGATAAGGGAGGGGGCTACAGTGGGGAGCCAAAGTGAATAAATTGTAAAAATAAATAAATAAATAGTTGTTGTGGTCATGTGTCCTTCATAGCAATTAAAACCCTACGACATTTGTTCATTGGAAGATATACCATTTTGTCAGGAATGAAGATATTTCAAGACACTTATCCCTTTGGCAATAGCCAAATTAGACTATTAAGGAATTAGAATTTTCCTGTGAGTTTCAAGCTGGGAAAGGAAAGGGCTGGGGCCTGGTACTTTTGTCACACAATTCTGACAGCTTGTCAAACCACCTTGCAGGACAGACTGGAGTCAAGATTGGTGGGTTAATAATGAGGAGGACCAAACCTTGCCTGGAAGTGCTTACACATACCTCTTGCTTTCTATTTAAACCTGAGCCTTGTAGTAGGACCCTGAAGATGGTCTTAGGAATTAACTAGCATTCTGTACTTGTTCTTCTCAATGTGGCCACATTGAATAAATTGGCTTTCTCTTCTTTTTACTACTGTTTATCTGTTTAGCTGGACTGTTAAGGCTGCCAGGTCTAGGCTCTAACCCTTACAACTCTCAGAACAAAATCAGTAGTCTGATTTGATCATATTTTTACTTGACTTAGAAAACAAAACAAAACTATGCCCATGTGACTTGTGGTCACAACCTGTGCCCCAAGCTAGGTTCAGTCTCCCATCCTCAATAAGGAGACAAATTAATAGAAGAACACAGAAAAGGGAGATTTATTCAATATGGCTTCATGGGAAGAGGAACAAAAACATCCCCCCTCCACTACCACCCCTACCCCCAAACCGTCAGGCTGACAGAGACAGAAGAGGAGTCAAGACTAGATAATAAAGAGGATGGACTTTGGGGGTGTATGGCCTCTTCTTTACCCCTCTGACTCCACACGAGAGCTTGGTGGGCATTTTTCTCTGGCTAATGGGCCCCTGCTTGTGGTGGTTCAGCAAGCTCCAGGCAAGACTAAGATGCACTTACCTGAAACCTGTGGACCTGTCAGCCTCCCTGTCTTTCTCAAACTGACCAACCCTAATCTGGGGGAGGAAGACACTCAAAACTCCCAGAACTGAAGGAGAGATGGTTGCTGTGGCTTCCCGAGTCCCTCCTCCTCATTGTAGAGCATTTAGACATCTTTCTCTCTGCTTCTTTCTCCTGTGCCTGAAATTTACCTGCTGCTAGATTTTTCTTGCTTTTTAATTCTTTAACTGGCAGAGAAATTGAACATGATCAGACCTCTAGACAGTAACAAGTTGTTTGAATTGTGTGAAATCTCTTTTAGGAGACAAGCTCCTCCCCTCAAACACACACACACATACACACAAACACACACCACTCCCTACTGGGGGCTTTTCTTTCTCCCAGAATGAGAATCCTGGGGAAGTTTCCATTTCTTTCTTTGGGGTTCAGTGGTTAGCTATATTGAAAGCCAAGTGCCTCTTTGAGCACCTTCACTCCACTCATGAGCACTGCCGTCCACTCATGTCTAGACTCCCTGATGCTACACTGAAGGATTTCTGCGGTGTGGTCAGGGCCCACTGGATACTTTGTGACACCATCTCTTGCTGCATTCAGTATCTTCTTTGAAAATTCCTTTGACTCTCTTCTCCTTGTCATCCTGTTCAACCAACTTTTCTCTGTTCTATGGAGGAGCCCCTCCAAGACGAGCTGCTTCCCAGCTTTTCCCATCCTCAGTTCACCTTGCACGTTGCCACCAGGAAGACCCTTTGGGATAATAAAATCATTCATATCTCTCATTTGGTTTAAATAAGCTGTAGCTTTTCTCTCCCTTCAGGGCATCCTATTGCTCTGACCTTTGAGACTCTCTGTGACAGCCCTGCCTACCCTGCTTCAGGACATTGGCCATTAGTCCCACGCCCACTCTCTCACTAGATGAGCTCTTATCTGACCCTGTACCTGCCCTAAGTGATCCCTCTGCTTAGAACCACCTGTCTCCTCACTGATTGGCTGGATGATTCTTCTTTAGGTTCAGTTTCAATGTTACTTCTTCCTGACCCTGACAGGACTCCACACACTAGGTCTCCTAGTAGCACTTGCATCCTTCTTGCCACTTACCAAGCTTTGTGGCAATGTAGCTATTAGCGTCTACCTCAGGAGGAGCACAGGAGGAATGGGGACCTGGATTTGGTCTGTTTCACACTCCATCCTTCTCAGTCCAGAGCCTGGCACAGAGGTAACTGTTGTCTACCTGTGGTCTAACTGGACAGCCCTGCCATGCTAATTACAAAGACACAACAACATAAATGATTCACTCTTGAATATATTTACATTTTCAAGGCCACTGGGTAATCACAGTTCAATGGTATTGGAATGAACATATACTAGAATGTTCAGGAAAGATCTAAGAAGGCAGAAAAGGGGACTGCACCAAGCTGGCTGCACCATCATGGCCAATGTCTAGAGGAAAATGTCTCAGTTATTCACAGGAAAATACTCACCAGGAGATCCAGGCTGATGTCACAGAGGACAATTTTAATTTTCTTTATTTGGGCAAGCTCTTCTGCCATTTTAAATTAAACTGAATCCCATATGGTTGCTTGCTGTAGAATTTTATTTTTAGGCTTCAGCTATCATCTCTGGGATGTATCCTGTTTCTTTTTATATCCAGACCACAGCTATTGATTCCCAGGATTGTTGTATTTTCTTTGTCTAGGTGCAGACAGTCCAGCAATAGTGACTGCTCCCTCCCAGGGGAGCTGCCCAGAAATACCAGGGGCAGCTCAAGGCAGCACCCCCTCCTGCAGAGGACCAGCCGGGGGTTTCATTGCCAGAGAAGCTGATGTATCAGCTGGAATCCCACAGAGGGCCCCCCTCCAACTCAGGCATTTACATGTGGGCAAATCAGAGCTGCACACCCATTCTTCATGCTGCCTGGCACTTCCCTCCATAGCGGCATCTTTTGTTGTCCCTGTGCTAAGGGAGTCCTGGAGCCCAGAAATTGTAAGCTTCCAATCTGCTATGTGTGTAAGGGGAGTGAGGGTGGGAGGCGCACATGCTCATCTGCCTTTCCTCCCTCTTCTTTTTATTATCATTAATAATGAAATATTGAGACCAGGCTGCTAATGAGCCTAAACTCCCCCCTGTTAGTTTATTTTTTGCCTTCATACTGTCACTTCAGAGTAAATTACTTTTCTCTGCATCTTGTTCCAGGTATAGCACATCAGCATGACCCTCTCCCTCCCACCCTTGTTCTAATTTCAGGGTTATTCAGTTTCTCTCGCTGCAGTTTACTAAGCAAGGGAGGTCGTCCCATCTATCATGCTTAAACCTGCGCACCACGTCTTCTCCTGCAATTGAGACATCACTCTTGTTGTACTGAGTTGCCTCAGGTTTTAAACACTTATACGTAGATGTAACCTATAACAGAGTAAATACATAATATATATTTATATCTCTGTGTTATGAGTTTAATGGAAAAATATTTAAAGACTGAGAGCACAGGGAGCCCCGCACTGGAGGAAAGGAACGAACTAAAGCTGCCTGCACCCGGCAGACACACCTGCCGGGCTCCGGCTCCTGCTCATGGCATGCTAAGCGCCTGTCATTTGGTAAACATCAGGATGTGGAAAAAACCAACATTAAGGAGAGATTTTGTGCCAGCACGACAGCTAGCATCTCCAGTGTGCTTTTGTCTTATGTACAAAGATGTTAAGCTGGCCTTTTCTTCTCATTTCCTCTGCAGCCCACTACTACAAAGCGCTGTGTTGCCTCCTCCCCTCCAGTTCCTGATTCCAGGCTCCTTACCTGCCTCATGTGACAGCCCAGCTTTGTATTTCAGAGTGTGACCCTGTGACCTTAGCCAAAGATTGCACCCTCCCTCTCTGTGTGTTGGCAATGAAGGTGCTTACCTTGTAGTGGTTTGGGGGATGGAATGAGTTAATGCATGTAGACATGCTGAGTAGCCTTCTTAAAATTTTCCCCATTTACTTATAATTTCTGCTCAAGAAATTGTTTAATATCCCAGATATGTATACAAAAATATAATATAATAAATATATAATATATAAAACATCTACTGATAATAAACCATAAGAAAAGTATTTTAAAACAGTTCTTTGCTATGCATATGATTTTACCATTTATTAAAGATTAAAGCAGATTTGCATACTAAGGAGATAAATGTGTTTGTATATTTTTACATAAATAATTAAATCTTAAATGTTTTTCAGAGTTGATCGATATTTTAATTTTACATTCATCAATGCTGAGTGTTGCTTTGCATAAATGTATAGTACACAATGACAGAAGTATGCTTAGGGACACTTCTGAGGTTGCTAGAAATTCTGTTCTAATCCCAAGCCAATATTTATAGAAGAGATTTTTAAATGCAACTCGAGTCAGCAACTCAAACAGCAATTTTAAAAATCAAACATTTTATCATAATACAATCCAAATATGCACTAATTTGGTACTTAAATGCTGAGGAATGACATCAGAAGAATTTTTAAAATCTTTGTTTTCTGTAATTGAAGCATTCTGCTTCTGTCAGAGCAGAGCACTGGCCCTCTGAAAGTTTCTGCTGTCAGATGAGGAGTTCTGGGTAGTTTTTTGTTGTTACCCGATGCTATGCACAGTTCAAACTGCGTACTGCACTTTCAGAAACGAGGCGGCAGCAAAGCCGTTTAACACAGCATGGTCAAACACTGCCAGGAATTCCTCAGACTTATTACAGAATTGATTTTAGGTTAATGTTTGTTCATTGTACACTCAGAAACTTTTTGCTGTGACCCTTAAATGCAGGTGCCCAGGTGGGATTGCAAGGCATAGTTTAGAAATACGGGCTTAACACAGAGCCTCATGCTTGGTAAATGCTCAATAGGTTTTTCTTCTTTGGCTTCTTTTTTGTATGTGTCCTTTCTTTTGTTATCAGTATGAATTCTGACTCAGAGTGTAAATGTTCCACAATCACTCCTTGTCCATCCTATACAAAGAGAACATGTTTTATGTTGTGGGTGATAAAAGCTGTCAGCGGCTGAACGAGATGATGCAAATCAGAAATTCCAAGCCAGTCTTTAAACTTTTAGTATTTTGCTTTTTGTTAATTTTCTTGCCTTAAGATAGTTTCATACTGCAATATTTTTTAAAGTTGGGAACACTCTGGTTCTGTCCTGAGGTGAGAGAGTCATGGATCTTAGTCACCCTAATGAGCTCCAGTTCCTGCTGTCTGAGCACATGTCTGCTAGTTTCCCTGGCTTTCCCTCTTCTGCGGTGTGTATGCTCCTGTAACATGAGACAAATTCTCTTTACATTTATTTATTTTGTGCGTATGTGTGTATGATTTGTGTGGGTTTGTATGTCAGCACATGTCAGAAGAAGCTGTCATGTCCAAGAAGCTTGGAGATAAAGTTATAGCCAGTTGTAAGCTGCCTGATGTAGGAACCAAACTTGGGTATGCACTCTGTGGATAGAAAGCCCACCCTCTTTGTACTGCCATTGGAGGGCAAAGCAAGGAAGAGACTGTTTAACCACAAAAGGAGAGACCATTGGCCTAAGCAGGAAGGGAAAGCTGGCAGAAACACATTTAAGATCTCTGTGCCCCAGATGTCAGGTTTTCAAATCTCCCCAGCTGATCCATGAAATCGAATCCTGCCTTCCTCAATAAGACACGACTGACGAAGGACCAGCCTAGAGGTTGAATTTCTTATGAACATGATCATCTGGGTACAAGGTGTCCCAGGGAATTACTGGGTAGCAGAATTCAAATGCTGTAGCTTTTCTATTTTCATTTCCATCCATGCAAGTGGGAGTGTAGTGGGTGGCAGAGGGTGGCAGAGGGTGGCAGAGGGTGGTGCCTTCTCCTGTGTCCTGTGATCAAGTAGGGGCTACACGGTATTATTTCACACGGTACTTTTGGCTTGAGGATATAGAGTAGCTGCCAGTAAAAAGACTCTTTGGGCTCCTCGGAAGTTTTGCTAACAGGAGCATGTAACACAAAGTTCTGTGTCCACCCTCCGTAAGCATTCAGGGTACCATTGGAAAATTGTGCATTTTTTCCAAGCTTTGCATTTCTAAAGGGATCTTACACCTTTTCATAATTTCCAGATGAATCTATTTTCTATTGAAGCTAAGAATCTTTTAGTCCCATACAAATCATTTAGCTAACTCTTCTCTACTGGCCAAAGGCAGCCAATGTTCAGGTCCAGCTCCACACATCACTGTGCAAACCTAAAATTCATTAACCTGAGACAAACATCTTTTTCTTCAAATTCATTCTGACTTGAAGCAAAGTGTCAGTAGCACTTTTGTTCCAATTTGTTCTTCCAATGTTTGCAAATATGCTTGAAGAATATATTAAAATGTCACAGATTGAAGTGTCAAGCCATTTACCTCTATAAATCTAGCGTAGTGCTGGAATCTTATTTGAATGTGGTCTTCAAACTTCAGCAGACAACAGAGAGATCTACCAGGAAGAATTATTGTTCCAAAATAGTTGGGACCCACACTCTGATTTAATGGGTCTGGAATGGTATCAGAAAATTGGCATTTTAACATGTGCCCATGTGGGATGGTTAGTTTTGCAGCATGTGTCCATATGGGAGAGTTAGATTTGGTTGTCAGCTTGACTGATTGGGAGATATCTAAGAATCTGGTGTGGAAAAGAACTCAGAAGCTTTGGAATTGATTAGTAGAAGGAATTCAGAGGAGTTTAGGGGACTGCAGAATGCTATAAGCAGACTCAGTGGAGGGTGCTTTTGAGAACCCAGAACAGCAGGGTGATGGTAAACAATCGACAGTCATGATTATGCTCGTGAGGTTTCAGATAGAAAAAAAATGGACTTTATTAGGATTCTAACTATGCTGCCCACGTCACACTCTTGGCAAAAGACTAAGATGTAGACATTCATGCCCCAAAACTTTGCAGGGGCTGAGTTTAAAGGTGCTGGATAGCTTCTTGGTAGAAGAAATTTCATGACAGCCCAGCACTCAAGAAGCTTACCAGATGCTTCCATCTGCTTTGAGCCAGATTTACAATGAGAATCAGGAACAAAACCCAGAGTAGAAATATTTTTAAAAAGTATAGCTTGGACAGAACAGAGGTGTGCTCAAATTTCTAGTTAAAAAAACAGTTGCTAAAAAGAGTTTTATCACTAAAAGAAGTCAGTTAGGCTCCCTGCTGGGACAAAGGGAAGATGTCTTAAGTAAGTTGTCAAGACACTGCTTGCTCCAGCACAGTTTCAAAGGTGTGAAACTTATACTCATTTCAAAGGCTGCCATTAAGGTGAGAACCGTCGACCCTGCTCATACAGGGCTAACTAGAGAATAATTTTCTTTGGATTTATTTCTACATGTTCATCAAAGGCTGCTGCAGATATGGCTCAAATGGTCTGAACACAGCTAACATCAGTGTAGACTTTGGTATTGTCAACATGGTGATAATCCTGCTAAAAAACATAGAAGGCAGGAGTTAAGGGATCATGAAGGCTGCCACCAAAATTTCAGCAGAAGTCCCAGGATGCTAGGTAATATATAATAGTGTTATAAGTTCATTTCTGTTGAGATAAAATGCCCCAACCAAAAGCGGAAGAGTTTATTTGAGCTCACAGCACCAGGTTCCAGCCTGTCATGTGGGGGATTCAAAGCAACAAGAACTTGAAACAGCTGCTTACATCATATCTACAGTCAAGAGAAGAGATAAATGAGTTTGTGCATGCTGACTTGCTTGTGCTCAGCTTGATTTCTCTGCTCTTACACTGTTCAGGAGTCCCGCCTAGGGAAAGATGCCACCAAAGGCTGTCTTCCAACACGAATTAATTTATTAAGACAGTCCACCACATACATGTCCACAGGCCAACCCAGTGTAGACTGTTCCTCACTGACACTGTTGTCTAGGTGATCCTAGGTCCTAGGTCAAGTTGACAACTGAGGTTAACTATCCCAGTGGCCTGGAGAGGTGGCTCAGCAGTTAAGAGAACATTCTGGTATGAAGAAGACCTGGGTTCAAGGGTTCAATTCCCAACATCCACATTGGATGGTATATAACCCCCTGTGACTCTGGCTCATGGGATGTGATCCCCTCTTCTGGTCTCCAGGGGCACCACACACACACACACACACACACACACACACACACACACACACATTAAAAATAAGAATAAAATCTTAAAAGCCTATCAAATCAGGATTGGGTTGCCTGGAGGCAGAATTTGAGAAGATGATTTGAGTAAAGCCAAGCAGAGGCCTCAGAAAGTTAGAAATGCCAGGCATATGGAAAGCATATGCCTTCTGGGGAAGCCTGAAGACAATCATAAAAGCAAGCCCATGAGTATGTCCCTATGGGCTTCAGCTAGCAAGGTTCTGAGGACAGGACTTCCTCAGCTTTGGAGCTCATACCATACCAACTTATGTCTATATGCCAGACAGGAACCTACAGGACTTAATTCTTACACTGCTGGATTTTACTCTTGCTTCCATCTGGTCTTGGCTTCTTCTGCTTCTTTTCCTACCTTCTGGGATAAGGATTATAATGACATATCTTTGTGTCCTGAAAGTATGTGACATGAGGATGGGGCTCACAGCTATGTTTGCCTTTAGTTTCAAAGAAGACTTGGGGCTTAGATTTTCAGGAGTGCTAGAATAGTGAAGATTCTAGAGAATCTTAGAAATGAGCTAAATTAATTTTTCACTGTGAGATGGAATTGTGCTTTGGGGTCCAGGGAAAGAAAGCTACACTTCCAGTCCAGAACGTCTGTCTACCAAAGGCAATGCAAACAAGAATTTTAACTCATGGGTTAATTAATAAGGAACAAATTACTTACACTAGAAGGATTACTGTGTAGCCCATGAATTATTAGTTAGTAGTTTAGTCAGTGGTGCAACATTTGGGAGGTGGGCCTACTGGAAGGATTTCCGGCCACGGTTGTGGGTGGGGTAGTGTGGCCTTAAGAGGGAAATTAAAAAACTGTCTTCTTTCTGTTTCTTTTCCTGAATATCATAAAATTAATAAGCTTCCTTTGTGACATGTTCCTCCATGAGGTATTGCACTTTCAAAGACACAAAGCAATAGCACTAAGAAACCGTGGGATAATCTTTCTGAAAAGAAGAGCCAAGTTGATTACCTGGGCATTTTACCACAGCAATAGAAATATAACCAACAGATTAGGTGATGTGGATGCCACTTATCTAGAGGCTGTGATCTGGGGACCATTGGTTAGACTCTGGATACATTGCTGCTGCCACTGACATTTGGATGATCCCATAAAGTCAACAATCTCATGAACACAGCCTCCTTCTAGTTTCCCCAGTACAGGAAACTGTACTGTTACTCTTATGCATTCCTGTCTGGTATCTGTAGCTGATGGTATGTGTAGCCTACCTGTGCCACCTCAGTTTTCTTTTTCTTCCCAGCTGATGGGTGGGAAAATGGTGAGGGCAAGACTACCTAATTCTTAGCTGTTGTGTCCCACAGGAAGCAAGTGTCACCAACAGGGTGGATGCTGTTGTCCCAATGGTCCCAGGGCAGAAATATGTTTGGTTGACTTCATAGCTCCTTCTGTGACACACCTGAAGGATGTTTGGATTTTATTTTGTTTGTGAAAGTTATTTAGTTAACAGCCACAATTTTCTGACTTGCATCAATACTGACTGCATCTAATCCTTGTTATTATGGTCTGTGTCCTTTTCCTAAATAACTGCTGCCCTGTCATGCCCTGTCTCATCTTTGTAGAGAATAGGAACAATTGAGCAGTGGAGGTTTGAGGAAGGATATGAGCAGGGAGAGATGTGCACATTCTCTTTCCAAGAGCCACAGTTCCCTCTGTAAGAGCTCCCATGTGTAGTAATATGAAAAACTACACCCACAACATCTCAGCAACATGATGGCCTAAACATGAGCTGAACGAGAGCAACAGTAGATACGCTAAAGGGGAATGCCTATAAGTCCCCAGCTTCACACAGAATTAAAGGTAGCTAAGAAATGCTGAGAGCAAAAGAAATAATCATGCTTTTTTCTTAATGGGTGAAGAATATCCGCAAATACAGAGTGTGTAAATGAGGGAAAGAAATTAACATTTCTTGCTTATTTTACTCGTTCCTTCTATAGCTCAGTTCCACATGGTTAGTGTGAGAACTGTGGAATGAGCATCTGGCTGAGGCTAATTTTTGTTATAGTCAGGATTCTGACAAACTGAATGGTGCCCAACTATGTATGTAGGCAGAGGAGCTTAAAATAGCTCTGCAACCACCACACGCATGAAGCTGCATCATACACAAGAAGAAAAGATGACATTGTGTGTCAAGGTTCAAAAGAAGACATTCATGTTGAAATCCGTTTTTGTTTCTTACGCCAGAGTTTACAGGGAGAGAGGAAAGAGCTGCAGAGTCTACTCTGACTGCTGATTATTTGTACATATATCCCTGCTCCTTTTGGGACCCATCTTCTACACAGAAAGTCTGAGCCGCAGAAAGCGCCTTCTCTGCAGAGCTTTTAGACTGCATAGACGTAAGGAGTGGGCACTAACCATTGCAGAGTAGCATCCAGCAACTACATGTACGTAACAGCCCACTTTTCATGATAGCTTTACTTGACTCTCCCCCTTTGGGGCACTATATGTATACACACACACACACAATTTTTTAAGTCTCATATATAGAGTGGACACTCCTTAATCTCAACTTAGTGGCAGAAAAAACATTCACTGCAAGGGCACAGGGTGAGTTGCCCAAGGTCCAGAGAAGCTTGAAACTTGAAGTGGGTCCTGAATTGACAGTTCTGCTTTGCAGAACACTGAACACAGGTTTATATAAGTGAACCTTCAACCCTAGCATTAAAGGGGGCTTGTTCCACTCCCTTCCTATGGTCTACCCTACAAGAATGATTTGTCAGGTTATTTCATATATAACTCCAGTAAAACTTAGGTCAAATAGATCCTTTTAATGATAAATTATCAATATGCCTAGTATTTGCTTGAGTAAAATCTTACAGAAATATGCATTGCAGACATATAATATAATGCAATATAATTGATGGTATCTAAAGATATCCTAGAGATTCCTTATGAGTTAAAAAGTTCCTCTTAATGCTTTCCCTCAGCCTTTGTGCTTTCTGAACACCTCATGTGTCTTGTCATCCAATGTGCTTTCATACTATATCAACAAGTAGCTGGATAAACCAAAGGTTATCACAGAACCTTGTTATGACTTAAATATCCCACCGCGTCAGTGAGGATCTCTCTTTCTCCACATACCTAATAATCACCATCAATAGAATCTACTTTACTATTTTGAATTCTAAGCTCTTGTTCTTGTCCCAAGAACCCTATATTAACAGATGTCAAAAAAGGTCTAATAGAAGCATCATCATGCTGTACATCTGAGGAAATGTACTCAGCTGTCTGTCTTGATGGCTTTCCGACAAAGGACACAGGGATGGCACAAAGCAAAGGCAAAACACATCTTACTTTTCCTTTCTCTAGAAAATACTGCCTTCCATATGTGCTTACTAAGGACTCTTCTCCAAGCTGTGTTGTGTCATAAAAAATGGTAGATGATCTGGGGAAGCAGGGAGCATGCTTTGGCATTTCCTGTGACTTGTCCTCTCTCCAGTTTGGGTTTTGACCTCACAGCATTGACTGACAATCTGGGTTTTATTCAGAGCTGATGGCTGGCACTGTGACCACTTTTTCTTTTCTTTTCTTCTCTTCTCTTTCTTTTTTCTTTTTTTCTTTCTTTCTTGCACATTTGATCTTATTGTATTAAACTCCAGATTTTCCCCCACAAGTCACTAAATTAGTATCCTGAACATTTTTGTCCTGTTTCCTTTTTACTATGATATATCACAGTGTAATTATTACCCAGTGAGGTGGTTGTATATGATCTTCTATCCTTGTCGTTTCTTTAGTTTTCACTTTTGTGAAATTAAGCAAGGGAACATGAGAGTTGACACCAAACAAAGACCCACTGGTTTGTTAAGAAACTATATTCCTATCAAGAGGGAAAGATGCTATTCTGTCTATCAACAGATTGACACGTTTTATGAAGTGAAAGTGACAGCCTTCCATGCAGGCACTAACAGTAACAGGCATTACTGGTAGAGGGCTTTTAAAGATAACTAATATACTTCATGACATGAAATATATTAAAATGTCAGTGTTTTAACCAATGTTTATAGAAATATATTACAGTCATTTATTGAGTTTATTAAACATGCTATGGACTAACAAGATGAAAGATGATTTACAAATAAAGTTGCTATTATTTAGAGTGGATCTGATCTCTCAGTGTACTGAGCATAGATATGTGGGCATGCTTGATTTATTTTGATCAGAATGGAGCTACATTTTTGGAAAATAAATAAATGTGCCTTAGCAATGTTCAGAAATCATTTAGTCAAATCCATATGTGCTTTCTTTTACAAGTACACTAATGTGAAGTCTTGTGTACTTTAAACTGTTTTTGAGTCTTTTGAGAAACTGGTTCACAAAGCCAGCCAATGCACTGTGACTGCTGGGTCCTTAGCTGTTGTCCTTCTCCGATGCTTAAACTGAATCAGGCTGAGGGTGTGATTTTCCTCTGGAGTTTCAATGCCTGACTCAGGGAAGCATACAGAGTCTTAATAGGAATTCTGACTCAAATGAAGCTTATTTGAAAAGTCAATTACATTTTTAGAAACGTTGAAAATTAACGTATGAAGAGACAGTGTTGCCCTACCATAATCCTACTCCAAGCAAGTGGCCACTGCTCATATTGAATATTCGTATATGTAGCATATCTGTGCATACACTTCAAACACATAGATGCCTGTAAGTACATTTTATTGGAAGATAGCTTATATCATTTTGAATTTTGATTTTACTTTTTAACATTTACTTAGTGCACATGTGCGTGCACACACATGCACATGCTCTCTCCACAGCGTGCATGTGGAGGTCAGAGGACAACTTGTGGGTATTTTCTCCATTCAGACGTGTGGGATCCAGGGGTTGAACACAGGTCCTTAGGCCTGGTGACAAGCACCCTGTGTACCTCTGAGCCATCTCAACAATCCTGCATGCCTTTCTTATCCCCCTGGATTAATTGGTAATTAAAGGCTGGGATGGACTTGGAGCGAGTGCTGTCATTGTACATTTAGAATGAGGGACACCTAGGGTTCAAATGTAGCTCAGAAATCACTTACTTAAGCCTGACGCTCTTCCCCACTCCACAAATTAGGGAAATAATCATCTGGCAGTCATCACTGTACTTGTGTCTGCGGTTCTTTCCTGTGCACCATAGGATAACGGCACAGGGCATAGGGCAGAGTGTCAACTCCTGATCAGAGCATTGTTCACAGTCCGAATCAGGCACCTGTTAGCTTTTGATACAGGGCAACATGAAAATTACACATACTACCCCCTCTCCGAGGGTTGATGTGGAAATCAAATGAGTAAGTACATAAAAACCACATGAACAGAGAATGCGAGTGAGATA
Source organism: Pachyuromys duprasi (assembly GCA_028658305.1). NCBI lineage: Eukaryota > Metazoa > Chordata > Mammalia > Rodentia > Muridae > Pachyuromys > Pachyuromys duprasi. The sequence continues at coordinate 1,053,794 of CM053759.1, read as the reverse complement.
CAGTGGCAGGTCCATGATTTTGTCCTATATCTCTCTCAAGAGACTGACTATAGGACTATCTATAAGTCCATATCTGTAATCCCAGCACTTCTAGATCCTGAGACAGAGTACTGCCATGAGCTAAGGACAGCATAGGCTGCACAGAAAGTTCAAGGACAGTCAGAAGTACATTGCAAGACTCTGTATCAACAGCCCTTTCCCCATACCAACAATATTATTTTGTAATTAACTCAATAATCGAATGAGAAGAAGGGAATAGTAATGGGCCCTACCTTGTGGAGTTATTAAAGGGCTTTTAAAGGGCTTACAGATCCTAATGTAGGGACAACACTTATAGATGGAGCAACCTTGATAATTCTAATACCTTTGTCTAGCCACATGTGTCCACCCATGTGCAGAATTGCATATTATTAGTTTTGATCTGGGCTTTAATCTATTCTAATGGCTCTTGTTGGACCAAGTGAAGACAGAAGTTGTGTACTGGCTCAGAAACTGAACCACAGGACATATGGACTCCCAGTCCAATTTTTGGTGGCTATATTCATGTGACAAGGCTGTTGTTTGAATTTGAGATGTGGGCCTTACTACTTTATCCATAGCCAAAGTGCTATCAGAAATAGGTGCGACATTCAATGGAGTATATTGGCAGGTCCTGCCCTCCTCTTCCTCAACTGTGTCTGTTACAGGCATAATCTGCTACACAGTCTCATGTGCACAGCCTCAAAAGCAACAGCCAGCCAACCATGAGCCAACTCCCTAAAAAAATTGTGAGCTAACATGAGTTTTTCCTCTTATAAGGTTGATTATCTCATTGTGTTTTACTTGTAGTTGCGGGAAACTGATTGGCATACAGGTTCAAAGGAGATGAAAAACTAGCATGATGTGACTCAGAAAGGGAAGATCTCAGGGAAGGAGGATTTCAGTTAGTCTTAGAAGGAATGGCCTGGAAGCAAATCGGAAAGTGGCCCGGCATAGGGAGGGCTGGGTGGGGATCTAGCATAGTAGGGATAGTAGAGGAGGTTCAGCAGGCCTTACTTTGCTTGGACAGAGAGTTTGATCCTGGGGATCTGCTTTTCGACCAAGGTGCTTGGCAAAGATTTTAGAGATGTCCATCCTCTGAGGAATGAAGGGCAGTCATAGGCTCTCCTTCAGAGCTGGCAGTGAGCAGAGCAAGGTTTTCTCCACATTTGGAGACAGAGACTTGGGAGCTTTAGAAATGAACAGGTGGAAACAGCCTGACCATCCTGGAGGTTATTGGAGACTGTGCCCACTGTCAAGTGTACATTGTCCTGCAACCTCAGAGCCCCCATCCCCCGCCTGTGCTTGCTTTTCTAAGAAGCGCATGTGTCTCTGCTCTGTAAGCTGCAAAGGGCTGACCTTTGACTGACACACTGTTGGCTGCTCTGCCCTTTACCCCAGTGACCACAAACCATGCTGGCTCAAGCCATGCACATGTCTCTCCTAGGACAGCCATAGAGCCGAGGCCAGCCACGGAACAGCTGTTCTGTGCAATTGAGAGGCTCCTCTTGGAAACATGGCCCACAAGCTGCACGTGCAGCACAGCTACTGATTAAAAATACAAGATGAAATATTGCAGCCATCAATCCTTCTTGCACATGACTGCCTTCTAATGAAAGAGTGGCGCTTCCAGGGAGAGAAAAGAAATGAAGAAAGGGGTTTTATCAATTTCAGAGGAACACTTTGATACAATCCTGAAAATTTTTCTTGGTGAAATATTTTCTTTTATTACCCTCCATCATACAGCGTCTGTTTAATTTCCCCTTTTCAGCAGGTATATATTTCAGTTTTTAATTTAAAGAAAACATTGTTGCTCCTCATTGGTTTCCCCACTTCATTTCATTTCCTATTTGCTAGCTTTTCCTTAGAAGTTTTGTAGTTGTTGTTGCCAGAGATAAGCAATTTCTTTGTGATATTTTGTTCCCCAAAACTTTTGTTTGAAAGGGAAAATATGACCACAGGCAATTTAATTTTCCCAGACTTCAATTTTCACATCTGTCAAAAATATGCAATTTCTCCTTCAACCTCCAACACTTACAAGCATAATGTTGCCTTTATTAATATATCCATATGCAACATTAAAAATAAAACATCTATAGTAAAATTATATCTGGCATGGTGTGAGGCAAGGGTCTTGCTAGGCTGGACCTGTAGGGGCTTATTGAGTTTTATAATAAAGAGCCACCAGGGCTGGGGAGACACCTCAGTTAGTGAAGTGCTTGCACTGCAAACCTGAGAACCTGTGTCATATCCCAGAGCTCACATGAAAAGCTGGCTTTACAGCCCTGAGGAGACAAGATGAGCTGGGGTTGGATAGAAGGGGAGGAGGTCCTCCTCCACCATTGGTGGACTTGGAGGAGGCAGGGAGGAGATGAGGGAGGGCTGGGGAGGGGAGGAGGGAATGAGGGAGGGGGCTATGCCTGGGATGCAAAGTACCTAACCTGTGATTGATATAAAAATAAATAAATTTAAAAAAAGAAAAGCTGGCTTTTTAGTGGCAAGTGTGTAACCCCAGAATTAGGAAGACAGGCAGGCAGATCCCTGGGGCCTGCTGGCCAGCTAGCCTAGCCTAATTGGTGAGCTTCAGGCCAGCAAGAAGCCCTGTCTTAAAAATAAGAGTGGATAGTTCCTGATGAAGACACCTGGGGTTGATCCCTGACCTCTACATGCCCACACATACCCATGTGCCCAGACACATAGACAAACATATATTACACACAGAGATAAATTTAGAAAAATGAACACTTGAGGCAGTGGCTCCACAGCTTTCTTTTCATCCTTTTTCTTTCTCTGGTAGCCAGTGTGTGCTCACTTTGTTTATTTATTTTATATATGTGTGTGGGTGTGATGGGTGTTCAATATGTGTGGGAACATGTGCAGTACAGGTATCTGTGTGTCAACATCTCTGTGCAGGTGCATCATTCTCCATCTTGTGTACTGAGTCAGAGACTCAGATGAACCTTTGCTCTATGATTCAGCTGCTCTCCCTAATCCTGCCTGGGCCCTTGTCATCACACTGTGTGACAAGCAGTTTACCCAGTGAACATGCCCTCCTCAGTACTCAGCACTGACACACCTTTGGAGTTCAGTGGCACAGATTCCTGACACACAGATGCTGTGTTAAGTGGCATCTAACGTTCCTTTCCATAAAAGGAAATGTTCTGTGTAGATTTCACATTTTCCTTTGAGCTCTGATTCTGAAGATAGTATTGGCAGCCACGGGTGACCTATTGAGAGTCTGCTTTATTTGCTGATTCAGTTTTGCTGTCACACACCCAGCACAATGTTTTTCAAACAGAACATTCTGTTGCTATCCCACTCTGTAAGACTCAAACAAGGAAGTAATTGCTGAGAGTGTGGTAACTGTAAGGCTTTATTCACTTCTGTTGCTTTCAACATCTTAGGAGAGGTCCAAAAGTGTCTTAAAACACTTTTCCCTATTGAAGGCAACACAGGGGGCTCCTCTGTGAATGGAAACTCAGTACCTGACTTTGTGAAAAGGAGGCTGTAAAATGCATCCACGCAGAACCATCTGTGTCTTCACAATACATCAATTGCTTGTATATTGCCAAGTGGTGATTGACAGATCTGTGCATATTTGTGCAATTTGGGACATTCAGCCACGTACTCACTGGTGTAAGTGTATTTCACAGAAGCAGGTTGGGCCATAAATGTTGAAACTTTATCCTCATCTTTGGATAGAGTAATAAAAGTTTGTAGGCTTAAGAAAGCAATATTCCCTAGAACTGCAATATATGGCCATGATGAAACTGAGCTAAAATGTACAGTAATCTCTGAGGCTGGCCCAAACCGCAGAGGTGCAAAGTGAGAGCCATAAAACAGAATTTAACACCCGACACACTAAAAGTCACTTTCAGCCTCTGACCAATTTCACACAGAATTGGGAAATATGACTAATATCAAAGCCTGGGTCCCTGGGGGTGGGGAGTTAAGAAAGAAAGAGCATGCCAAGAAGAGGAGAGATGGTCCATTCTTGGAAGGACCAATGAAAGTTGCTTATGGCTTAGCCAGGAGTCCCACCATCCACTTCAGTGGAATACCACCTCAGCTGTTCTGCAAGACTGGATTTGCCCACATCCCCTGGGGACAACAGACTCTGAGGGCTGGAGGTCCGGCTGCAGAATAGGCCCCTCCTTTTCCAGGGACTTAGTTTGAGACAGAGGAGAGTGGAGCCTTTCCCACAATGCACCAGATCAATGTGCAGTTCGACTTCTCTAGAGAACATCTCCCTAATAATGTCTGGGGAGGATGACAAATTAACCAACCTTAACACCTGTGTGAAGAATGTGATAAACAAAGTCAAGGAATCTAAGGTTCTCCTGACTGCAGTTCCAAAGGCAGGAGTTTGCCTTGTATTTCATTATTTTCTAGGTTTAATTGGATAACTATGTTGAGAACTGAGACATAGGTTTCTTTTATTCTTCTCCCCTGCTTTTCTTCCTTTCTTATCCTCAGCATTTTTAATCCTAGTATAAGGCTCCTAGAGAGAGTAAATTGTGTGTTCAGTTTGAACATGCCTGTTCTGCACCACCAACTACACCTGCTTTGACAATGGTGCACACCAGTACATGTGACCATTCATCTGCTCCGGTTCACACCCATGACTTATTGTGGGAAACACTGCCACGACAGGTCCATGTCAGCAATAGGTTATTTTACTGAACAATGACTTCTGCATTGTGGCTATGCAAGCAGAGCAAGAGAAGATAAGCAATTATCTGTGGATATGATCCATGGTGACAGCCAATCTGGGTAATTCACATAGAAACAACTAGCTGCTCACTGAAGGTTTGGTGCTTGATTTAGCGAGATCATTGTTTCACTTCTTTGCTTGTGGGAAGGCAGGACACGTGTTAGCTGGTTAAGGGAGGGTTTGGGGTTCTAACCATGCCATCTGTTAATATGACATGCAAGGTTCACTCTGGTTTTGAAACCCTGATGTCTAAAATTTAAAAGTAGCAATACATACCTAGCTCACAGCTGTCTGGGAACCCAGACTGCATATGCTTCTTGGTTTTATAATCTGCCCAGAGAAATAAAACATCACATGAACCTGAGTAGTTTGCCTAATTGGATTTTTTCCTAATTCTAGAGATGTTGAAAGTGCATTCTAATGTTGCAGTTGTCTGAGTGACATTGCAAGCTGAGCCAGACCACTTACCTAGACTTGAAGATTTACATTTTGATGATGTTTTGTAAGTTTGTCTGTTTTATGCAGAGGGAAAAGGCAATGATGTAAGCAGCTGCAGGATTCCTCCTACATCTGCAGGAAGCCCTTTCTTCTGCCCTGGGGCAGGTGGCAGAGTAGATGGTCTGTAATTTTTAGAGTCGATTTGACCTGGTTCAAACCCTAACTCCAAAATTCATAAGGCATATAATCTTAGGCAAGTGACTTCTGACTTTGTGGTCCCATCTCTAAATAAGGGGCAAAATCACTTGGGGATGAAAGTTTTCCTTTGTACTGCATGTTTGCTATGACTTAGAACAGACACTGTGAGGTGTGCTGGGAAAACGATGATGAACAAAGAAGACAAAATCACTGTTGTCGTACAGGGGCAGCTTAATGGGAGAGACAGATAATAAGATCAATCAGGAAAAGAACTAGTAAAGGGGACAGTTGAGATACATTAACTCTGGTAGAGAGACAGGGATGGACTACAGGTAAAAATTGGGTTCTGAGATACGGCAGAGACGTCTACATTGAGAATTAGTTCAGACTGAGGTGAGAGGAGCATCTGGGATGTTTGGAAGAATAGGTACAAGCTAAATTGTGTATTCCCCCAAAGATAGACTGTATCCTATCACCCAGTGATTGAAATGGGGACCTTATTTTGAAATATGGCCTTCATTGAAGAAGGAATCATGCTAAATTGAAGGCGCTATAGTGAGTCCTTATCTAATATGGATTTTCTCTATGTAAAAACAAATGTGAAATTTAGGCCAGGAAGATGGCTCAGTCAATAAAGTGCTTGCTACTCAAACACCAGGACTTGAGTTCAATCCTTAGCATCCACGTTAGGTGTAGTGCCACATGTAACCACAGTCTCCAGAAGTGGAGATGGGAGGATCCTTGGTTATTGCTGGCCAGCTAGTCTAGATGAATTTACAAGCTTCAGGTTTAGTAAGAGACTCTCTCAAAAACTAAGGTGAAGAGCAATTGATACACCCAAAACTGGCCTCTGACCTCTATACACCCACTTCCAGGTGCATGCACCCACACATATGTATACCCACGTGAACATATAAAAACAAGAGAAATTTGAAGACATAGACCCACAGAGGAAGATGCAAGGAAAAGAAAGATTTGTGACTGAGGTGATGTGTCTACAGATGAAGGAATGCCAGAGATTGATAGTTGTTGTGTGACCTTTCCTTGGGGAGACATAAGCAGACATGCTCTCACCCCAGGCAAGGAAGGCATCATTGACAGACTCACAGTCTTACTTGAGGGACCAATGACTTCACCGGGGCTACCTCTAGATTATCAGTGAGGGAGTACTTTTGGAACATGTATGACTCAAGCCACCAGCATGGATGATAACTCATGAGCATCTGGAGCTCCCTGCATGACTCCCAGGCAGCTGGCTTGGTTGGAGAGTCTCCTCCCCAGCCACTGTGACTATTGTGAAGGCCTTGTGGATCTTGTATGTTCCAGCTGTTCAAGACTTGTGAGTTTTATTTGCTTCCCAAGTCTTATAAGCTTCCTTCCTCCCTTGGTTTGGAATGCTTTCATTCAGAGGAAATGCCACAGGACAGCTGGAGTACAGGAGGAAATGGAAGGGGTGAAGGGAAACCCTTAGTGTCTGAGAAGGCATGTCCTTGCCTCCACCCGGATTTCAGATATCTAGCTCCACATCTGCAAAGAAATAAATTCCTACTTTTTTTTAAAGTCTGTTTTAAAAGTTTGACCGAGATATACCAACTGTATGTATTCATGGAACACCATGACATTTCTGCACATTACACAACAGATAGTGACTAGAGGAAGCTGATGGGCATGTCTAGCTCATCAAACATCTATTGCATCTTAGTACTGGAAGCATACACATTTTTACTTCATCAAGCACTCAGTGTTTACTTTTTGGTTATAGCAGCCTTACTTAGCTAGATAATCCAAATGTTTGCTGAGGGAACAGTAAGTCCAAAGCCCCCAAGCCAGGAATGTGCCAGAACATTCAAAGTGCAGGGACCAGTGTATCAGAAAGGAACAGGAATAGGGTAGAATGGATGAGAAAAAGGTAGATTCAGGCCACATGTGTCTTTCCAGCCACCCTCAGCTAGCTTTTATTTTCATTTCATTTTATTTATCTGTGTGTGTGTGTGTGTGTGTGTGTGTGTGGTAGAAAAGGCCATGGGTGTGCTATGGTCTGACTTGCATCCCCAAGTTATATATGGGAAGTTCCTACAAGTTAGCAATTTAACAAAATGTTCACTTACCCAGTGAAAATGTTTCCTTCTGATAAACACTGGCCAGAAAATGGAAGGGCAAGATCTTCAGTGTTTTCACATGCACAGCTGCTCCTGTGCTGCTGTGGAACTTGCCTGCTTGTTAATCGCCATCAGCAGTTTATGGTGACAGATAGCTTCTTTATACCTGTACCACTCTCAAATGCCACTTATGGAGGCCCAACACACAGGAGGACCGTTCATTTAAATAAATCTGTTTATTTAGCTTTGCTTCTGTTTTGCATATGTATTCTTTTGGCTTGGCTTTGAGAAGATAATGAACCTAAATTGGTTTCTGCACGGCTGGTTGCCATTTCTGGAGAAACAGAAAAAGTTTCAGAACACAAGATGAAAGAGCATTCCTTGACTGGAATGGCCTTGTTGGCTGGAGATGCCCAGGTGACTGGTGTGTGGAGAAGATCTGAAGAAAGGAGGTGCATGTCTCACTACAGTGTTTCATAAGAAAGCCAGCAACAGTGGTTTGGACAAATTTCATTCACTCAGTATTTAAATACCAGGTATTCATAAGTAACTGAGTTTGACCCCATTCACAAGTAATTTTGCAAGTGTACTATCCTATGAGTGTTGACTACTTTGTTCCCAGCACTGTTGAGGAGGTAGCAGGAATTGGTAGGTGGGTTATAGCTGCAGGTAGTAGCTAATTGGAGTCAGGTACCAGGAATATCTTGTCCCTGGTACCTTCCCAGCTTTCTTCTTGCTTCCTGTGTATCCTGAGGTGAGTAGCCCCTTCCCTCATTATTTTGCCAGGATGCTTTGCCTCACAACAGACCCAGATTCAGTGGAGCCAAACCATGAGCCAACATCAGTATCTGTTCCTCTAAGTTGCCTGTGCCTGATATTGTGGTCACAGCTACACAATAGTCACTATACAGGGTGTTCAACAAGAAAGGAGGGCACAGAAGGGGAGACTCCTTGGTTCTGCTTTGGTATTAGAGAAGTCATAGTGCATTGCAAGAGCCCAGGGAACATATTGCTCCAGTCACCAGCCAGGTAAAGATTCATACCAAAGTGAGAACTGAAACAAGGTATGTGAGCGGTGAACAGAGCATGCCAGAGAGGATTCTAGGAAGTGCTCGGTGATTCAGAGAAAGCAGAGGGACATGTCTTAGTACAGCCTCAGACACAGGGTTAAGATTAAGAAAAATGAATCTATCTCTTGTGGATGATGCAGGGGAAGATGGGTGACAAGTGGGAATGGCAAGTACAAGTAGGGACTATCCTAAGTATAATACAGAGAGATGAAAGATAGATGGGGTGGGAAATTCGATGAATTTTATATTATAGGTGATCTAGATATAAATATGGATTGTATAAGTAGTACAGATGATATAAGTGATAGATGAGGACACAAGTGATGTATGATATAAATACAGATGACATGGATAATAGATGTTATAGATGAATACAGATAGATGGAGATGTAGATTTAAATACAGACATCTAAATGTAGTCTGCTGGTTATTAATAATAAACTTGAATAGGTGTTCAGGTCCTGGGAAGAAGAGATCTCCTCAATTATCAAAGTAGCATGACCTGGTCAGAGCCGCACTCTCATCTGAGGGACTGGGTGCTGTAGCCAGGTGTGTGGTACAGCGAGAGTGGGTAGAGCATGGTCAGTGTAGGGTAGATCGGGTTATAAAGTAATCTCACAGGGTACCCACATGACCCTCACACTAGAAAGAGAACTTTGCCTACCATAAAGGCTTACTGCTCTTGCTATCACAAACTACCTGTGTTGACAGGAAGCTAGTGGCTATATGTGAAGTTGTTTCTTGTTCTTCCAGTCTGGAGCAAGGGAAACCTTCAGTCCATTGTTCAGTCCACACACACACACACACACACACACACACACAAACACTAAAAAAAGAAAGGGCAAAGGAAAGGACAGTTGAGTCTTTTGGGTCTGTGTGTTGATTTAGGTTTACTTACATATATTTTTTCTCAAGTGGCTAGATAGAATAAAGAGCCTGTTAGATTCAATCACTATAATTTAAATAACATTTTCCTGGCCTAAGGAGCAATTCTGGAAAGTACAGCTGTCTGTACATGCTCTGTTGGTAAGAGATAGGAAGTATCTCAAGAGACTAAGCAGAAACCATCAGAGCCCTCAGGAAGCATCCGGGAATCTGCATTTATTATACAACCTTATCCATGCTAAACCTCCACACAGTGTCAAAACCTTGCTCTTCAGAGACCAGACTGCCTATACTGAATCCTGGTTTTGTCTCTTACTAGGGTGTAACTTAGAAGCATAACTTCATCCCACTTTCTCATTTATGAAATCAAGATATAAAACCTGTGTGATTTATTAGACAGGAGGAAAAAGTTAACTTCCACAAAATTTCTAGAACACTGGTTGGTACCTAGGTGCTCGATGCCCCTTTACTGATGGCAGTACTGTTGTTACTTTGACTTAGACCTTATCTGAAGAACCTTGGGAGAGCCACTGAAATCATTGGGAAAGTCATCTGTGGAATGAATGGCTTGAAAAACTAAATTCCTAAAATTTTTTTCTGTTGCTAAGTCTTGAAAGTTTGGTCTGGCAATGTTGCCATAAAAGCAAAATCAATAGTTAATGTTTTCACATGAATGACACTGTTTCCAGAATCTGTGCTTTTGGGGTTTAAAGACGAATGTCACTGATAATTGGAAAATGTTCTCATTTTCATGAATGATCTTCTCCATTTGCTCCTTATTGCTCATAAATCGGAAAAGTTGTCTGGAACTTCAGTTTTATAAAATGTGAGTGTTAGTGAAGAAATGCGGATATAAAGGCCGAGACCATTAGCTTTCCTTTGCCCATTCTGGTTTCTGTGCAGTGTTTACAGCCTGCTGGCAAGGAGAATCCATCTCACTCTGACCCTGACCTTTACATAATATTTATTGGATTACAAAAAACAATCTGCAGAGCAATAAAGATATCTGGGCATGCATTTATTATACACAAAACTGTACTTCATTTTGGAAAAATCTGTCCCAAACCTGCTCAGGCGAATCAGGCACCAGAAGGTCACTGCAGACTTAACAGAAATCCCTACAGATGTTTTTTGCTGTGACTGTGATAGCAGCAATGAGAAGAAAAGTGAAAAGCATGAAATTTTGCGTGGAGTTAAAGGAACTTCAGCCATGAGCAGACGAAGTAAGAATGTTCAAGGTGACCTTGGGTCAGCAGGCAGCGGTGGTGTCTGGGTTCAACATGGTCGTAGGCACGGGCTGTTCCTCCTACTCTTTACAGTCTTTCTCGCCTTTCTGGTCTTTTGACAAAACCCACAGATTCAAACCTTCTTTGCTCCTGAGGGATCCAGGCCAGGCCAGCATCCCTCCATGTCTCCCAAGTCTAGCCTCAGTTCTTACAGCTGTCCATGGCCTTTGCTCTTCTCTCAGAAGCCTCTCATCAAAGCATTTGTCTTTCACTTGGATACATCTTAGACTGTGGATCTCATGTGTTCATACTAAAGCAGGTAACAGTTCTTGCCCTGCAGTTCTGCATTAGCTATCACAAGGTGCCTGACAAAAGCAACTTTAAAATGGGACTTACTGGCTCTCAGTTCAGGCTGCTATGGCCAGGAAGTCACGGCTGCAGGAAGTTGTGGCAGCTGTGCTCAGGAAGCAGAAAAAGATTGCTGGGTTCAGTGTGCTCTTTAGTTTGCATTTGGTCCCAACCCCAAGCCTGTGCTGCTGCCCACGTATAAGGTGGATTTTCTCAGCTCTGTGAATCAAATTCTCTACACTCCCTTAAAGGCAGAGTCAGAGGTTTATCTCCTAGGTGATTTTGAAGCCTGTCAAGTTGGCAATCAGTGCTAACAATCACACACTGTTAGACTCCCATCGACTAAGTTATTTCTGGGAGTTCCGGAAACTGGTTCCTCCCTTCGGTAAGTTTCTTCCCACTGCGCACCTTGGCCTCCTCCAGTCCATTACTGTGCCTAGGCTGCTCCTTTATCATAGTCCTTTCACATCTCGGGGACCTCCCAGAGACCACACGTCCACCAGTAACCCAACAGGGACCAAGCTTTTCACTCCAGTGACCGCGGGAAGCAGACCATACTCTTGTCACAGCACATAGCTTCTGTCTCTTGTTATTAATAGTTTGTATCCTTAAAAGTTTTAATTAGTGCTTACTTAAAGTTACCACATGCTGTTTATCTTTTCAAAAAATAAACTCTTGGCTTATGAATTACATTAGTTTGTTTCATATATTATTTTTTACCCACACCTATTATTTTTATCTATCTCTTTCTTTTAATTTGTCATAGTATTGTCTAGCATTTAAGGAAGTTCTTTTTTTATTAAATAAGTAGTCATTTGCCTTTTTGTTTGTTTATTTTCATTCCAACACATGTAGGTATATTTTTATATTTTATTTTTATTTTTATTACTTAATAGTTTTTTTCCCTTTGTATCCCACCTGTAGCTCCTTCCCTCTTCTCCTCCCAATTCCACCATTCCTCCCCCATCTCCACCCATGCCCCTCCCCCAGTCCACTGATGGGGAGGTCCTCCTCCCCTTCCATCTGATACTAGTCTATCAGGTCTCATGAGGACTGGCTGCATTGTCTTCCTCTGTGGTCTGGTAAGGCTGCAGCCCCTGAGAGGGAAGTGATCAAAGAGCAGGCCAATCAGTTTATGTCAGAGACAGTCCCTGTTCATATTACTAGGGAACCCACTTGGACACTGAGCCTCCATGGGCTACATCTGTGCAGAGGTTCTAGGAATGGTCCATGATTGGAGTATCAGTCTCAGAAAGCATCACTGTGTCCAGATTTTTGGTTCTGTTGCTCTCCTTGTGGAGCTCCTGTCCCCTCCAGGTCTTTCTATTTTCATAAGATTCTCTGCACTCTGCTCAAAGTTTGGCTATGAGTCTCAGCCTCTGCTTTGATACCTATTGGGTAGAGTCTTTCAGAGGCCGTCTGTGGTAGACTTCTGTCCTGTTCCCTGTTTTCCCCCTCTTCTGATGTCCATCCTCTTTGCCTTTCTGAATGAGGATTGAGCATCTTACCCAGAGTCCTACTTCTTTAGGTGTATAGATTTTAGTATGTTTTAAAATTTTATTTAACTGTATTTTATGTATTTTATGTGCATAGGTGTGAGGTTTTCAGATTCCCTGGAAATGGAGTTACAGACAGTTGTAAGCTGCCATGTGGGTGCTGGGAATTGAACCTGGGTCCTCTGGAAGAGCAGACAGTGCTGTTAACCAGTGAGCCATCTGTTTTTTAGTAGCTATAAAATGTAATCATGTGCCTTTTTTCTTCCCTGGCATAGATCCATTTAAAGCAGTACAGTTATCTTCAAGACTGGCTTTGGTTACATTTCACAAATTTATAAAATTTGTTATTAACAATCAGTAAAAATGTTTTCTAAGTCTTTTAGTAGCTTCTTTTCTGATCCCCTCCAAATATTCATTTGTAACTTCACTGATTGATAATCAAAGATTGGGAGTTCTAGTTGTCATATCATTGTTTGGGATCTTAATTCTTCATGTCTGTGATGGCAGGAAGACACTGTGTTAGACTTCACCTTTTAAAAGTTTTTTGAGTACTTATATGCTACGGTAAGCTTAATTTTAGTAAGTTGTTGGAGTTTGGAAAAAGCATGTTCAGGAGTGGCTGTGAGAGAAGTCTATAGATGTTGATTGACAGTTGATTGTGTTGTTCAGATCTCTATCCATCCTGGCTACTTTCCTGCTGTTTCTAACCACTGCTGAGATTCCCAACTACAACTGTAGACTTACCTTTTTATGCTTCAACTTCGGTCTTACATTAGCTATTAAGCTATTTATCTTGAGCAAATTTCAATTTTATCATTTTTTAATGCCTGTTCCCTTATCACTATGAAACCTTCTCTTATTTATAGTAAAATTGATTACTGCTTTGTTCTATTGTACCACTCTAACAAGCTTGGCCTTTATCTGGGATGTTCATCCTTTTGCTCATAATAATGATGTTTGTACCTACAGTTTCCAGATTGCACATCTGTTCCTTGTGCTACCCTATATTGATCCCTTTCTAGCTTCTGCCTTTACAACACCTTCAGGATCACAAAGTGCATTTGTGATCATATTATTTTTTTTCCCATTAGTCTATTAGTCACATGCTCTTTTACTGTTCATTACTGGCTACTCTTGAGCTTACTGCCTGTACTCATTTTATTAAGGTATGGTATAAAATGAATTAATTTTCTACATTTCACACAGCACAAAAGCTTAAAACTTTTGTTCATTCTACTCTCCCTGCTTTGCCATGAATATTCATATATATGTTAACTTCCCTAGTTCATTGTTTTTATTGTTATTGTTGTTATATTCTGTCTGTATTTGTTTTTTAATTAAATTTTTATTTTTTATATTATAGTTTATTTACTTTGTATTCCAGCTGTAGCCCTCTCCCTCATTCCCTTCCATTCCCATCCTCCCTCCTTCATCTCCTCCCTGCCCCTCTCTAAATTCTCTGATAGGGGATGTACTCCTCCCCTTCCATCTGACCCTAGCTTATCAGGTCTCTTCAGGACTGGCTGCAATGTTCTCCTTTGTGGCCTAGCAAGGCTGCTCCTCACTCAGGGGACAGGGGGGTGGGGGAGAGGTTAAAGAGCCAGATATTGCTTTTGTCAACAGCAATGTCATGAGACAGTCCCTGTTCTCCTTACTGAGGAACCCACTTGGATCCTGAGCTGCCATGGGCTATATCCAAGCAGGGGTTCTAGGTTATATCCATACATGGTCCTTGGTTGGAGAATCAGTCTCTGAAAAGACCCCTGTGCCCAGATATGTTTGATCTTTGTGGAGCTCCTGTCCTCTCCAGGTCATACTAACTCCCCCTTCTTTCATATGATTCCATACACTCTGCCCAAGGTTTGGTAAGGAGTCTCAGCATCTGCTTTGATACACTGCTAGGTAGAGTATTTCAGAGGACCTCTGTGGTAGGCTCCTGTCCTTTTACTCCGACTTCCAATGTCCATCCCATTTGTCTTTCTAAGTGAGGATTGATCATCTTACCCCAGGTCCTCTTTCTTGTTTATCTTCTTTATGTGTATAGATTTTAGTACGTTTATCCTATCTAGTCTAGTCTCCACTTATAAGTGAGTATGTACCATGTGTGTCTTTCTGCTTCTGGGATACCTCACTCAGGATGTTCTTTTCTAGATCCCACCATTTCCCTGCAAATTTCATGATTTCCTTCTTTTTAATTGCTGAATAGTATTCCATTGTGTAAATTTCTGTGTCCATTCCTCAACTGAGGGACATCTGGGTTGTTTCCAGCTTCTGGCTATTATGAATAAAGCTGCTACAAACATGGCTGAACAAATGTCCTTATTGTGGACTTGAGCATATTTTGGATATATGCCTAGGAGTGGTATAGCTGGATCTTAAAGAAGCACTATTCCTAATTGTCTGAGAAAGCACCAGATTGATTTCCAAAGTGGTTGTACAAGTTTACATTTCCACCAGCAATGGAGGAGGATTCCCCTTTCTCCACAACCTCTCCAGCATGTATTGGCACTTGAGTTTTTGATCTTAGCCATTCTGATGATTGTAAGGTGAAATCTCAGGATCATTTTGATTTGCATCTCCCTGATGGCTAAGGGTGTCGGGCATTTCTTTAAGTGTTTCTCTGCCATTCTATATTCCTCTACAGAAAATTCTGTTTAGCTCTGTACTCCATTTTTTAATTGGATTGCTTGATTTGTTGCTTTTTAACTTCTTTAGTTCTTTATATATTCTATATATTACCCCTCTGTCAGATATAGTGAAGGTTGGTGAAGATCCTTTCCCAATCTGTAGGCTGTTGTTTGTTTACAGAAGCTTTTCAGTTTCATGAGGTCCCATTTATTGATTGTTGCTCTTAGAGCCTGTGCTGTTGGTGTTCTGTTCAGAAGTGTCTCCTGTGCCAATGAGTTCTAGACTCTTCCCCACTTTCCTTTTTCTTTAATTTTAATTTTAATTAATTACAGTTTATTCACTTTGTATCCCACCTGTAGCTCCCTCCTGTCTCCCGTCCCAATCCCACCCTCCTTCCCCCTTCTCTACCCATTTCCTTCCCCAAGATAGGAGAGGTCCTCCTCTCTTTCCTTCTGATCTTAGTCTATGAGTTCTCATCCAGAGTGGCCGCATTGTCTTCCACTGTGGCCTGGTAAGGCTGTTCCTCTCTCAGGGGGAGGTGATCAAAGAGCAGGCCAATCAGTTCATGTCACAGACAGACCCTGTTCTCATTAATATGGAATGCACTTGGACACTGAACTGCCATGGGCTACGTCTGCGCAGGGGTTCTAGATTATTTCCATGAATGGTCCTTTCTTGGAATATCAGTCTCAGGAAAGACCCCTGTGCCCAGAGTTTTTGGTTCTGTTGCTCTCCTTGTGGAGCTCCAGTCCTCTCCAGGTCTTACCTTCTCTCCCTTCTTTCTTAAGATTCCCTGCACTCCTTCTAACAGATTTAGTATGTCTAGTTTTATGTTGAGGTCTTTTAACTACTTGGACTTTAGTTTTGTGCAGGGTGATAAATATGGATCTATTTTCATTTTTCTACATGTATACATCCAGTTGGACCAGCACCATTTATTGATGATGCTGTCTTTTTTCCATTAAATGGTTTTGGCTTCTTTGTCAAAAATCAAGTATTCATAGGTGTGTGGGTTTATTTCTAGGTCTTCTCTTCGGTTCCATTGATCCACCATTCTGTTTATATGCCAGTCCCATGCAGTTTTTATTACTATTGCTCTGTGGTACAGCTTGAGATCAGGGATGGAGATACCTCCAGACAATCTGTTGTTATACAGGATCATTTTGTCAATTCTGGGTTTTTTTGTTTTTCCATATGAAGTTGAGAATTTTTATTTCAAGGTCTGGAAAGAATTGTGTTGGTATTTTGATGGGAATTTCATTGAATCTATGGATTGCTTTTGGCACGACGGCCATTTTCACTATGTTAATCTACCGATCTATGAACATGGGAGGTCTTTCCATTTTCTGATATCTTCTTTAATTTCTTTCTTCAGAGACTTGAATTTTTTTCAAACAGGTCTTTCACTTGCTTGGTTAGAGTCACACCAAGGTACTTTATGTTAGTAGTGGCTATAGTGAAGGTTGTTGTTTCCCTAATTTCTTTCTTGGCCCTTTTGTCTCTGTCTGTATTTGTTTACATTTACCTACAGGTTTGTTTACATTTACCTACATGTTTACCTTTCTGCTGCTCTTCATTCTGAGCATTTTTGTACTTTCTTCTGGGACCACATTTTCTTCTTTCCTTCCTCCCTTCCTCCCTCCTTCTCTTCCTCCTTCCTTCATTTACTAATTTTGAATTAGTTCTACTTCCGGTGGTCATTTCAAATAACAAGAATTCAACCTAGCTTGCTTTGATTGTATTTTGGAGATCACTCAAAACGCAGTTGTTCTGATGTTTGACTGGTAGGCTCAGGGTCTCCTGAAGATAGAGGCTACTGCACATTTTTCTGGCTCCACCACAATTTGATTTCTTTCTTGCCGAGGCTGGGAGCTTTCTCTAATATGAGCAACCCATTGCTCTGCCTCTGGTCTCTCATGCCAGCTATTTCCACATGGCCAGAACCTCCCATTCTGCTGGGTTTCCTGAGGCAAAAATAAATCTGTGTGAATCTTAGCAATAAGCCTTCCGGCCAAAGTCTCATATATGCATCACCTCGTTTTAGCTTTACAGTAACATTCATGTTCTACTTGAGAGGGATGGAATCTCAGAAAGGTTAAATAATTAATCATGGATTGCACGATTGCTAAAGAGTTACTACCAGAACTCAGACCTGCATAGTCTAGTAAGTTTAAAGCTGAAACAGTTAATATTTACACTCTCTGCATTTCTCCACACACACCCATTGGGCCATCTCCACCCCTACCTGGCTATTGTTTACTGCTGGCTTCTCCTCAGAGTGAGGCATGGAGAATTACCTCACATTAGTGCCTGTGCTGTCTTTAAGGTCAATATATGTATCCTGGTTGCATTATACCTCCACTACTGTGCTCATACTCCCGCTTCTGCATGTTGACCAAAGAGCCTGCACCGGGTGTTCATGGTGCTGAAGCTGCAAAACTCAGGAGTCATGGTTCTACTATCCAATGTCTGCCCACTAAACCTTAGGCAAGAGAAAGCAGCCTCAGTACCTGCTGAGGGGACCTCAGTGGGAGAACACCTATGAAGGGTTCGGCAATGGCTCAGGCTAGAAAAAAAATGCCTCGCTCCCTGGGGCTGTGGTGGAGCCTAAAGAAGCAACTCAGTGTGAAGAGCCATGAGAAGCGTGCCTGAGTGAAGCATATGAGCAGATCTCTGCAGGTGAGTACTCACTTTTCAGGTGCAGTGTGGTGGTGGGTGAATAAAGCAAGCAAAGGCAGTGTAGCTGGATAAAAGCAGGTTTGCAATGTACCAGTGACGAAAGGGAATGTTTGAAGTAATGTTTGAAGAACTGAAAATATGTTAGAATTCTCAAAGTAGGAGTTATCTGTGGGTAACTGTAGTAAGACAGAATCAGCTGTCCTTCATGTGGAGGAAATATTAGAGGATGAGACACAGAGGGCAAGGAGAGCACTTGGAATCATGCCTGGCAAGTGACAGCCACGTCATGCAGCTGTTACTACTGTCTGCAAGGTGTCTTTGGAGAAACAAGAACGCTCCAAGAAAGCAAAGCCCAGGAATGGGAGCAGATGAGGGTAGAGGGGGTAGCTTCGGCTGTGGTAGTGTCAAAGGTACAGCAGAGATAGAGCTCAAGAAATAGAGATCTGAGCCAACTGTGGAGAGTGAGGATTCACCAGCAGAGATACAACCCTGACACTCTGTACGATGAATAAACCAGGAAGACTGATTTGCACAAGCAGAAGTTGGGAGAGGACAACTGAGGACCACAGAGATGTCAACAGTAGAATGAAAAGACAGAGTCCTCCAAGGCCTGAAAGGTTGTATGGAACAGAGAAAGGAGTAGAAAGAAAGCAACATGCGGTAAACTCTACTAGTAAACTTGTAGAGAGAACGAACACAGGGAGGCAAGATGAACAGGTAAGGCTGAAGAGAGGTCTTAAGAGGTTATTAGCACCTCTTCGTTGACTTGATGTGCAAACCAGGACATCAAATATGAGTTATTACAGTGAAACCACAAGGCAAGTGTCAACAAGAGATGATAACTCTAGGGATATAGGTTCCTTATTATCTGTAAACAACTAAAAGACAGGCTGTCAGCATGAGGATAAGGGGTGGTAAACTCAGGATGCGCCTGCTGGCAGGAAAGGCTTCTGGGGAAATTTTGGCAGGTCCTCTGATGACCCACATTTGAGTCCTGTCCTACTTTGAAAAGCTTCGCTAGTCCCCAGGGTATCGTCTCCATTTTCTAAAGATCAGTAGCCAGAAAACAGCAAAGGTGGTGGAATCTGAAGGATGGCTTCGTGAGGGAGAGCATCCCTTCCCAAGTGTAGACCCCAGAGGAGTGGACCAGGACCACCTGGAGACTTAAAACACACCCAGACCTCCAACTCAGAGTCTCTGGAGATGGAGACTGGCCCTCCACCCCAGGCTTAACAGAAGATATTGCCATAAATGGGGTGACTTTAAGTAATAAAAGCCCATTGCTTCACAGTCTAGAGGCTAGAAGTCTGAAATTACGGTGTCAGGAAGGCAACACGCCCTCTGAAAGCTGGAGAGGAATCCTGGCTCCTGCTTTCATCTCTCTCTGGACACAGGTATTTGTAGCTGGTGGACATCACTACCATCCCTGCCTCCCTCCTCTCCTGACTTCCACTGACTCACTGTATCCCTGCCCTTCTCTTGTGAAGGCAGTGATTATTGGAGTATGGGCCCACTTTGAGCTCAGGTGCTCACACATCAAAACCCTTAACTTTTTCACTAATAACATCACATTCACAAGCTCTGGGGATTTGAACTTGAATGTCCTTTTCAGGCCTTTTCCGGGCCTACTGATTTCTTTCACTATTAGACAGAGCAATGGTTCTTAACACCAGATGGACATTAGAACAATCCAGGGAGCTTGTGACATTCCTGCAAAGTTCAATCAACATTGTTAAGAATGAAGCCTGAGTCTCCCCAGGTCACCCCTGTGTTGGCTCAGCTTGAGAAGCAGTACTTCAATGGAAGAACAGGGACTGAGGAGGTAGAGGAGTCACCACTCCAGAGTTACCTAGAAGGAAACCAGGGTGTTGTGCATCGAGGCAACTGCTTTATACCTAAGCTGAATCACTAGTTCCTAAAGGATAATGAGCACATAAAACTAATTGAAACTCCTGCTTGGCTTTTGGGGAAGACTCATTGTACATATGTTTGCTTGTTTGCTTGCTTGCTTGAGAAGGGTCTTGTTATACAGCCCAAGGTGGCCTCAAACTCATGATCCTCCTGCCTCAACTTCACAAGTTACTGAGATTGCAGGTGTGAGTCACCACTCTTGACTTTTCTTCTTGTTCTCTCAACAGAGTCTAACCCTTCATGGAGATAAGCCAGTCTATACCCCACTGTCCTGTTATTACTGTGAAGGGAAGGCAGGCCCCAGCTCATGAAGCACCTGTACTTTCAGTGATGTGCATGGCAGACTTCAGAACCCTACACACCTTTTGGTCTGCTAACTGAAACATCCAAATAGCTCTCTACCCTTACCATCTCACTGCTCCTGGTAGGTGGGTGGCTGGAACAGTTTAAGCTCTTCCTTATCCCTTTAGCTCTCAGAAGGAAGTGAGTTCTGGTGGCCCCAGTATTCCATTCCCCCTGGTCCTAAGTATTTATTCAGCTGACCATAGGAAACATCTCCCATTTCAGGTTCTAGTTATATTTCAGAAAGTAATATCTTGGGTTCTTTCCCTCTGGCTATTTACCAAGCATTCTGTTAAGCCAAAATGTCTCCCAGGAAGATTGCTTAAAAGAATGAATTCCAATATTTTAAGTGTTTTGCTTTTGTTGTTTCATTCAGTGAAACAAAGATTACCTATTAAGCATTTAAATATCAGGGCCTGGAGCAACTGAGGTGGTTTCAATCTTTGTATAGCTGAGAATTTAGGCAAGAAAAATAAGGGTAAACAACACTACAAACAAATATAAAATTGTAGTGATGACAAAGGCTTTGATGGAGGATTACATGACACTTTCAAGATCTTATACAATCAGAAGCAATTGGCAAGGTCAGGGGTCTTTCTTCAGGAGTAGACCCTGAAGCTGAGTTGTTAAGTGTTTAGTGATCACTCAGGCAAAGGGGAAAGGAGGCACTCTTAAAGTCAGAAAGGCAAGCTCAGAATGGCTATGGATGGGTGGTCCTCTTTATCCCAACATCCTTAGCTTTTTGTCTTTCCTTCCTTTGTCTTTCACCTCATGATGCCATGATGGTCACTACAGCTCCAGGTACAGAGTATGTATTCAAGTAAGAAGACAGGGAAAAAGGGTCAACATTTGGATCTGCCTTTTACCAGTCATCAGATTGGTACTGGAAGTCCTGCTGCAGGATTCTACCCAACTTTGATTAGTCACTGATGAAGAGGAATAGAAGTGATGGGATTGGTCTAAAGCAAGAGCTAGATGTCTTCTTAGCAAGAGTACTGGGTGAAGTAGGAGTTTCTAAGCAGAGATGCATTTGCTGTAGTTTGCTGTCAGCAGTCTGTCACACAGGTTCCAGCATCTTCACTTGGGAAGGTAGAAAGAAGAGGCTTTACATGAGCATTGGGAAGCCCCACAGCAGGAAACCTCAGTTTAATAAGAAGAAAGTTGGATCTTTCTGGAGAGCCAGTAGCCACAGGAGCCCAGGCTATGGAGGTAGCGTCACAACTCCCCAGTGTTACTGGAGACTGGGCAATTTTTCCTGTGGTGCTTACCATGTTCCTTGAGGGATGTTGTCTTCATTTGCTTTCTGTCGGTAAAGCCCAATGTTGAGACCAAATAATTTTTAAGGCATGGACTATAAGGCTTAGGGTTTTAGGACTCCAAGAACATGGTGCTGGCATCTGCCTAGTATTTGGTGACATGGCTGCTGGCATCACTAGAGAGACAGAGCAAGAATAGATGTCTGTTCAGAGTTCTTAGCTCCCTCCTGTCACATACTGGGAACCACACTCATGACCTCCTAATCCCAGTGTCTCCCATAGGAATCACCTCCAAGTACTATCAACTCATGGGCTTGGGGGTTAAGTTTCAATATGAGTTTCTGAGTGGACATCCCAAACAGGAAAAATTCTCAGCAACTACTTCCTCTGTGTTGCCTCTCACCTGGAGATAGTATCTCCAGTCTTCACCAAACAGTCCCAGGAGGAAAACTCAGGCCTGCTTAGAACTGTTCCAGTAGAGAATTTTTAGTATAGCTTTGAGCACTAAACTAGCAAAGACAGGACCAGATGACTGTAGTGATTTGGATAAGAGTGGCCTCCACAGCTCATGGATATGAATGGTTGGTCATTAGGGAGTAGCCTAATGACAAAGGGACTAGGAATGTGGCCTTGTCAGGGTAGATGTGGCCTTGTTGGAGGAAGTGTGTCACTGGAGATGCCTTTGAGGTTTCAACTGCTAGAGCCAGGTTCAGCGCCCTCTCTGCCTGCTGATCTGGATATAGAATTCTCAGTCTGCCTGGATGTGACCATGTTCCTGCTATGACAATAATGGACTAAACTTCTGGAACTATAAGCTACCCCCCAATGAAATGTCTCCTTTATAAAATGTGCTTTGGTCATTGTGTCTACCTCAATTAAGACCATGAGGTAAATGAAAAAAAAATTCAAAGAGGTACTTGCCCTCCCCTGAGTGTATCTTGATTGTTTTTTGGTTTTTTTGTTTGTTTATTGTTTTTGTTTTGTTTTGGTCCCTTGAGCCTCATGTAGAGAATAATACCAAATGTTTCAACATGAACAAACCCTATTATGCTCATAATTATTTCTTGTTCAAGGATGTTGCTGAGAATATTGTTCCTTAAGCTACAAAGTCTATTATGAGAAGTCCCAGAAGAATTCTTGTCTGTTTTTTGTCCAGAGAATAGACAAATTTTTCCCTAAATAGAGGGTTTGCTGATGAATGCTATGAGTTAAACAACCATGGCTTCTTTCTTGATTTAGCTGTTGACTGTGTAGCATGCACAGTGTACCATTTCCAGCCTTATTCCTGGTGCTATTTTAAGCCCCATGCATTTGCTTATCTCTTGTGTTTTGGCTCAGCTTTGAGTCATCTTTTGAAAACGCGCTTGGATTTGACATCACTAAATGCCCAACACAGGACAAGCAGAAGGCATTTGGCTCACGGATGCTTCCTTCCTTGAGATAAGAAAGCAAGAGGCTGTGTGAAACCGACCTTGTAAGTGGACAAATGCTCTGCTGTCTGAGATGAGGCTGGTTTCAAGGTTAAAGAAACAGGTACAACTGGAAGCAAAAGAGCGCCATAGTGAGAACTCCAGGAAAATAATAATGCCCAGTGCAGAACTTCTGACCCAAGTCTCTTGATCCAAACCCTGGGAGCTGGAGAACTTCCATAAGTCCCACCTCCCACACCCAGCCCCAACAGCACATATTAGAGTGCCTGAGTACCTCAAGGGTCATCCTCCTTCACAGCAGGCACATTGAAAAACAGTGGGTTGTATTCCATTCCAAGATAAGACTCAAGCAGAGTGACAAAGAGGGATAAGTTAAAAAGCACTCAGGAGAGGGGAAGCTATGGTTACATTTTGTGAAAGGACAATGAGGCTTGATCAGCAAAGACATAGCAAGGTGGGAGCTAAGAGGACTCTGAACAGCCTCTGCCTTCTGCAGCGAGACCAGTGCTTTTTCATCATAATTATAAGATCTTGGCAAGAGGCTCAGCAGCCTGGTGCCCACTGCCCTCATGTTGGTAGCTTTCCTACTCTGCAATTTTGAAACCTGGCTGGCAATTGCACCCCAAAGAGCTGTTCTCACAATGCTGGTGCATACTTCCCCTTCTTGAACACTTCAATTATATATGTATACACTAATGGCAAGCTCCATCCTACCATTTTCTCCCCATCTTTTTTCTTATTACCATGTCATTAACTTCATAAAATTAAGTTAGAGACATTTAGCCCTCAAAGATTCCAAGGGGATAATAACAGATGGATTAGGGTAAAGGGCACAGCAGAGAAAGGACAGTGTGACTTCCTCTTAGAAAAGTTAGAGCTGCACAAAGACAAAAACAGACACAAAAATAACATAACACTTCACAGAGAAAAAGTTTAGCTCATGGTGTGACAAGCTTTCCTAGAGACCCCTAGAATGTTAAATAATCGACTGCATCTAGGAGAGATATGTGGGACAAGCTGAAGTCATGAGTTCTGCTTTTATACTGTGAAGGCATTCGAGGTGGGGGGAGAAGAAAGATAACAAATGACTGTTATTTTCTCCTAGCCTATTTTAATTCTTAGTTAAATAAATAACAATGATTCTGGTGAAAACCAGCAGTTCCTGTCTATGAGGACAGTAAAATGACATTTGAAGGACTCTGCAGGAATGTGGCCATCTGGGGTTTGTCCTTCAGCGGGCTTCTTTGATACTTCCCATTTTGCTATGAACATTAACCTCTATAGTCAGGTCGGACTAGACCATTGGACAAAGTGACTAGATAGTAGCCCTCTTTATGAGCTACTGAACCTTTATCCATGTGTGTTTACACTCCCAGTGCAAAACAAGCAAATAAGAGGAGATGGCATTGGAATTATTATTGGGTTTTGTTTGTTTGTTTGGGTGGAGGGGACTTCCCCATTTATAAATCTAGTCTGATTTTGCCTTGGACTGACTACTGAGGCTGTGTGTGTGTGTGTTTCCCAGATCTATTGCAGTAGTAGCTCACTCCAAGGCAGTGATGTCACTGAATTTTCCTAAAGCCCACACTTCAGTAGGTTAACACAAGAGAAGCTTGCAACTTATTATACAAAGTTCTGCCACCAGACCGCTGGAGCTCCTTTTGATATGTCAGGTTTTAGGAGTCCCATTCAGAAATTTAGCTAGATCCAGCACTGCAACTCATGGTTGTCAAGGTATGTTGGGTACTGATGGAAAGCCAGAGTCAGGACAATGTCAAGTCTGGACAATGGAAGACTAAGTCAACTCTGGTTGACCCAAAGCTGGAGGTGTTAAGTCAGCTCTCATTGTACTGTCTAGAGGCAATCAGGAGGTCATGTGACGCTGTTCTGTTTGCTCAGTGTCCAAGTAACCCTTCCCTGTCCTCCCAACACAGACACTCTCCCACTCCAGCCTTGACACCTCCCTTGCTTCTGTCCCAATGCACAGCAACACTGTTTCCTATTGTGATAGACAACTGTAGGGTGTGCCTATAGGTCCTAGCATGGAGCTGTGGGGTGCTCCACTCAGCTTCCCGTGCTTTCTGGTGTCCAGCGTCAGTGGCACTTGACACCCTATAAGTGGCTCTTCTCTGCCCATGTTTCTGTAAAGCTAAACTTGCCTTGAGATTGTATAGCTGCTCAGCCTGGTGTAGTGTGTGTATGTGTGTGTGTGTGTGTGTGTGTGTGGTGTGTGGTGTGTATGTATGGGGGGGTACCTGTGTGTCTGTGTGCCTGTGTCTGTGTGTCTATGTCTGTATGTCCGTGTCTGTGTGTCTATATGTGTTTCCCAGATGTATTAAACTACCATTGAGTGAACACTGCATATATGCATGTATACTACCTCATGGTTTCACACGCATTAGAAAATAATTTTCATAATCATACTTGCTCTATTTAAACTTGCCTGACTGGGTTTTACTGATGTAGTCAGGAGTGGGTAACTATTTGCTTTTAGTTTTGCACTAATATTTATTGTTTTCATACACTGTATCTTTGCTCCAATACATAATTATCTAAAATTTTTAGCAAGTTCCTTATTCATTTGCTTCCTGCATCAGAAACCAGATCTGGTCTATTTCTAGACAAAGTTCTGAAATTTTTTTCCTTTCTTATGCCATACCTTTCTGTCTTAATTGATTATTCATTAACCTTGACAACAGCCTGTGGAAACACTGGAAAAGTCACAGCCTTAAACTCATTGTGATCACTGGGAAAAGCTACAGTGTTCAGTTGCTAACTGACTCTGCTATCCTCACTGAAGGATAGTTTTCAGTGCTATTTTTCTATTTTTATATTTTTAAGTCTACATGCTGCAGGGCTTTTCTTCTTCCAGGCACCAATTTTTGTTATTTGTTCCTCGTTCACTTTAATTAAAAAGCAGCCACTTGTATAACTTCTCAGTGACCAGCAATCTCAACAACTTCTCTGTGATTCTGGCAGGCATCCTCGCAGGATCGCTGGCTCAGCAAGCATGCAATCTACTTCCACGTTTTCAGAAATTGTTGTCTTACAAATGTTTCTGCCACAGAGCACATCTACCTGCCCTGCCTACAAAATCAGTTTCTGTGCACCATCTCCTAAATTGCCTCCTGTTCTAGGCTCTCTTCCAGCCATACCCACACCTGACATTTATTTATGTTAAGTAACTGTAGCCTCTCTCTCTCATTTTATTTTATTTTATTTTATTTTTTTTACAGATTTCAAGAATTGTTAACATAGTACTCCAGTCTGCAGCCACTGAGAATACCAGACTAATAACATCAGATCTTTGCACATGCCGGGCAAACAAGCGTTCTTCCTCCAGCTTTTGCTGGGGGTCCTACCAAGCTGGGTTTAAAAGTGTCCCGTCCATATCTCCCCAAGAGCAAGGAGTGATGAGTAACTGTGCTGATGGGGCATACATTGGTAGTGAAGGCCCTGAAGTTAGGAGGTTGTTGATGCATGCAGACCATAGGGAACCAAAGACTATAATCCTGATGAGTTCTGAGAGTGGGAGTGTCCAAATTAAATGAGAAGCGGGGGAAGTGTGAGGAGGTAAGGCCTGAATGTGAGCTGTTGGAATTTGTGGTTTCCTAGGTGAGATAGACCAAGATGATTGCAAAACTCAAACTTTGTTTAGAGAAGTACATAGCTGAATCCAGGCTAAGTGTCCATGTTCCAATGCTTAAGTCTTAGATCCCAGCTCAAAGCTGTTATCATGATGCAGGGTCAAGCTGGAGAGTCGCAGAGTCCGAATAACTATTTGCTGCCTCTCAGTGCCATCACTTAGGAGCTGCCTGGCTGCTGACATGTTAATCTCTCTCAAACTCACTACATATCTGTAAAGTAACAGAATCCTTTCTCTCCACATAATTTAAGCCCCAGCATATGTAAAAACATGTGACACATGGTAAATAGCCATTTGTAATCTGATCTTCTTCCCTGTGAATCCTGATCAGTTCTGTATCCCTGTCTACTCTCCTAGCCCATTCCCACTGTAAATCTAGGAAGCCAAGCGATTTCCTATCTACACACAGTTCTTTTCAAATGGAATGTAATGCTGTAACTTCAGCCTTTCCTCCAAATTCATCACACACCCATTAGACAAGAATTCTATTTGTGCTACATTAAGTACCAATTTCAGAGGTAAAGGCATCAACCAAAGTGGTTCCATTTCATTAAGTTTCTCTTGAGAATAAGCACCAAAAAGAAGGAGAAAAAGGCTTTTGTGATTGAAATTTGTCTAAAATTGGCAGAGGGTTCCTGCCATTACATCATTGCAGGCAGGTCTGTGTCACTTCTAATGCCTCTCTTCTTTCATGGCCAGGAATTTCCCAGAGGCTCTATAGCCTATCTACCTGGAACAGGGTCCACAGACCAGCAGCATTATTACTGTCCTCAATGTTAGAAATATAGCTGGAAGTCCCATCCAGTCCAACTACATCCATCCCTGCATTTTAATAAGACCTAGCATACTACAGAGTTAGCAGAATCCTGGTCCACAGAGAAGCTCTGACTCTCCTATCCCTTTGCCTGAAAGCATAACTTAAAGTGTCCTGCCAAATGCCAGGATGTAGCCATCCTAGCTAGGCATGTAAACTAATTTTTTTTTCTCTAAATTTGAGGGGCAGGAGAGGGTAAAAACCAAGACAGGTGGTAGTGGGTATCCAAAAGGAGTTTTCTCAGGTTGTCTGAGGAAATTTGTTAATTTCCCATATAGAAGCTTCTTCCTCCCTAGAAGGAACATGTGTGTGTGTGTGGGTGTGTGTGTGTGTGTGTGAGCACGTGCGTAGGTGCCTTTAGAAGCAAGAAAAAGGCATCATGTCCCTTGCAGCTGGAGTTACAGTCAGTTGTCAGCTTCCTAACATGGGCTCTGGAATGCAAAGCTCAGTCCTCTGAGAGAGCAGCAACTACCCTCAAACACTTTCCTGTCTCTCCAGGCCTACATATGTTGTCTATTTGAATGTGTATGCTGTGTGTGATTTTGTACATGTATGTTTGTATGCTTGTGTTGCTGTGTATATATATATATATATATATATATATATATATATATATATATATATATATGCTGTTATGCTGTGTGTGTATACCTCTGGGTGCACCTATCTGTGTATGTATCTGGATGTGTGTGTGTGTGTGTGTGTGTGTATACACCACAGTATGCTGTGTGCAAGTGTTTGTATGTGTGTGTGTCTTCATTTGTGTGATCCTCAGAGGTTTGTTCTATTTAGAGGAAAATTTAGAAAAATCAAACCAATAAGGTTAGAGATGCAGTGGTCCCTCAGGTACAGATATAGAGGAGGGTTATCATTAGGTTCCAGAGAATTAGATGGTGCTTCATGGACTTGTCTTGAGGTTGTGCTGTGAAACCAGCGCAATATCTGAGCATGTGCTTCCATGACTCTGGTGAGGATGGATGTGGGAGTCCATTGAGAAGCAAGTTGCTTATCTGAATACGGTCCTATAGAGATTATAAATGAATTCATGTCTGAAGCATTTACTTTCAAAAGTGAAAACAAAAACTATATTTCTGCATGTTTGTCTTTTGCCTCGATAGATAAACTAGGGCATTAGGCCAGAAGTGAGATAAATTAGGGCCAGGTAGCTACCCCAATTATATCACCCTCCGCTCAGTGGGGCATTGAAGGGTAAAAAGTGAGACATGATGAAAAAGCAGGGAAGATCCTAGGGATATGAGAATGGGGTATGAAGCCCTCCCTCTGGAGTCCAGCTGAAACCTTTTCCAGCTTCTGAGCAAGAATTCTGGCTCAGTTCAGTTAACAGATGCTGCAGGCTCTTCTCCCTTACAGACTAGTTTCTATACATCTCACTGGAAGCCCCATCTACAGGTAAAGGATCTGAACAAACCCTAACCACCCTGTGCAACCCTAGTGGCTTCTCATTTTACCTTATCAGATCATAATTGCAGCAAAAGTATTTCTAAAGCCATTTTGCACATCTCACCAAATGTGGGACGGCGGGGGACAGGACTTAAAATCATTGTGAGATATAACTTGAGCACAACTAAAACGGTATAGACGGGTATAATTCATTGTGTTTTCTCAACATTTTCTTTTCTCCTGTTCTCCCTTAGGGGCACACGCTCCACTGGAATGTGCCTTCCATCCTTCTCACACCTCTCTCTTTCTAACCCCTTATGTTTAAGCCTTTACTAGAATATCCTTAATAAAATCTTTAATAAAATTTGCTTTGCTCACTGGTTAGATCTGAAATTCTTTTAGCTGCAAAGCCAAGAACCCTGGTTTGACTAAGTCTATGGGAATGCCTTAGGCTGCTGTGGGTGGCAGTGTGGTGTGCCTTTAACAATAAGAATTGTTAAAATCAACTATGTTCATAGCAGCTGTATTCATGATAGCCAGAAACTGGAAACAACCCAGATGTACTTCAACCAAAGAGTGTATAAAGAAAATGTGGTACATCTACACAATGGAATAACACTCAGTTATTAAAAACAAGGGCATAGTGAAATTTGCAGAAAAATGGATGGATCTAGAAAAGATCATCCTGATTGAGGCAACCCAAACCCAGAAAGACAAGCATGGCATATACTCACTTATAAGTGTATATTAGCTGTGTAATATGGTTATCCTTAACCATACTACAATCCACAGAACTAAGGAAGCTAAGTAACAAGGAGCACCCTAGGGAGGATGCTTAATTCTCATTCAAAGAGCAAATAGAATAGACACTGGAAGTGGTTGAAGAGAGGAAACAGGATGGGAGCCTACCATAGATGTCCTCTGAAAGACTCCAACCACCAGGGGATGGAAACAGATGCTGAGACGCACAGCCAAACTTTGGGCAGAGCACAGGGAATTGTAGGAAAGAGTTGGGGGATAGAAGAACATGGAGAGAAAGGGAGCTCCACAAGGAGATCAACAGTGCCAACAAATCTGGTCCCAGGAGGGCCTACAGAGAATGATGCACCAAGGATTATGCACGGAGAGGACCTATGCTCCCTGCTCAGATGTAGCCAACAGGCAGTCAGCTCAGTCTCCATGTGGGGAGTAGGGGTTCTCTCTGACATGAACTCTGAAAGTCGCTCTTTGATCACTTCTACTTGGTGGGGCAGCCTTGCCAGGTCACAGAGGAAGAGGATGCAGACAGTCCTGATGAAATTTGATAGGCTGTGGTCGGATGGTAGGGGAGGAGGGCTCCCTCTTTCTGAGGACTTGGAGAGAGGGATAGGGGGAAGAGGGAGGGAATGAGAGTGGGACAGAGAGGAGACAAGGGAGGGGGCTATAATCAGGATGTAAAGTGAATA
This sequence comes from Pachyuromys duprasi, assembly GCA_028658305.1. NCBI lineage: Eukaryota > Metazoa > Chordata > Mammalia > Rodentia > Muridae > Pachyuromys > Pachyuromys duprasi. Next base: position 1,023,750 of record CM053759.1, on the reverse strand, counting down.
AGTTAAAAATAAATTTAACTTTAAAAAGAACTGTTAAAATCTATCAAAACAATGTTGGTATTAATGACAAATTACATTTTTATTGTCAACACTTTTTGATGTATATTTTTATGTAAATGAGCAATAATGTTGGGAATGGGGCACCTTAAATCACTGATTATCAGCTGTTGGATTTTTTCCTTGCTGTCCTGGCTGCTTTGGGCATAAGAATAGTCAGTCAAATAGTCAGGCTACTCAATGACAGCGTATATACCTTGAAGAAACTGCACAACAATCACAGCTACTTTTCTGGCTCCTGAAATACATCCTGCCCAAGACTGCTCCAGCTTTTGCCAGACTTTTGGCACTATCAAAGGCCTTGTTGAGTTCCAGATTACCTTGCAATCAATTCCACTCAGGCTAGAGGAGCCACTTCCCCCCTGGTGGCCTAGTAAAGGGACTTCTGTTAAGGTAGAAAAGGGAAAATGATGTGGTTGGTGAAAAGACAAACCTCTTTATACAGGGAAGGTTTGCTGTGATCAGTGCAAACACATCTCCCGGCTCATGAACTGGCTTCATGTTCTTCCTTCCTTGGGGTGGCAACGGGTCCAATAAACGGTTTTTCTTTAGTAGTCTCTTATGGTTTACCTTTAGTAGAGTGAGCTGACTGATAATAGGAAGAAAGAAGCTTCAGAAAAACCAGAGTTGTGGTGCCAGGTGGTGACAGCAGAGAATCCTGGGCACACAGCCACAGTTGCATGGAGAGGCAGCTGCTGAAGAAGAGGCAGCATAGAGTGGTTAACAGGTCAAGCTGCAAAAGCAGCAAGGCATCCTTCAACACTGACAGCTATGCCTCAAGCGGAGTTGCGGGGCTGACAGAAGTAGTGAAAGGTGGAAATAGCTACCTTCTCAATGGTGGCCATGTGACAATGGCCATGGCTACAGGAGGCAGCTGAACAGTTCAGGAAAGTAGTCATGCCAAGAACAACAGGGATGGCAGAAGTAGAGGAAAAGTCAATTGCAGAGTCTGAGGAAGGACAGAGGACCATAAATAAGTAGAGAAGTGAATTGCAAGCCCTAGGAGCTGGAAGAGTCCCAGAGACCTGTCCAGCTCATGAAGAGGGTAACAGACTTCTCTGCAGAAAGCTAACACCAACCTGCCAAAGACTGACAGGCCTGCCATACACAGACTTTCCCACCTAGAAGTTCATTTGTCCAGTGGCAATCACCCCCTTGAAGCTGATTCAAAGTAAGTGGAAAGAAGCAGCATACTCTAAACAGTTTCCCCGTTATACCATCAGTAGGGAGCAGCTTCCTGAACGGCTTGGTGCTTACCATCCTCCACAGGGTTGCCAGCTCAAGGCTGTCACCTTTATGATGTGAAGGGAAGGGTGCTACACTACTCTATTTTAAACCGTAATTTAGGCAGACAAAATGTAGGAAAAGTTTCTTCTTCGGAGGATATTTAAATAATTATAAAACCCCAAATAACAGCTAAGCTTTGTGGAACACATACCTGATTTGGTTCTGGTAAGCATGTTGTCTTGATTGATCTGTCAGTCATAGCAACAATCCTGTGAAGGAGGTACACTTTTCCTCTTTAATTATGCAGATGTAGAAACTGAGGCACATAGTTCACCAGGTCTCAGAACTAAAAGTGTGTCAGTGCCGTGATTAAAATTCAGAATGTCAGAGTTAAACCCCACATTCTTCCTGTCTCACCTCAGGTATCTAGTGTCATAAAGATTCATTTGATGTGAGTCCAGCTCAGCATACTGCTGAGCTGTATTGTTCTGTTTCCTTACTCTAATTAAACACCTGAGGCTGACAACTTATAAGGAAACACTTTGTTAACAGCTTTGCAGATCCAAGGCCCTGTATCAGATGATGCTCTAGTCTGGTGATGGAGTTGGGAGGAAGCACAGGACACCGCATAACAGCAGACATGGAGAGTGCATCTATATGCATCTATATGTGTGCTCACTTGTGTACATGTATGCAAATGTGTGTGTATGTCTCCTTCACTCTATAAGGCACCAGGATTCAACCATGAGTTCTACATGGGTAAGCTTATCCAATTCTTGTCATCTCCAAAAGGTCCTTCTAAACACCACAGTCATGATGCCTCCATTCTCTGAATAGCTGGTGATGGAGGATGAAATTTTAATACTGAACCCTAGGGCAACACATCAGTACACAGCCAGCTATGGCAGATGCACATGGCAAGAATGTGGCAGATCTATCTTCTGTGTGTGGTAGTTCCACCTGGCCAGGGCTTTGTTATTGTTGTTGTTGTTGTTTTTTCCAATTCATCTGTAAATCTTTGTGTGTACAGCAGACCACAGAAAGAGACTGGGACCAAACAGATATATTTAAATTCAAATTTCATATAGCAGTCCTGCTTGACTTTCCCTCTAAGCTACACTCATTAATGAATAATAAAGGTTATATCTTGACCCTCTTGTGTCCTACTGAATCTTATTTCTCAATTTGTTTAGAACTCAAATAGGCAAGAGAACACTATGAACACATGGAATCTTTTCAAGCACTGAAACAGTGGTATTTCATCATGGTGACTTTTCAGCCTTTGGAGCAGACACTCATTGTATGTTCCATGGGACAGTAGTTTCTTTGATGCTAACAGCTACTATTTGTAAAATGATTACATGGCCAAATGCATAATTCCACGGAAAGCAAGATAAAAATACATATCTTTACTGTAGGTCTTCTTGAAGCCTTTGAATGGAAATGTACTCTGTGAATCTTAACAAGGAAATAGGTTAGGCACCAGTCTCAAAGTATGCCTGTTTGAACAGACTTTTGATTTCCCAGAATCCTGAAGTATTTGCCTTCTTTGGAACACATTCACGATATACTGAATAACTTCATAAATAGTGTTGGCTTCATTGGCAGCCTGAAAATTATAAAGAAAAAATAGATAGCTGCCTGTACAGTGTTTAAATCTAAATTAGCACCAGATCTTAAAAAGCTAAATGTGAGAGGAACTAGAGAGTTTGCTCAGTGGTGAAGAGCTCAACTCTCAGAGGATCCGAGTTTGGGGCCCAGACCCTGGGTGGCTCGCGATTGCCTGTGAGCCCCTCTCCAGAGAACCTGGCATTCTCTCCTGGTCTTCAAGGCACCTCTACTGACATACAGAATACTCCCACACACATACAGTTAAAACTGCCTTTTCATAAAAGCAAAAAGTAAAAGTACAAAACACAGGCAAATATACAAAAGAAGGAGGAAATCCCCATATATAGTGAAGATGGAACTGTGACAGAATACTAGATTTATTTATTTTTTAGTATTTAAGTCATATATAAATAACAACAATGTGTATCCTAGGAAGGAAAGCAACAAGCTGGGGAAAGGTGTTCTTTTATGGATGCCCAGGAACAGTTCCATTTGTTAAATGTCTAACAATACTCACTAATGAACAACAAAATGAAGATGAAGACTCCAGAAATAAAATGAAAGTGGGGTGTGACCTGACAGACCCTCCAAAGAAATGCAGTTGAAAACTAAACAGCGTGTCTCGCAACAATCAAATTTGCCAACAAAAGGAATGGTGAAATTCTTTTTTTCAACTTAATTTTCTAAATCGTACTTTTTTTTCCTTTTGTAATAAATGAGCATTTTCCCACCTCATTCTAAAGGAGCACAAATGGGCAGGTACTACTTCTCTATGGAGTGACCTGATGAGGTGCTTGGAAGTCTTAAAAATGCGCATAATTTTTGACTCAGCAATTCTACCTCTGAAAATGTATTTCACGGAGATGATTGCTGACACTAGGAAAGATTTATATTTAAGAACAGCTACTTTATCATTGCTCGTAGTAACTAAAATCTAAAATACCTATAATATGCTACAATAAATATGACAAATTCATGGGCTGGAATACTATGCTGCCATTAAAAATTATGTAGTATAAGAATATTTAAAGATCTGAGGAGATAATTATATAGTAAGTAAAAAAAAGTATATTAAAGGCCAGAAATAAAGTCTAATCACTTTCATTATAAAATGTGTGCAATAAAAAGTATGGGCACTAAAATAACACAAGTGTTGTTTATGTCTGGTGGTTAGGACCATGTATAAATGTTTTCCTTCTACTTACCGTATTTTCCAATATTTCTTGCAAATTTTCTGTAATAAACATCTTGGGTTTTGTTTTTGAATTATTTTTTTGTTTTTTGTAATCAAGGAAAATGACAAGTTGCAAGGGAAACTACCCAGAGACATTTGCATTTACATGAGGCAAGTCTCTGTGCATACTTTTCTTTAAAATGACAATTAGTAAAACGTACATGCCTGGGTTTTAAAGGATATAGTTCCTGATTTTCATGCATTTTACAGAGGCCAAAATACTACAAACCAATATTATCTATGTGCAGGGTCTTCTTCCCATCACTCAGGAATCTATGTGGTCCCAATGAGCTCTTCTCTTCTGGCTACATGTACAGGAAAAGTTGCCTATCCTATCATTACAAGCCCTAAGCCAAACCATTCTCATTTTGACCAGCCTCTGCAAAAACAGACTTCTCAGGAAGTCCAGATTTTAGAGCTGATTCAGCTACAACTACTATCAGCACCAAGGCTGTGGTGAAATGATTCCTGTTCTCTGTACATCTCCAGAACTGTGAAGTATATACACTCAGAGCCTAGGAAGAAAGAGTGACAAAGGACAGGAGTAGTTTATATGTACACAAATGTTGTTTTCTGTGCTCATTAGAAACACCAGTAACAAAAAGTTAAGGAGAGGACAAGAAAGTTGTCCCATTCACAGAATTTGTAAAAACAGAGGTGGGATTTTTTTTCTTCTGAGAGCTAAAAAGATGTTCTCAGATCTATACTAGATCCAGTCAGCTTTTCTGATGCAGATGCCTGTTCTGGATGCTCCAGGAAGCCAAGGCATGGGGAGCTATTTCTACCCCCATGTCTCTAAATGCACACCTGCAGAATTAAATTCTATGCATTGCCAGTTACACTTTCAAAAGCTCCGAATCAATTCTTCAATCATTCCACTTTCTTAGCTGTGATTAAAAACATGTGTCCCCTAATTAAGCTAATGAGAAATTGTTAATTGGCAGCAAGCCCCCCTCTGTGTACACTTGCTAATGTCACCATCATTCTGACAGGAGAAGGGATCAATGTCAAGGGTAGAAAGTTTTCAAGTGACTTCATTATTGAAAGTCAAGGATGGGGGCTTTATTTGGAAAGTGAATGCTGTCAGTTCCAGAACCTTCAGGGAAGAATACAGAATGACATTTCCTGCTAGTTTTCTAGAGGAGCAGAAGTGAGATGCAAGGTACAGGAGTTGATAAGCTGATTTCTTTTTCTTCTTTGCAGAAACAATGTCTACAGGAAAAATCCAAGGTAAGGGAGAGATGAATTTATGGTGGGGAGCAGGGATTAAGAAGCTCTCTCTTGTGGGCCTGTCTTCTCATGGCCCAGTGTACGCGCCATTATCTCATCCTCTTTGCAGATGAGGTGTGTTTGGTCAAATGAAGCACATGCTTCACTGAGATTACTGCTAGGAGCAGGTTGGATCTGAACTTTTTCAAGAATGTCAGCTGAACTGTCATCAAAGGCATAGGCCACAGCTGAGGATGGAGGGAACACAAACTTGGCTTTTGTTCTAGAAGCTGAAACACTTTATCTTAGGTCAAGCCAACTTCAAGATATAATGTCTTTCCTTTCAGGAAGAAACAAGCCCACAGACCATGGAAGAGTCCTAAAATGCTTAAGAGAAGTACTGGGGAAGGACTGTTACTAACCCTGCAAGTCCATGATTCATAATCACTGGTGAGAGCTTGTTGTGGGAAAGCTCCCAGCCTAGGCTCCCAGCCAATTCAATGCTCAACAAAGATGGTGTTCATCTCAGACAAAAGAGAACACTCCCTGGCTTCAAGACTGGAGGCAAATGACAGAGCCCATAAAAAGGCGTCCCCACATGACAATTCCCTGATATGACTCCATATGTGGGACTGGGTACAACTCAGAGTCTAAGACAGGAGGCCTGTAAAGCCAAAACCATTTCAGAGTATGGTGACTTGAATGAGAAATGTCCCAGAGTCTCCATTTGAACATTAGGTCCGCAGGTGGTGGTGCAGTTTGGGGAGGTTTAAAAGGTGAAACCTTTGTCAGATAAAGGGTTGGTGAAGATCCTTTCCCAATCTGTAGGCAGTTGTTTTGTTTTGATGACAGTGTCCTTTGCTTTACAGAAGCTTTTCAGTTTCATGAACTCCCATTTATTGATTGTTGCTCTTAGAGCCTGTGCTGTTGGTGTTCTCTTCAGGAAGTTGACTCCTGTGCCAATGAGTTCAAGGCTCTTCCCCACTTTTTGTTCTAACCAATTTAATGTGTCTGATTTTATGCTGAGGTCTTTTATCCACTTGACTTTAGTTTTGTGTAGAGTGATAAGTATGGATTTATTTGCATTTTTCTACATGTAGACATCCAGTGAGACCAGCACCATTTGTTGAAGATGCTATATTTTTTCCATTGTATGGTTTTGGCATCTTTGTAAAAAATCAGGTGTCCGTAAATGTGTGGGTTTATTTCTGGGTCTTCTATTCAATTCCATTGATCCTCCAGTCTGTTTCTATGCCAGTACCATGCAGTTTTTATTACTGTTGCTCTATGGAACAGCTTGAGATCAGGGATGAAGATACCTCCAGAAGATCTTTTATTGTAGAGGATTGTTTTAGCAATTCTGGGTTTCTTGTTATTCCATATGAAGTTGAGAATTTTTCTTTCAAGGTCTGTAAAGAATTGTGTTGGCAATTTGATGGGAATTGCATTAAATATGTAGATTGCTTTTGGTAAGATGGCCATTTTTACTATGTTA